>AP027102.1:78440379-78867879 GCA_028142955.1 Pinctada fucata
TGGATTATAAGTTTCACGGTTGAGAAACCTTCATCTCATAAAATCAGAATTTGAAAACTAGATCGGAAGCTGAAAAATATTACATTTAAGTCATTGACACTTATTCATACATCAGAAGACATTCTGGAAAAACAACAAATTTATATATATATTAAATTTAAAACTCCAAACATCATCCTTTCAGTAAGTTAACACCTGAATTGAAATGGATAATGAAAATAGGAAGACTTTTGGCGATCGATTATTGTGGGTGACAATTAATTGGTTCATCACCATGATCACTTTAGTCATTGATGTTGAAAAAAATCAGTCCGACGGTTTACATATATAAAATAGACTGTCAGCCAAGCTTTTTTAAAATCTGTAACGCCATGATTGAGGATATATCAGTGATATTGTTAGATTTATTTTATTAGCGAGCGAAGCGAGCTGTGTATATATAGAATAAATTTATGCCAAAAATAGGGTTTTGACTTCGTCCTCTTGATGGCTTTGCCACGAGTTCATATTAAGTCATGTAACAGGTAAAGGTGATTACGGTCACTTCTTTGATGCCATGATGGACAGTCGCATCGATATTGTGTGAAAAGTCCCCGACTTATGAGGCACATAATTGTCAAATATTGACAGCGTGTTTAACCCGTAAAGAAGTGAAGAAGACTTGTTGAATGAAGTGTAACTAAAATCAATCTGATCAGAGTAAATTCGAAAAGAGTGACCTTCAAACATTGTGAACGAAAATCGTTAAAAATCGTTGATCCGGTCGATTTTTCGATACACGGTAGAACAGAAACATATGTTTACATTTCAAAGATAAGACAAGTAAAGATTAGTATATACCCTGTTGGTGTTTTTAAGGATATTTCTGAGAGGATTCACGGTTCTCAGCAGCCGGGTAGCCATTTTCGATTTTACAAGAGGGCGAGTCCGAAAATAAATTTCGGCATGCCCACTGGAAGAACCAGGAAGTTAAATTCCACCCTACTTGCATCACCCCCTATGCTACAGATGAAAGATTTGGCTCAAACACTAGAGAGGATCTAGAGGGTCATTCGGCCAATGGTTAGATCCCAACAGGAGGTAACAGGAGGTAAAGAACTTTGACAAGTTATTTTCTCTGACTTGAATGTCCATTTATCCTTTCTCAGTATGTATTTGTCGCCATTTATTATGAACTTTACAATGGATAGGTTTAAGATGTCTATATATAGTAGAATTCAGAGATACAAGATATCTCCACAGCACCTGCACTCTTGTTCCTAAGCCCCAGGGGGCGGACAGGGGTACCTCTCTCCCCCTTCCCACCCCTTACCTCCCCCTCCTCCCTCATCCTCCTTTTCATCCTTCCCTTACCCCTCCCCCCTCCCATCCCCTTTTCTCCCTCCTCCCGCCCCCCCTTCCTCCCCTTTTCCACTTACCTCCCTTCTCTCTCCCTCCTCCCACCCTCTTCCTCCCACCTCCCTTTCACCCTGTCCACCCCCTCAAGCCCAGTACACACGGTTAAGATTTGTCGTATAAGACTTGTAATATAATACAGAATCTTACCGTATGTATACCCCTTATAAGATAAGACTGTATTAGCGATAGAGCACTAATTGAACTTGTACACTGATCCATTGCCAAGCAATGTTAGACTTGTTAGAAAGAAAAGAAAAAAAAAGAAACTAATAAGCTAAATTCATTTTCAAATTGTTGATATTGATGTTTGATCATAGATGGCGTGCATCATACAAAATATAAAAAATAATATAAAAATATCATGCAAACGTTCAAATTTGATCACTACAAGAAGTTCATAAAAGTTCATCGTTGTACATATTCAAAATTTTGAGGTCAAGAATTATTCTATACATTTATTACCATATGTAGCTGACAGAACATTTTAAAGACAGGTTTTTATCAAAGATACAATATATAATAATAGTAGTAATAGTAGTAAATAAGTTGACAATAAATGGGCTTTCATGATCACAACAAAATTCTTCCTGACAGACTTGAATAGATATACTAAATAGATACATTAATTGTAATATCATCGATTGAATGGGGAGATATCTCTAATTCAAAATGGTGATTATTATGTGTCCAATTTGATATCTCCTATTGGAATTGAAAAAGAAGATATCACTTATTTGATGATGATATTGTGCTCATGTATCTCCAATATACAATTAATTACCTTGTGTGAGGTAGATATAGCAGTATAGCAACCCGAAGGATATGTTATTCACCGAGGCCGCAGGCCGAGGTGAATAACATATGCTGAGGGTTGCTATACTGCTATGTCTACTGAGCACAAGGTAATCAATTGTTTTATTGTATGATCATGAAATACAACAATCAGCTTGATACAGTACTGCAACCCACTTGTTTGACAATTCTATCCTATCCTATCCACCATCCTACATCCTACATCCACCTCCAATCCACTCTATCCTATCCTATCCTATCCAATCCTATCCTATCCTATCCTATCCACCTCATTCAAATTTATTTCTATCCAATCCTATCCTACATCCTATCCTTCATCCTATCATATCCTACATCCTATCCTATTCTACATCCTATCCTATCCACCTTTATCTACTTCTCATCACCTTTAGCGATATTATGATTAAAACTAAATGACTTGATACAAAGTCATGCATAAGTAGTTAATTATCTGTAATCATTGCTGGTTTTTTTTTTTTTTTTTTTTTGCATGATTTTTTATAAAATCCAAAAAAAAAAAAAAACAGCAATAATGAAAATTATGAAAAAATTGAAAATTATTTAGATGATTGAATACCATTTTTGTATTTTTTGTATTTGCTGTGAAAGAAGCAAAAATATAACATTAAAACCTCCAAGTTTGATTTTTATTGAAATAAAATCTATATTACCAATTAAGTCAAGTGAAATTTTTGAATGGAAATTTTCGAATTTAATCAAATAAGTATGTTTGTCTCCTAATAACTTAAAAATTAAAAAAGAAAGATTAGATTGAAGAACGAGGTGGATAGGATGTAGGATAGGATAGGATGTAGGATAGGATATGATGTAGGATAGGATATGATGTAGGATAGGATGGGATAGAAATGGTTAGGATTAAGGTGGATAGGATTGAGGTTGATAGGATAGGATTCTATCCACTTTCTATCCTACATCCTGCATCCTACATCCTATCCTATCCATTTTTTTGTCAAACAAGTGGGTTGCAGGACTGTAGCATCCATTGCTGTAAGTAATGAATAGGTATTTTCTGATGGCGCGAAATATACGCATACGCCGCTACTTCTATAACATCATAAACTACAATACTAATTTTAGAAAGATACAGGGGAAAATATGAGAGTTGTTCTAAATTTAGCTCTCTGGAGGTGGTTATAGCGATATATTTAGAAGCTCCAGACAAGTTTTTAGCCAATCTGAGTGAGTGATGGGCATATTTTCCAGTCATTCAATAATTCAGATTGGCGATTTTGTGGATAATGTGTTATTTGAATATATCAACTTTTCAAATTGGACATATCGATCAATCTCAAATTCAAGTAGGTTATAATATGATAATTCAAACTTTAAAAGGAGATATTTCCTATTTGAATTTGTGATTTCTCTCATTTGAATCCATGATTTTTCCATTTGAAATATCCAATTTGAATTAATAAGGATAATGCATTCAGAGTACTCCCAACGAAATTACCACTTTTATCAATCTGCAGGTACCAAAGGTAAACTTTTTACTCTGAATGTTTCTTTAATACCAATGGTAATAATTATTTTTCTAGATGCTTTCTATGTGACTATCATGATAATTCCATGTTTTGCAAACCCATGTGCCAAAATAGAGCTATGTCAAATTGTGACACACAAAATTTTACCATATCTACCAGACTTCTAGATTTGGGTGTGTTCAGAGTAGTTCCAATGGTAACCATTGGTGTCATAGGTTTATCATTAGTACCAATGGTTACTCGCATGTAACAAAATTCTGCAGACAGTCTAGAGGTCTGGTAGTGATGGTAAAAATTTTGCGCAATGAAATTTGACGTGGCTCAGAGTAGTTCCAATGGTTAATATTGGTGTCATAGGTTTACCATTGGTACCAATGGTTACTTGCGTGTAATAGCAAAAAAGTACCAATGATAAAAAAAATCTGCAGATAGTCTACATGTCTGTTAGCGATGTGAAAAATTTTATGTGATGTAATATGATGTAGCTCTCTACTTCTTTTGGCACATGGGTTTGCAAAACAACAATCATCACAATAGTCACATTGAAAGAGGCCGAAGAAATATACGAACTGTCATTTTCTATTGTGTTTCTGTCTTTTCTTTAATCAGATATGGATGATGTTTTCAATGATTCAGAAGACGATAGTTATACAAAACCTATACTGAAGAACGGAAAGTACAGAAATCCCTGGAAAGGCTATTCAATTCCTTCATTTACAGATGTTTTCAAATTCCTTGTCTTTGAAAAAGACAATAGTAATATACCAAACAAAGAGGTAAAATGTAAATTGTATGAACTAGTATTCATTAAGTAAGGTTTACCAGATCTATGGAAGTATAATATTTTTGGGAAACTTTATTTTTTAACTTTATGCATAAAAAGTATGATTTATCCCCAAGCAACATGGAACATTGCAGTGGGAATATAGTACAGTAACACCGCCGTATATATGTTAGTGAGTGTGAGCATATCTGTGTTTGTAAGTCACACTTTGCATACGACCTAGATGGCACAGTTTTTAGCAAGCCATAACAAATGTCCTGGGAGCTAATGTCATAGCCTGAGTGTCGGCGTCATCAGTGTTGTCATTGTAGGTTGCGTGGACAAAACTTTAACCTGGGCTATATCTCATGAAGTATAAGGGGAATGGATATTTCACATGTGGATACCTCATCACCAGACCTTTCATTTGGAATCTTGACTTTTGACCTAGTGACCTTGACCTTGAAGTTTGACCTTTTTAAAAAAAAACTTTAACCTGGGCTATATCTCATGAAGTATAAGGGGTAGGGCTTTGATATTTCACATGTGGATACTTCATCACCAGACCTTTTGTTTGGGATCTTGACTTTTGACCTAGTGACCTTGAAGTTTGACCTACTTTAAAAAAAACTTTAACCTGGGCTATATCTCATGAAGTATAAGGGGTAGGGCTTTGATATTTCACATGTCGATACCTCATCACCAGACCTTTCATTTGGGACCTTGACTTCTGACCTAGTGACCTTGACCTTGAAGTTTGACCTACTTTTAAAAAACTTTAACCTGGGGTATATCTCCTGTGCAATAAGAGGATATGGCTTTGATATTTCACATGTGCATTCCTCATGACCATACCTTTCATTTGAGACTTTGACTTTTTACCTTGACCTTAAAGTTTGACCTACTTTAAAAAAAACTTCTTCTATATCTCATGTACTATAAAGGGTATGGCTTTGACGTTTCACATGCAATATCCTCCTGACCAGACCTTTCATTTGATACCTTGACTTTTGACCTTGTGACCTAGTTCTTTGAGTTTGACCTACTGTTAGAAAACTTTAACCTGGGCTATATTTCATGTACTATAAGGAATAGGGCTTTGTTATTTGACATGTAGATTCCTCATGACCAGAACTTTTATTGATTCTACCATGACTTTTGACCTAATGATCATAACCTGACCTTTGACCTACTTTTATACTATAAGAAGTAGGGGATCCATATTTCACATATAGATTCCTCATGACCAGAGTTTTCATATGATGTCATGCCTTTTGACATAGCGACCTTGACATTGACCTTTGACCTACTTTTAAAGTATGAGGGATAGGACTTTGATATTTCACAGTTATATTCCTCATGGCCAGAGCTTTCATTTGATACCATGACCTTTGACCTAGTAACTTTGACCTTGATTTTTGACCTACTTTAAGTTTATAGGGATGGGGCTTTGATTTTTCAGATATAGATTCCTAATGACCAAAGCTTTCATTTCATACCATGACTTTTGACCTAGTGACCTTGACTTTTGACTTCTGACCTAGTGACCTTGACTTTTGACCTTATTTTATAACACTTTAACCTGGGTTCTGATATTTCACATGTAAATTCTCATGAAAGACCTGAGCTTTCATTTGATATCATGACTTTTGACTTAGTGACTTTGACCTTCTTTAGAACTATAAGGGGTAGGGCTTTTATATTTCGCATAAAGACTCCTCCTGATCATAGATTTCATTTGATATCATGACTTTTGACTTCGTGACCTTGACCTTTATTTTTTATGAAATTGCCATTTTACTATCAAAAACCTGCACGGCGAGCGATGTCATCTGACAAGTCTTATTATCAAACTTCATACACTTATTGTCTACATGAATGACATAAGGTAGTACACTTCTATTGATTTTCAAGGTCATAGCTGAAACATCATAGATTAATTGAAATAGTAAAAATCTTTGTATACACTCCATAAGCATCTTTTATCATACAAGAAGGAAGAACCCCATTGAACTACAAGGTGAAAAAATCAAGGTCATAGATTTGAAATATTTCAAATCCTTTTATACATTCTATATGCATGATATATGTATGATTCTTTGAACATCATCAGAACATGTGGTATTTGTAATTCTAAAAGTAGTCCTGTGAAAAGCATCTCAATGATAAAAATTAAATGATGTTACAACCCATTGTTTTACCTCTGGAATTAGGGTTCGAATTTAGTTTTGCAGATAATGTGAAAGGGTCAAATAAGTTTGTAGGCTTCATAATATATTTGCCTCTTATGTTTTTCTTTGTTCTATTATTTACGTGAAAAACATTCCTGATTCTGCAATTTCATTAAATATTAATTATATATTCTCTGTTTTTCAGGAACTTGACAAGATTCTGCCTGTAGAAAAACCAGATTTTGAAAAACTGAATAACCCACCTGTATCCGGTATTCAAGCATTGTGGATTGGCCATGCTTCCATTCTAGTGCAGTTTGACGGGATTTCAGTTTTAGCGGACCCTGTATTTAGTGAAAGATGTTCTCCGTCACAATGGGTTGGACCAAAACGATACAGACCAACTCCCTGTACAGTAGAAGAACTTCCACATTTAGATGCAGTCGTTATCAGTCACTCTCATTATGACCATTTGGATTATAATTCCGTGAGACAACTTAATGCAAAGTATGGTGATAAGTTATGGTGGTATGTACCGATGGGTACCAAGCTGTGGATGACAGAGGCTGGTTGTAATAATGTGGTAGAGCTTAGTTGGTGGGAAGAGGCACATCATCCCGGGAAGGAAAACATTATGTTTGCTTGCACACCCACACAACATTGGAGTAATAGGTCTCCATTTGATTCAAATAAGGTATGATTATATTATCCAGTTACTTAAATATGAATTATCATAAATTTTTTTATGTTTACATGTATACATTTAATTTTGAAATATGTTGCATTTTTTAAATATCTTTGAGTCACGGTGAAGTTATTGAATCAAACATTTTATTGTTGATTTCTGACATAACTGGACCATGTTTTATATAATTCAAAAATATACAAAAATTCCAGAAATGTTTTGAAAAGATACAGAATATGGTCCAGTTATGTCAGAAATCTTAATACACAGACCTATCATAAATACTAAGTATAAATATATTTCAAAAGTGTTATGATCTTTTAATAATCCTCACCTAAATTCTGGCAGGATGCTTTATCAGACAGGTTTGATATTGAATGATTCTGTATGTTTCAGACACTGTGGGGTAGCTGGGTAATAAAGGGACCCAACCACAGCTTTTACTTCACAGGAGATTCCGCTTACTGTGCGGGTTTCCGACAGATAGGTAGGAAGTACGGACCGTTTACACTGGCAGCTATACCTGTAGGAGCCTATGAACCACAGTATGTGATATCTGACTATTAGTTTGAGAGTTGATATTGATGCAATGTTATTACAGGACTTAGGTGTATATTCAAACTCCTACGTTATTTTTCAAGAAAGGGGAATGGAAGGATATCAAATGATGAACATTTGGTCCTTTTTTTAAGCTCCTGTGTAATTTTAAAATGTTTTCCTGATCAGGAAGAATTTGTGATGCTTTACAGTACACATGTAATTCATCGTGAAATGAAGTTTTTTACTCTCTTTGCTTTGAACAGAAAGACACTAAAATATCATCATGTGAACCCAGAGGAAGCTGTACAAATCCATGAAGATGTCAAGTCCCAAAGCTCTGTAGCTATACACTGGGGTACATTCAAAATGGCTTGTGAGGTAAGACGCAGAGGATTGCTTCCAAATTAATAAGAGCCATATACATTTATCTCAGGATAACCATTATCTTTGATTGCATATTACTACTTTTTATTATGCCCCCAGAATCAAAGATTTGGGGGCGTATAGTTTTTGGTCTGACCGTCTGTTTGTTTGTCTGTCTGTCTGTCTGTTTGTCTGCATAACTTTTGAATAGAAGGTGATAGAGCTTTCATATTTCACATGTGTATTCCTTGTGACAAGACCATTCCATTGATACCAATTTTTTTTTCCCTTGTGACCTTGACCTGTGACCTACTTTTCAAAAACTTCAACATTGGGCATAATTTTTGGATGGAAAGTGATGGGGCTTTCATATTTCACATGCGTATTCCTTGTGACAAGACCTTTCCATTGATACCAAAATTTTTGACCATGTGACCTTGACCTTTGACCTACTTTTCAAAAACTTTAACATTGGGCATAATTTTTGAATGGTGAGTGATAGGGCTTTCATATTTCACATGCGTATTCCTTGTGATAAGACTTTTCCATTGATACCAAAATTTTTTACCTCTTGACCTTGACCTTGACTTTGACCTTTGACATACGTTACAAAAACTTTAACATTCGGAATAACTTTGAATGGTAATTGATAGGGCTTCGATACCAAACATGTTAACCCAGTGACCCTGACCTTGACCTTTCACATACATGTACTTAACAGAAAATGGTGTTTATACTAACAAAGATGCCACTTGGGGCATTCGTGTTTCGCAAAGACAGACTTTATTTTGTATGGCACAAGTCATGTATATACATGTACATTGTTGTCATTTTAAAAACACAAAGCATGTACATTATTTTTATTAAACACAAATACATTGTACATTACATTATTGTCATTAAATACATTACATGTACATGTACATTGTTGTCATTAAACACAAAGCTCAAATGATTATGATGCCAAACATAAATGTTGACATTGGAACATTATACACACAAAAACAAGAATATCTTTGCAAATGATGCTAATCTATTTTAAGTGGGTTAATGACCTCGTGGGCGATAATACTGAGATCTCCGAAACAATTAATTGCCATATGTATATGCCATTTCAAACAGACTAAAATTTATTTTTTTTTGTATTTTTCAGCCATATTTAGAGTGTAGACAGAGGGTGTCAGATGCTGTAAAGAACAGGGGTCTCACTGCCGGCTGTTTCTTCTTCGTAAATCATGGTCGTGTATTCACTGTGGGAGGAGACAATATGTGTAATTTAGACTAATGTCATACATCTATTTACTAGTGATATAGTAGGTATAGATTAGAGAATCATTGATTTGTGAACAATTTACAGGGAAATCCAAGAGAGCTCTTTGTTTAACAGATAGGCTAGCTGCATTTGTAAGATTATCTGCAATAACAAGAATGATGTAAGACTGAGACCATATCTCTGGAAAACATAATACGTCATTACCTAGTAGACAATAAAGCTAATATTTCAGTCTTTGGAGGACCAATATTCATTATTCCTTTTAAAGATTTTCTCTTTGAGTCATTCAATTGAAGTGAACTTTGCGACAGTTTTATGTTTCATGATCATATTCATTTAATGATTGTTACTCTATGTTTCTTGTCCTTGTTTATTTCATGATTGTTAATAAAAATTTCATGTATTTTATATTGTATATTTTTATAGTGTCATAATAGTTGTCTAATATTAAATGATAAATATAGAAAAACAATGTTCATCTCATTTTACCTACATGTAGTAATGTACGTACTCAAAGCGAACATTCATAGTTGTACTATAATTTATTTTAACACTGGATCTCTGTAGCATATATTTCAATTTTGTAAAACATTGTTAAGACAGAGGAAACTTTACAATCATTCTTGTAAAAGTGGGTAAATGGTTACAAAAGGCAGCTTTATATCACCATTTTATATCAGCGGCAAACTGAAATAAACATCTGTTCAAGTGCCGGACATTTTTAACACCTTGCAACTCTGTTTCCCCTTGGAAGAGGATGAACCCTATTTGTTTTCAAGGTCAAAGGTCAAGGCCACAGTTGACTTAGGCTTAAAATCCTTGTTAACAGCATATAAGACAGAGCAATCATCATAGGATCATTGTATATTCTGACAAATGTTCTCCCTGGGAAGAGGATGAACCTCACTGATTTTCAAGGTCAAGTGTCAAGGTCACTATGTACTTTAAAATCGTTTTGCTGATTTCATTGACCATGCAATTGCAACGGGATGCTCTGCTTGCATTGCCTTTATTATTTATTCATCCCTTTCATGTTACCTGAAGCCCAAGGGCAACATATAGGAATTCATTTGTCTGATGTCTGTCTGTAAATATGTCTAGTAGTCATCCTTTCAGATAAATGGACAAACTTGATTGATATAGTAGAATGTTATACTTCCATCATGCTGACAGGGATGGTCAAGTAGCAATAAAGGTTTGCGTTAGGTCATCTTCAATGTCAAATATGTGACAGGTGACATACATTTTTGGAACAGGTAGCTACTTGCAGCTAGTAATATTACATGTATATGCAATGCAAGGATCATAATTATATATTTTGTGATTCATGTATTTTAATACTTGTACTAGCATCTGTAAAGTGCACCATGTTCTAAAGACAATATATTGTATTTTCATCAGACCATATTCTTTATTCAGACTTTGTATTATACTGTCGTGGTGTTCATTGGGGGTATCCTTTCTACCATTATTTTCAAGGTCAAAACTTTTTAAAACAGAAATTGTTAATGAGAAATGATAATTGGTAACTAACTATTCATCTTTTTAATGTAGGCATTAATTAACAGTACAAACTTTTGTCAACTATAATGAAGAGTGTTCGAGACAAGAGGGATTTTGATGAATTGGTAAAGATAAAACTCTTAGGGGTGGTTCTCCACAAGTTATTTATTGTGTCCGCGTCATTCAAAAGTAGGCCACAGGTCTTTTCAATAAGACGAGTATCAAGTCGAATGGTCATAAGTGGTATCTTGTCTTCGGTTGTTAGGACAACATGCAATTGTACAGAACACACTCCGAGATAATCGTAGTGGCGCAAACAACTGACTTTTTGCTTCCATCTTTGTTTGAAAATCGCTAATTTTCAGCCGAGTGCCCTCGCTTGGGCACTGATTAATGGCAAGTTTAGATGTGGTGTATAGAGTAACTAAAATAGTACAGCATCATTATATATATCTTATAATAGATATATAAGATATATATAATGATGCTGTACGGTATACAAAGAAAACCAAAACAAATTAACAAAGACACCCCCCCCCCCCAAAAAGCACCCCCCCCCCCCCCCCAAAAATGTTAACAAAACAAAAACTACATGGCTATTATGAGGATATCCTAATAATAAAACAAATGTAATACAATAAAGCACCCCCCCCCCCCTTTCACACTCAATTCCAAAAGTAAACCCGCGAACACCAACCCAAAACCAAATCTACAAACGATGCTTTACAAGTTGTTCATACCTTTTCAGTTACCATGCGCTTCTACTTGTATAACAATCATCCCCTGTACCTGGTACGGGGAGAGGCGATGTCTTCACACCTTTTAAAACCAGATTTATAGACACGCCCATATAATGTCACGTGGCTATAACCGTACGGAGTGAAACCAACAAAATTACATGAATTTACGAAATAGTTCAAATAGCAGAAACATAAAAATTTCAAACCAAAATAAATATGTTAGTTCATCATTCCATAGAAATAAAAAAAAAATTTGGGTTGGTGTTCGCGGGTTTACTTTTGGAATTGAGTGTGAAAGGGGGGGGGGGGGGGGGCTTTATTAGTCCCCTACCGGCAACGCCGAAGGGGACTCTTAGTTTCCTCTCGGTCTGTCTGTCTGTCCGTCCGTCCGTCCGTCCGTCCGTCTGTCCCATTTTCAGTTTTCCGGACTTTTTTTTCGCTGTTGTTGCATATATTGAACTCATTTTTGGTATGTGGATATATCTCAATGTGATACAGATCAAGTTTGAGTTTGCTTTCGATTGACCTAATTTTACAAGAGTTATGGCCCTTGGACTTAGCAAATTTTATGAAAGTTTCAGTTTTCCGGACTTTTTTTCGCTGTTGTTGCATATATTGAACTCATTTTTGGTATGTGGATATATCTCAATGTGATACAGATCAAGTTTGAGTTTGCTTTTGATTGACCTAATTTTACAAGAGTTATTGCCCTTGGACTTAGCAAATTTTATGAAAATCTCAGTTTTCCGGACTTTTTTCCACTGCTGTTGCATATATTGAACTCATTTTTGGTATGTAGATATATCTCAATGTGATACAAATCAAGTTGGAGTTTGCTTTCGATTGACCTAATTTTAAAAGAGTTATGGCCCTTGGACTTAGCAAATTTTATGAAAATTTCAGTTTTCCGGACTTTTTTCCGCTATTGTTGGATAAATTGAACTCATTTTTGGTATGTGGATATATCTCAATGTGATACAGATCAAGTTTGAGTTTGCTTTTGATTGACCTAATTTTACAAGAGTTATTGCCCTTGGACTTAGCAAATTTTATGAAAATCTCAGTTTTCCGGACTTTTTTCCGCTACTGTTGCATATATTGAACTCATTTTTGGTATGTGGATATATCTCAATGTGATACAGATCAAGTTTGAGTTTGCTTTAGATTCATCTATTTTTAAAAGAGTTATGGCCCTTGGACTTAGCAAATTTTATGAAAATTTCAGTTTCCGGACTTTTCTTTGGTTCTATTGCAAATAATGCACTGATTTTTGGTAAATGAAGACATCTCAGTGTGATACAGACCAAGTTTGAGTTTGGTTTCCATTGGCCTATTTTTACAAGAGTTATGGCCCTTGGACTTAGCAAATTTCATGAAATTTTTAGTTTCCCGGACTTTTTCATGCCTGTTATTGCAGATAATGAGCTGATTTTTTGTATGTGAATACATTATAGTGTGATGCAGATTTGAGTTTAATTTAGACTGACTAATTTTCACAAGAGTTATGGCCATTGGACTTAGCAAATTTCGTGAATTCAGTTTCCCAGACTTTTCTTGGCTGTTGTTGCAGAAGATGAACTGATGAACAGAGATGCAAGTCATAAATTTATGCCGCCGGTAGGGGACTTATATCGCACAGCGATCATTGCATTTTTGTTTTACATTTGTTTTATTATTAGGATATCCTCATAATAGCCATGTAGTTTTTGTTTTGTTAACTTTTTTTTGGGGGGGGGGGTGCTTTTTTTTTGGGGGGGGGGGGGGTTGTCTTTGCTAATTTGTTTTGGTTTTCTTTGTATACCGGTCTGTTTTAACTTACTTTGGTTACACTACATAGTATCTGTACACATTGTCGCATTTGGAATTTGGCCAGGAACGATTTTTTTAAATAGGGGACAGATGGGCTCCAGCTTCATTATGTGAGCTTTATAATTGAAATGAAATAACTATGATTGTTGATATTTGGAAGAAATAATTAGCTTGTTGGAAATTAATCTTGAAGCAGAAGACATAATCTACGGTAGCGAATCTCAAGAACCTTTATCTAACAAAGAAATTCAGCTCCTTCTTCAAGGTTTCATTAAAGCAACAAATAGGTTTCAAGTTAAAATTTTGTTAACGAATAGGTCATATCATCATCACTTCCATTTGTCTTTCTCTTTCCTTTCTTTTTTTAAAAATTCCCATTTATTAGTGCTACACTATATAGATGCGATGCTTGCCATTACAAGCAATTATAAATATAAATAATTGCATTTATGCTTATATCTATGCCACTTTCTTATTCATATATTACTTGTTTTCAATTTCTTGACACATTGTACATGTCAATATTTTTAGATAAAACTACATGAGTTCATTACTGTACACGTCATGGATAACAATTGATTTTTAAATTCTCTCTCTCTCTCTCTCTCTCTCTCTCTCTCTCTCTCTCTCTCTCTCTCTCTCTGCATTTTTCTTTTAAAATTATTTTCATAAATTGTCGTTAAGTTGTATATATTCATGTTTAGTCACTTATGGCGATTAAATTAAATTAATTGCACATATTATAGAATAAGAAATACACAACAAATAGACATACAGTTTATTAAGAAAATCATTTGAGAAGGAAGTCAAATTTGAGTCACTTTGAGGGATCATCTTATATACTGCTATAACTTTGAGCAGAGTGTCTGACTGACAAGATTTGAACAGATGAACAGTTGAAATCAAGTATTAAAGAAGTAATCAGCAATAAGAGTACCTTTTATTTATATGTAGCTTTATATTGTATGAGCAATATAAAATTATTAATACAACGTCAACTATTACATGCCTTTCATTGAAAACGCTCAATTTTCAATGGCCAATACTGTGTAGTGCAACCTTCTTTTTTTTTTTTTTTACATGATTCATCTTTGGCTGGATACGCGTCCTTGATCAATCGATTTTCTTTTTTTTTGGAACCGCTTGAAATACCAGAACAAGGAGCACGCATTATATTTCTTTCTTCCTTTTTGGCATTATCGGATGGTAAACGTTGTTCAAGAAGTCTGTAATACATGTATGTTGATGAAAGATACGGAAGTTTTACAAAAATACAAAAAGTCTTTCTTTCTTTCTTTCTTTCTTTCTTTCTTTCTTTCTTTCTTTCTTTCTTTCTTTCTTTCTTTCTTTCTTTCTTTCTTTCTTTCTTTCTTTCTTTCTTTCTCCTTTTTGTCTACGGTACACATTAATTAAGGAAAATGACAAGTTAAGATAAGATAAGATAAGATATGCTTTATTACCTAAAGAAGGGCCCGTAAGGGCATGATATGAACATTAATGTTAATGTTAATGTATTCGTGCGTGCTTAATTCTTTTATCAACTTCCAAAATGAATATATCCAAGAAGATACAATGGCGGATCTTGTGCACCCTTTGCCGCGGGGGTCAAGGGGCGAATTTTGCCGATTTATATTGAAAATGGGCAAAAATACTTCACCACGCCCTCGTTAACGAGTACTCTATACCTGTTTTGGAATTGCTTTTGGTCCCCTCCGCACCCCCCCCCCCCCCCGAATCCCCCTCTGAGATAATTGAAAATATTGATTTTTATAAAAAAAAAAATTAACTTTTGAAAGTATAAATTACCCTTGTCAATCATCAGTTTTACTGTGACTTGTCCTTGAGTAAACATTAATGTGCAGATTACAGATCACAATTAATTTTGAATGTTCGTTGACCACGCAAATAGTTCCTGATTATTTCAATCCCTCGTCTTCTTACATTTAATTTCTACGACTCTTTTTACACTAGAGGATTCGTTTTTTACGTCAATGAGTCGCAGATGAGTTGAAAAAAAAATATTCTAGCATGTTGATTGATACTGCATCATCCTAATCGCGGAATGCCAGATGTGTTATGAGGCTCTAGAATTGATAGATTGTAGAACATTAGAGCCACAGATACCCCCTTTCGGGTTTAAAAAGATATTAAAAGTCTACTAAGCGACAGATTTTTGCATGAATCCATTTCTGAGCTTATTTTGATACTATCTAGCAGATATAAAAGTTTCAAGCAAAAAATGGTGGTGCGATTCGAGTATTTAATCGTCATATTAGTATAATTTACAAAGGAATATATAGGAAAAAATAATTGGGGTCTGATACCTGCATGTGGTGTTGTTGGCCGTTTCTGCGGCTAACACAAGCTATAATTTGTAAGTTACCATTTTAAAGATTTTTGAAGACAAGAATTGAGGTAAGCTTTATTATAACATGGCTTATTCTCAAAACGAAAGACAAAAAAGCAATATCGAGAAGACTTGAGAAAAAGGAAAATCCGGCAAAAAAGTTACGTTTTAAGTTTGACTTTTAATTTGTCCTACAGGAAGAAGAATTTATTCCCTCCCTTGTATTTTGACAGTCGATGTGGAGGAAAACTGTTGTAGTTCATATTACACTTGTTTTGAATGACTGTAACAGAAATAGGTCAATTTATTAGACTCGAACTACTTCATAAACCAATTTTTATCCCTGTTTGTTGTTGACAAGCTACATTTCCCGTTTAACCATATTAAATCTACAAGCTGAACCACGTATGACTAAAAATGACACATGCTCGTAATATTTAGACCCTTGCTGAATTATCATTTCAAATAAATAAGAATTAGACATGACATCCCCTGCACGAGATCCTGCTGTTGGAAGAAAATTGATAGAAAGCCTTCAGAATGATTTGCGTGCATTGTCGACAGAGGGAAAAAGAAAATTCCCAAACGTTAAAGAGGTAGGTAAACCTATCTTCTGTATGACTTGAAGTGAAACAGGACCAGCTAGTAAGTGTTCATAAGTGCTTACAATTCGGGATCCCCAAAACTCTAACAGTGCATTTGCTTGGGGATTTTTATGCTATGACGTCATAATCAATGTACTGTCAATCAATGTGTAGACGAGCCATTTTATTATAATGTCATTATTTTTATAAGTCTGCTAACCAGTGAGATGTTGGACAAGTCAAATGTTGATTCCTCATTAAAATCAAACGGATATCTCCAAAATTTATACTTTAGGCATATGAAGTGGAGTTGCAGGCACCCTCTGAAATGATTCCAAAGGGTTGAATTACCAAATACGTTTAAAAGTATAGTCTTGACTAGAGCAGCATTGTAAGCACAGGTATCAAAGCTTGGTCAGAAACCTTACTCAAACCCTTTCCTTTACAAGTCTATATTAAAATCCCCAAGGGCGGACACTCTCTATGTACATGATCGTGGCTTTCTCTTTTTCCTTCCTACATGTATAAGCTGATCCTACGGTCCATTTGATACAATTTTTGGTATGGATATCTTAAGATGAACGAATAAAAGAAATCAAAATAGAAAATCTATCTGTAAAGTTGCATCGGTCAAATCCAGTGTGCTGGAAGTTGAAGCCACGATTGTGTACAAAAGAGAAATATAACTACTGGTAATTTTACATAGGAAGTGTCTACCCTTGGGGTTTTTAATATAGATTTGTAGAGGAAAGGGTCATGACTAAGCTATGATACCTCACCTCTGTGGCTGTAACCATAATTTTCAAAACAGCTAAAATTATATATGATGCATATTTGTCACACAAGTAGCCTCTTGCCAGATGGGTTTTAGGTTTTAAAAATGTTAAAGGCTCTGCATTGGACCCACTCAGGCCTTGGCAGCTCTTCAAAGCCCTTGCCTTTTGGTTACCGGTAATGATATTAATAAAAATTCTATGAATAAGTTCCAAACTTACAATGTATTCAAGCTTACAAAATTCTTACTTGACCCATTGCTGTCACAAATCATTTTAGATTTTAAGTTCCCATCTTTGGTTATGTTCAGATTCATTCTGCTTTTAAGATAATGTCTGTAATCATTGTTTTCAAATTTTTATGGAGGATTTGAGCATGCTTATTCTCATACATATTTATATGAAACTTAAACTTTTTGTATACACAGGCTTCAGAACAAGTTCAACTGAAGCTTCGTACAATTTCAACGAAGCATGAGGATCTTATCTCAGGTAAAGTGCTAAAGAATGATACATGTACATGTAGCATCTTTTCAATGTTTCATCTTTGAATCATTACATATAATCCTACAGTGCAATATGTCTATTTATCTGTTTCATTTGTAATCTGTATGCATGACTTTTAAAAGAAAAAGAAGAAAAAAGGGAAGGGAAAAGAGAAAGAAAGAAAAGAGATAAAGAGAAATTTCTCTGACTACAAACTGATAATTGAATGTACAAATAACTAACATACATAATGGTATACTTCTGTTATTATAGTAGAGCGACCAAATTGAAAAAGGGGCTTAGTTTTCGAGTTTAATCAACACCCCTAACACAGGCCTGGATTTGGTCTTAACTTTTAGCTGAATACCCCTGCTTTCAAGAACAGCTGTCGTAAAGAATACATCATGGTCAGATTTTGTTAAAATTGGGTAAAAAGTGATAAAACCATGAAAAATAAAAACGAAATATTTATCGGTTACATCCTCTGTATTCCTATATTTGACTCTGTTTTGTACAGAGAGTCATTGCAATTCTTGCATTAGATATGTAAATATGATATAGAGTTATTTTTGAGGTAGAATATTTTCTCCTCTCTCGAAAAATGGCAGTTTTATGCAAATTTCTATGAAATATGAAGAATCCGTGTTAATATATTATCTAAAGCCCCGAGACTGAATTTTTGTCTCGAAACATATCGACAAATATATGTGTATTATTTCTGAGGCCTTTTTATCGTAAATTTTTCTAGAGGCTTATAAATAAATATAAAAAACTAATGCGTATACACTTAAAAGTTAACCTTCATTTCCTAAAGAAGATTCCGTAGATTAAGATTCGGTTGACCACGTGTTACAGTTTTTATCAAATCGTACTTTTTTGTCGGTATATATACGTATGTTTGATAAAAGTAACTGCCGAAAGAGGAGTTATGTCATCCTGTTGACAAATTCGTGAAAAATACCTCATTTTAATATGCCAAGTGAAGATCACGTATGGAGACCCGTTTGTGACAAGTTGTAATGAAAATATGTGAATTTCAAAACTTCGCATGAAGTTTCTATTAAATGATAAAAAGTATCTTACGACGTTCATTTTAGAACTACAGTGATGTAAACATATATGCCAAGTTCATTGGTCAGAGTTTGGACTCTTCGTTTTCTTTGTTTTAAACATTGAAATATGCCTTTCCTTAACGTTGTGCAATTTTTCAATTTTATCATCCGTACTTACCCTCATTCAGATTCGTAGCTGTTACAAATTAAGTGGAAGCTTTTCATGATGCATTTGGTCAGAGAACCTCCCTTAAGGCGCCGAGGGGATCTCATGGAAAGTCCTAAAGTGTAACAGAATTGGGGGGGGGGGGTTTGTTTTGTGCTGTACATAGCACAAACACCACATAGTCATACGTAATATTGGTAACGTAATTGAGCAATCCTACATTAATGATGACTATATACATACTTCTACAATAAAACAAATAAACAGCTATATATTTCGGAGAAGAAAAACAGAAAAATGTGTGTTCTGGTCTGTTGACAACGGAAAGTTTGATCGTTTTTCCCGAAGCGCTCCGAATAAAATAAAAAGTACGAAAAAGGTATGAACAGTATGACTGAAGTCAGTGCAATGTATCCAAGTTCCGATTTTCAACTACGAATATTCAAGAGTCCAAGATACGATACAACAATATTACACTTTTATAACAACGAGACTGGTGTTCTCAGCTCAGCGTTAGTACCAAAAAGAAGATCAACAAGAAAGTTTCAGTGAATAAACACGGTTAAAATGTAATTGATAAAATGAATAGCCGATTACAAAAATTATATCAGAAGTCCAAATTCATTATGTCACATGTATAGCTACAACAATTCGATTGCATCATGAGACAAGTGTAATATATATCCGCAATTTTAGGTGCCTAATATTGAGTAATTTGAATGTCCTATTTCCAACTGTAATACTGGAACCGACAGAAAAGCTATTTTGCACCTGGTTACACTCATTTATTATTTTGAAGTGTTCTTTTTTTTGTCGCGCAATTCCATTTTTCAAATCAGAAAAAAAAAAAAAATAGTCGGGCGTTATATGCGAAAATGTGAGAGGAGTACTTCTGATAAGAACACCATTTACTATGTGCATAGTAGGTGACCTACTATAGAGCATCCTTTAATGTATGGTCATTTCTATTTCATTATCGATGAAGCATGGAAAATGATGAACAGACAATCAAAACTCTTTTTAAAAAATGCATACAAAGTCATATTTTTCGTACGCGGCCAATGTCGTATAATGTCCAACAACGATCAGCCAATCAGAAACGAGAGATCCAGAACTAGAAATCAGAGTTTATCTCCATTATCATCTACATCTACATGTAGTACAAATGCCTTTAAGTAACGTTTTAGCGACAAGTGTTTTAACACCGTCAAACGGAGGAAGAAAATGCAATAATTGCTTTAAATGTGAAGGGGTCGTATAGGCAGCTACGCTGCTTATCTAACTTGAAGCTTGTGGAAGTAAAACACAATGCGCATTTCCTTGTTTTGTTGATCGCAAAATCTTTGTTTTACTAAATTATTTCTATAATTGGGCGGACAAAAGGCTTCCATATCAAATGAATGAAATCATCAGAAAAGAGATAGTACAGAAAGACAAAAAGCTTTATTTTCAAAATTATTGATGTAAATTTGTCGTCTTCTTTAGAATAAAACAATACTTTTATTCATATTTATATGTTGAAATTAGACTTTGCTGTAATTATGTGGTGTTTAACTCCATAACAGTATCGAGGAAACATCTAGTTTATTTTGTAGTGATTGTTATTAACAATGTTATGGGGAGGGGCAGTTTAATTGCCTGTAACTCTTAAGTTTGTAAATCGATCTCTGTCAAACTTTCCAAAAAACGCATTCACATATCAAAATATCGTTTCCTTTAGGTTATTTTCATTTTTGAATCAACATTCTCAAAATTCAAGTGAAAGAATTGAATTTTTCCATTTTACCTTTTTATCTTAGAATGTGTGCTCATTCATCCATGAAGTTGGAATTAGAAAAATCAATTTAATCCAAAAAGTTTCTTTTGACTTCAATAAGCATAATGACATTTATTTTGGCCACATGGATTATCCATTTGTAAAATGAAGTAAGTTTTTGTTCAAAAATCTATGAATTTGAATTTTACTAATTTTCCGCTTTTCTTTGAAATTACAGAAATTCTGACCATACGAATTTGTTTACGACACCTCAAACGCATAGCCCACGTTATATTCTTTCGTTTGATATGAAATTTAGCCCTGTGTTAGGGGTGTTGATTAAAATTTCAAATTTAGCGACTTGGTTGCTCTACTATTAGGACTTGTACCGGCAAGTGTTGAGATTGTTCAGCCGTTTGTCCTTGGATGTGACACAAAGAATCCTAAGATGGTCCACCTTTGTTTGACATCAGTGCAGAGAATGATCTCGCATGAAGCAATATCCATGGTAAAGTTTAACAAATGATTGTGTATTATATTATAGTAGAATACATATTCTATGGTCTTACCATTAAGTTACATTTATATTTAGATGTACTTTAAGAAGTACAAAAAGAAGTATCATGGTTGTGTATGGAGATTTTATGTCTTGATTGTAGTACATGTATATAAGAATCCATTCTGCCACATTTTGAAATATCCCATACTGCAGACTTTGTATTTTTTTATTATCAAATAAAACCACCACCTTCTTTTGAATATAGAGGGAATAAGGGAATTCTACACTTCAAAATCAGGTCTAAATTTGCCAGGGTTGATGTTGAAATGTAAACTCTCATAAAGATTTTACCTAATCATACAATATTGACTGATATTTTCTATAAATATTTAATATTGTAGACAGCAGCCAATGATGTGATAGGGATGTTATGGCATCTTATGGAAGCCGGACTAGAGGAACTTAAACTATTACAAACTGCCATCCTACTTATAACTACCAACTCTGTAGTTCAACATGAATCTCTTGCAAGGGTATGTACATGAAGATTATGAAAAAAATGTGTAGTTTTCTTTTGGGCACATTGTAAAGCAATTCTGGTCTATAGATTGACAAAGTCAGTCTGTTTTCCAAATCTTATTAAAAAAATGTTCTGGTTCAAGCAAAGTCTCAGTAATTATACTTAACTGATATGTAATTTTTTCCAGTAGGTTGCCCATGACATGAAGTTTAATTGTATATCTTAACTTTTGACCTAGTGACCTTGATAATGACCTTTGAAAAAACTTGCATGCATTGAACATGCAACAAGGTATAGAGTTTCGATATTTCAATTGTTGATTCCTTGTGACCAGAGCCTTCATTCACTTTCTTGAATTTTGACATTGTTACCTTGACCTTTATTTCCAATTAAATTATTATTCTACTAAAATTATGTCTATGCAATCTAACCATACTGTTTTCATGAAACAAAATGCCTTCCAAGTTGGATTGTGATATTTTCTCTTTGCAGGCCCTAGTTCTCTGCTTCAGGCTCCACTTCACTAAGGACAGCACAACTATAAACACAGCTGCAGCGACTATAAAACAACTAGTTAGTTATGTGTTTGAGAGAGTTGTCACTGAGGATAAAATCCAGTCACAAGGTAACTGTAGTATATTGTACATGTATATCAATACATTTTTGTAGACATTCAGAAGATGTTCAAGTTCTGAAACTCATGTTATCTCTTACTACTAGTAACAGTCAGGATTGCTTTCATAGATACAGAGACTATTGTGATCCTATGTAACTTTGTAATTTGCATTTCACATTTTTTTTCTCTGAAATTGAGTTAAAAAAATGTAAAAGATGTGCTTAACCCACTTTAGAAAACATTTAATGAACAGTGATAATGTGCGATTTTCAGAACCTTTAGAGGCATTAAACGTAGAAGAGTTGAAGACACACAGTAAAATCCCACCTAAATCTCTACGACCTTGTGCTGGAGATGCATACTTACTTTTCCAGGTATGTTATGGTATTATTGCATGTAAAACGAATATTTCAAAGATAAAAACTTGTTTTATGCTAGATAATCCACATCTCTTTTGACTCAGTTTCGAGGAGACATTTTCTATGAACTGGGATTACTACTTACATGTAATAGATATTTGATTCATCCATATTTCAAATGACCTTTCAATGTTTTCAATGAGACTGGTCTTTAAAAATCCCTGGTGATATAACAATTTCAAAGAATGATATTTCTCAAGTAAATTGATACCTGGTACTAATTAGACAATAGACTTTCTTAAGTTAAAAATCTAAAAATAAGACAATGCCGTATACATGTATCTATTGATTTGAAGTAAGATGAATAAGGATATTTTGACAGGATTTATGTCAGCTGGTGAATGCTGACCAGCCGTATTGGTTAGTGGGTATGACAGAGATGACGAGAACTTTTGGTCTGGAGCTGTTGGAGGCTGTTCTCACCGACTACCCTTCTATATTCCTTCAGGTACTCTGTCAGAAAGAAATTCTATATCAATGATATATCTTAATACTTGTGTGGAATGTTTATTCTTAAACTGCTTGTAATAAAAAGGGCTTCTTCCATTTCAAATTTTCAATGCAAATGACCTCTTTGTGTACAGTAATTGTGACTGGACTACTTTATCATGTGCTTCTCCGAAACGGGACATATGAATAGAGATACATGTATATGAACTATGAAGTACCATTTATTTCTGAAAGCTTTAATTTGTGATATCTGTATAACATAAATATTTAGATGAAGAAACATATGATGCAAATTTTTTTAAGGTTTTTCATTGTGTATAAACAAATATTAATGAAACGATATTTTATTAAACAGGTACGTTTCTTAGTACATATATAACCAGTACAGTAAATGTACAAAATTGTTTGCAAATTTCAAAATATAGATCAATTTTCTTCTTTTTCAGCATCCTGAATTCAGTTTTCAGCTGAAAGAAAAAGTTTGTCCACTTGTCATCAAATTGTTCTCTCCGAGCTTGAAGTACAGACAGGGGCTTCCCCCACCTCCTTCCCCTGCTCCTGTGGAGAAACCCTTCTTTCCCATTGTAATGCGACTGCTGAGGATTGTCTCTGCCCTAATAAAACACTACTATTGTTTACTGGTAAGCGTTATGTAATAAACATAACTTTTCTGAGAAGATTTTTTGCTTTGATTGAGATTTTGTGCTCTGATACAGATTTTTAGTCAAGGCGATTTGTTGTCTACCTAATACATGTATATTGTTCATAGTGTTCAAGACTTAGGTTTCATAAGCATTTCAGTCCTTTCTTAAAGAAAATAATGTAACATATAGATACATATGAACTGGTATACATGAATTGAACTATCAGGGATCAACAAGCAACCTCTTTGTGACTGGTCCAAAACACAAACCACCAACCACTGCTCAAAAATATTTTACCAAGTTATGTCGTTATTTTGTTGCTGTATAAATGCAATGGAAATTTTATGTTAATATTAAAACATTGCAAATGTACTAAATTTTTCTTTAACTTACATGTATTTTAGGTGACTGAATGTGAGATATTCCTGTCATTGTTAGTGAAATTCCTTGATCCAGAAAAACCAAACTGGCAGAGATGTCTGGCTTTAGAGGTACTACACAAGCTCAGTGTACAACCGGATCTAATCAGGTATGACATTAGGTAGATTATAGGGAGAAAATAAATACTTGTGTCTGTTATGTCCATCATACTATGATTTCAGACTACTTAGATTACAGTACAGTGTATTTGCTTGCTTTTAAGCCCAGACAAGTCACAGGGGTTGGATTTGTCTGACTTTGAAATTTCAGTCTTAAAGCAATAAAAACTGAATCTGTCAGGCTAATCTTTGGTTGTATACAAATCGCTTTGTCACAAGAAGGGGGGGGGGGGGGCTATGGAAAGATCTAATTGCGACATGAAAACATATTTTTCTTACACACTTAACTTCATATCTCAAACGCAAAACTTTGAAACTCTTGCACATGACTAAATGAGCTGTACTACATGTATGTGTATTGACTTTGATTCGTGAATGCATGACAAATGAACAGGTGATTTTGAACACATAAGTTATAAAGTCATGTCCTTTATATTCCAAGCTGTGCTCCTGAGATACTAAATTGCTTGCATGAATATTTATTTAAGAAATGACTGTCTTACTTCATGTACTTTGGGTGTTCATGGTAGTATAATTCTTGTGGGTCATGTGCAAATTCATTTGCACGTTTGCATGTGTTCAACCAGAATTATACTACCATGAACACCCAAAGTATGACAGCCATTACTTATATTTCCACTTGCACTAAATATGATACACCCCATTTTTGATTAATAATGAGTGTACTGAATGTTATAATGTCAAAAGTATCTGAACATTGGTAAATCCTCCTTACTTTCAAAAGTAAAGCAACTAATTAAAGGATATAAATCCCTTTGCTTAACAGACACTTTTAAAACATGGGGATTCTTCTCCAATGGAAGTATTTTGGCATATTTCCCATTTGCATCCATAGGGGAATGGAAAAAGTTAAATTTGAAAAGCACATAGCACACTCAGTACAAAACTTGGGTCAATTTCTCTGGTTTTTCAGATTACAATAAAATGTATTTATTCCTCAACAGTTTTATTGCAAATATTTATATCTCTTGCATGGACAGAGTTATCTGACACCTGTATTGCATTTATCTAATTGACAGTTTAATCTATCATCACATACTAAACTCACTAAGTGAATATGGAGATGAAGAGGGGTAAGAACAATACATGTTACTCCCATGTAATCAGAATAAAGAATAATCAGAAAAATGTAAATATTCATAAAGTAACTAATTGAACCTTCCGAACGTGGGAAAAATTTGAGAAATTCCATGACTGCACAATGCAATTTCGATGTTTGACGGAGGTTCGAAGCTTGTTTTTCCGAAGTAAAAGCATTCTAATGTCACGAAATTTTGCATTTTTTTCCCGCAATCGGAAGGGTGAATTCCCACTAGAATTTTATAATTATTTTACAGATCATAGGAAAACAATGTAACTAGAGTATTTTCCTAAATACATGTATCAGAGCAAACCAATAAGCAATACATCCCCATTTATCTTTTAAAATCATGAAATATAGAAATATATTATTGATATATCATAGAATTCTGTACATTTTAACATGCATGACAAGTTCTTACCCTTTCTCTCCTATCTATAACCCTTTGTACATGTTTGGCTACAGGTGTAAGACTTGAGGTTTGTCTCCGACACTACAAGGCTCTGTACGTCATACTCTGCATGTCTCAGCATCTCTCTGTGTCATCAGTCTCTATCACACTCACACTCACTCTTTCTCTATGTTTCTTTGGAATCATACTATTTCATACATTGCATTCAACAAACTTTTAAATTCGAATGAAAAAAGGGATTTTGGTGAACATAAAATAATACATGTACATGTTGTTTCCTTTAAACTTAAAGTTGATATGTAATAACACCATACCTCACATCATTTGGCAAAATTTTTTATTTGGTATCATATTTGATTGTTCTGTCTTGATTATTTATGTTTTCTATTGTGACTTTGTGTGAAAATGAAGTCAAATTTTGTGAGGTATGGTGTTTGCCTGAATATACTGGAAAAAATCATATAAGCTATTGTAATTGTATAACTATAAAACATAGTATGTTTCAGGTCTTTCACTCAGAGTTACGACATGAAGTTGCATTCCACAAAGATTTTCCGTGATATTGTGAATGGTGTCGGTGCATTTATCCAATCAAATTTCATGAATCCCCCGGGTGGTCCAGCTGCTCAGTCTGGTAAGTCATCAAGAAAATTAATCGTATTCTAGCTTGATCTATCAGATTTGTATAGAATCTAAATAGATGTTTTTCTGTTTTGTATTTTTCATTTTGTGCAATATTTATACAAATTGTGAAAAGAATTAAAAAAATAGAAGTATTGTTGACTAGCATCACAAAACTTTGTATATTTCATATTGTAAATTTTGTAATATTATCAATTCTGAATTGATTAAAAATGATGTAAGATCTGAATATCATTAAACTCTAGTGCATATAAGACAAAAATAAACTTATACACCGGTACTTTCAGGCACAAAGGCCCCTGATACACAGGGGATGCCCCCAGCACTTGTAGGAGGTTTGCCTGTAGGGGGAGGGGTGACACCCCAGCCAGCTTTTATGTATAGGGGAGTATGGATCCCACTGGTGCTAACATTTGCTCAGGGAACTGCCAAACCTACATAGTTAGTATCTTAGTCAAATGTTGATTTATCTGTCAATAATGTTTGATGCTTTAAGGATCATCGAAATACTTCAATGCAACAATAAATGGAGAATAACCTATGTAATGAACTGGCGAAGTAATTGGATTATATAAGAAAAAGTAAAAACAGAAGATAAAGAAGAAAAATATTTCTTGCTTTTTATGTTACAAGTCACTTAAATTTAGTGTAGATAGGAATAACATCTGAATCTGATAAATCATCTGAATCTGATATATCATTTGTGAAATTTTGAAAAATACTTCAAATGCATTTTTCTACTAAAAAGATTAATTGGTTTCTTAATTTCAAAATGAATGTATTTTTCAAACAGCTTAGAGTTTCTGGACAAAGTTGACCCACCATCTATACCAGAGGGTTATGGGTTATCGGTGGCATTTTACTGTCTATTAGAGGTGGTCAAGAGTATACAGATCTTGGTTCATGGTGCTCCTCTAGCTGACTCAGAACAGGTGCCCCAAGTCACTGGAGGAAAAACTCTCAGGTCAAACATATCAGGTGTGTATCATTATGGTGCTCATCTAGCTGACTCAGAACAGGTGCCCCAAGTCACTGGAGGAAAAACTCTCAGGTCAAACATATCAGGTTTGTATCATTTTGGTGCTCATCTAGCTGACTCAGAACAGGTGCCCCAAGTCACTGGAGGAAAAACTCCAAGGTCAAACATATCAGGTTTGTATCACTATGGTGCTCCTCTAGCTGACTCACAACAGGTGCCCCAAGTCACTGGAGGAAAAACTCTCAGGTCAAACATATCAGGTTTGTATCACTACGATGCTTCTCTAGCTGACTCTGAACAGGTGCCCCAAGTCACTGGAGGAAAAACTCTCAAGTCAAACATATCAGGTGTGTATCGCTATCTGTCTCTTTGATTTTATCATTTTATTAGTTGCAGGGGGATATAGTAACACCATTGTTTGTGTGTTAGTGAGTTTAACTTTGTGTGTAAGTGAGTGTGTTCGTTACACATATTGCATATGATAAGAAGAACCCTTTTGATTGTCAAGGTCAGAGTCACAGATGGGAAATGTTTAAAATTCTTGTATACAGCCCAGAGGAGAGGTCAAGGTCACAGATTGGAAGTTTTAAAAATCTCTGTATACTGCCTAGATGGCCCAGTTTTGATTGGATCTTTACCAAAATTTTTACACTTATTGCTTATGACAAGAGAAAAAATCCTATCGATTGTCAAGGTCAAAGGTGAAATGTTAGGGTCACAGATTGGAAATTTTCGAAGCTTTGTATACTGTCTAAAGTGTGCAGTTTTGCTTAGATTTTTACCAAAGTTCGTACAATTTTCTGATTACATGTGGAAGAACCCAAATGATTCAAGGTCATCGGTCAAAAGTCAAGGTCACTGATGGGAAATGTTGAATATCCTTGTATAAAGCCGTGAGGGCACAATTTTGATTGGATCTTTACTAAAGATATTGGTACATGTATTGGTTAAAGGCTGCTGCCTATTTCTATGCGACTGCATTGATATTTATTCCGTTCACGGACATTGCTTACTTCTATTTGATTATTTTTCAAGTGTAATGCTATTCAATGTAAAAACACTGTGAGGTCATTTAATTCCTCTCAAAATATCGTATTACTAGTATAACACAATTGTCCTGAATTTCATGCTACTTTGTCCGACATTGCATCTACCCTGTGGACTTATACAATACAATGTCATAATCATGCAATGTTGGATATTTGGTGATCCCACAGTTCAGTATAGGGATACGTAGAAATAATTGAGAAATGTGTAAACTTATACCAATACCATGATGGAAATATGCAAAATAGTGATACAGCACATCAAATCATATGATAGACATATACGTCTAAATGGTGGATAATATAAATTTCCATCAGTAGTATATAAATTATTTTACAGATGAGGAGAGACATTTAGACGAGGAGCTGATTAATTCATCATGGTGTGGTGTTCTGGCAGCTCTCTCATTACTACTAGATGCCAGGTAATTATAAATGTATTACATCATAAAATGCTTACAGTATACATGATAATGATGCTCATATGATAGGCGTAAACTAGTTTCATATAAAGTAGATTTAGACAGTATTTACCTTGTTTAATTGAAGGGGATTCCCTTGTAAAAGATTATTTGCATATCATGTGATTTGCTACCGTGATTGTTGTGAAGTTGGAAAATAAATGTAACAACATAATACAGTACTGAACTGTACCAGTTCCTGGCTAATACCAGTTCCTGGATGATGCATATAAAAGTACCTTAAAAATGATACAAAAAGTCAAAGGTTTTGACCACATGAAGCTATCTTGATTTTTCATTCCATCCTTTATTATTATTATTATTATATTATATTTATTCTGATAAAAGGCATATTTACATAGAATTAAACATAAATGAGATGACAAATCACATAGATCACAAACAAGTCACGTTAAACGTTACTGGTATCACAGATTACTGTTGCACTAAACTTTCACAGAGTTACTAAAAATCCTTAGAAATGAAAATAACGATATCACATTTACACACAAAATAGTTAGCACAGAATCAGATCACAGCTGAATTAATTATTATTTTCAATTTTAAGCTACCGGTATTCATTTTAAATGAATGGAACACACATGATACACAAGATGTTTCAAAAGCCCAATACCGTATACCCAGAGATTTTCACAAGTATCAAATTTTGCGAGTTTATTGTAAAGTAGGGTGTTTTTAGCTCACCTCGACGAAGTTGAGTGAGCTTATGCTATAACCCCATGCGTCCGCGTCCGTGTCCGCGTCCGGTTAAGAAGTTTGGGGTAGCTCAGTATCTGACAAAGTACTTATGCTACAGTAACCAAACTGGCACAAGTGATTCATCTTTGGATGCTGAGGTGAACCCATGCAACGGATGCAGCATCTGACCTACATTTTCCGCTTGAGTGACTTGGTTAAGAAGTTTGGGGTAGCTCAGTATCTGACAAAGTACTAATGCTACAGTAACCAAACTGGCACAAGTGATTCATCTTTGGATGCTGAGGTGAACCCATGCATCGGATGCAGCATCTGACCTACATTTTCCGCTTGAGTGACTTGGTTAAGAAGTTTGGGGTAGCTCAGTATTTGACAAAGTACTAATGCTACAGTAACCAAACTGGCACAAGTGATTCATCTTTGGATGCAGAGGTGAACCCATGCATCGTATGCAGCATCTGACCTACATTTTCCGCTTGAGTGACTTGGTTAAGAAGTTTGGGGTAGCTCAGTATCTGACAAAGTACTGATGCTACAGTAACCAAACTTGCATAAGTGATTCATCTTTGGATGCTGAGGTGAACCCATGCATCGGATGCAGCATCCGACCTACATTTTCCGCTTGAGTGACTTGGTTAAGAAGTTTGGGGTAGCTCAGTTTCTGACAAAGTACTGATGCTTCAGTAACCAAACTTGCACAAGTGATTCATCTTTGGATGCTAAGGTGAACCCATGCATCGGATGCAGCATCCGACCTACATTTTCCGCTTTAGTGATTTGGATAAGAAGTTTGGGATAGCTCAGTATCTGACAAAGTACTAATGCTACAGTAACCAAACTTGCACAAGTGATTCATCTTTGGATGCAGAGATGGACCCATGCATCGGATGCAGCATCTGACCTACTTTTTCCACTTGAGTGATTTCGCTTTTAAAAGCCAATATTGAGCAAAGTATAAGTGCTACATGTACCAAACTTGCATATTGGATGTATCTTTGATCAAACTTTCATAAAATGACCTTGACCTACTTTTTCCGCTTGAGTGATTTTGCCTTTAAAAGCCAATATTGAGCAAAGTATAAGTGCTAGATGTTCCAAACTAGCATATTAGATGTATCTTTGATCAAACTAACATAAAATGACCTTGACCTACTTTTTCCACTTGAGTGATTTTGCCTTTAAAAGTCAATATTGAGCAAAGTATAAGTGCTAGATGTTCCAAACTTGCATATTAGATGTATCTTTGATCAAACTTTCATAAAATGACCTTGACCTACTTTTTCCGCTTGAGTGATTTTGCTCTATAAAGCCAATATTGAGCAAAGTATAACTGCTACATGTTATGATGTACCAAACTTGCATATTGGATGTATCTATGATCAAACTTTCATAAAATGACCTTGACCTAGTTTTTCTACTTGAGTGGTTTTGCCTTTAAAAGCCAATATACATGTACTAAGAAATATGTTTGAATTGAATTTTGCTGTCACGAGGTGAGCTTCGTAATCTGTGATTACCTATGTTTATTTTCGCGAGTACAATTTTTTGCGATAACTAACTTACAAACAAATACATGTATGAACACATGATGTTACTGTTCTTCATTATTGAACTTTTAGTTAGTTCTTTCATAAGTATATACAGCTGACACTCGTTATCTCGAAGTCGATGGGCCCACTGAAAATACTTCGACATAAGCGGAATTCGAGATAAACGTCAGTCGAATTAACGTCATATTTTCGAATGTATTGTACCACCTATAAGGCTAAAAGAATTGTTTTGCTTTTGTATTTTATACAATAGATATCGCAGCTTAAAAGGCTACTCGTGCTGACAATGTAATGTTTACTTCACAAAGTAGAATAGATTCTAGAAGTGCCATAAACGTATTCTTAATACTGAAATTTTACGAAGAGGCGCATTTAGAACGTCAGGTATTTTTATTCGTTGTGTGAAACCCCCCCCCCCTTTCCGCGCCGATGGCATCGGCCCTGATATGATACAAGTTTGGTTGTCTTATCAATCTGTCATAAGCCGTTTACCTTCAAGAGTTTTAGATCATTGTGTCATCAAAGTACAATGAAGACATTTGTTCGTACGCTGTTTAATTTTTTCGTCTGCTAGATTTCAAAGTCGTATACATGTCTTCATTCTTCACTTAAATTTACTCGCATGCAATCAAGTTTAATCATCTTCCTCTTAGTGTATGAAATTTTATGTATGGATTATTTTGTAGATTATCACAAATTGCTTTATTTCAGTTATGATAAATCTTGTGAATTTTTTTTTTTGGGGGGGGGGGGGGTTGTATTGGTTTGTTTATTTTTTTTAGCCATCGCTTCACATAAGAACTTCAACATAACAAACAATGCAATTTTAATGAATGAAATATGCACATATCATTGTTTCCGCAATGATATTATCTAATTAACTGTTATCCCCTTTAATTAATTTTGTTGTCACGGTCGATCAAACAATGGCGAATCAGTCAACCTGCGTTACCGGTACCTATAATTGTTTGTTTACCATGCGTTTTCACTATTGTTTGGTACGTTAATTGGTTTGTTTTTACAAACATTAGGACTTCGACTTAACGAGTATAAAATATACGAAGAAAATGAATTGGGACTTCGAAATTACTTCGAGATAAGCGAAATTTCGAGATAACCGATTTCGAGATATCCGAAGTCAAATTGGTTAGAATATGAAGGAAAAAAGATGGGACCGCCGCTCGACTTCGAGATAAACGGAATTTCGAGATAACCGAGTTTGAGATAACGAGTGTCAGCTGTACTCAATTCACTTCTCTTAACGTTTAATCAGAATAAAGGTAACGAATGACCATGTACAATAAGAACAAAATGTAACTGATATACAAATATGTTTTAGCTTATCAAACACAATTTTTCACGTTAATTTTCGCAATTCCAAATCACTCGCGAATACAGCGAAAATTAGTATCTCGTGAAAATTTCTGGTTATATGGTATTTTGGAACAGTGTACATTGTAGATTTTTTAAAATATGAACGTGTTGACTAAAAATATATTCCTGCCTTATATCTAGGATAACTCAAAAAATGCCCTAAGGCTTATTTCCATTGGGGTCCATTATATAATGAAAACAAACAATATCATTCGATTAAGTAATGAAAAATTAGATAAGTATTATATTTGATTGTGTTATTATGCTATCATCTGTTGATTCATTTTAAAATAGTGAAAAGCAGTAATGTTTGTGAATTGCTGCAATTAGCACTAATAGTGAAAATATGAACTGTATTAAAACAAAGATATTTTAAAAGATCTTGGAATTCAATAAAAATAAATTTGTCTTCCTCAACACATATTATATGATCCATGAGGTGACCATTTACCATTGTTTTAATATAGACTTGTTTTTGGCAAGTTTGATACGGAGAGGAAGAGAATTCCAGTCTTTCACACCTTGGTTCTTGGCTAACTATAGAGATGTGACCTCAGCTTTATCCACAGACTTCTTTCCTGTTCAAAGAACATAATTATTATAGTAATAATATTCTAAATTTTGCATTGTTTCAGCACTGATGAGAGTGCTACAGAATCTGTGTTGAAGTCACTACAGATGTTTGCCAATCTCTGTGGTCAGTTAGACATGACCACGCCCCGAGATGCCTTCATCACAGCCTTATGTAAGGCCTCCCTCCCCCCTCACTACACCCTCACTGTACTCAACTCTCAGGCACCATCAAGTCCTCCAGTACAGAAAGGTCAGTTTGTACGTAATTTCTAAGGGAAGCAGCAGGTAGTCAAGTCTTTGAATTTAACTTTAAAGTACTCTTTTGTAAGTCGAGGGTAAGACCAGCTTGTTAATTTGGTCATTGTTAAGGGGGCCATCACTAGAATTCTGTAATTTTGCTGTAGTGTGACTTGACATTTACTCAACATTTTAAAAGTGAGAAGGTAAGGAAGGACATTCTTTTTTGTTCATCTAATGTTCTAGGCCATAAATACTTGATTCTGCTACAGATAAAGATAATTAAGATTTTATTGGAAACCAGGAATTTTGTTTAGTTTCTAGCAAAAACCTGTTTCCACTGAACTACGTACAAACTGCTTTCTTAGAACTCTTGTTGATGTTCTCACAGGTCATATAAGGACATCTAGTCAAGACTTACAGTCTATGACATCGGAGTCAGTGGAGCGTAGCCAGGTAGTTGCTGTAGGAACACCATTACCAACGGCGTCTTTACCAGTTGGTGCACATCAGGGACCTGTCATGGTTAGTGTGAATTTTGATCTGTGCAGTTTTACTGGTCACTAATATTGCCAGAAAAAAAGTTAATTGTATGAACAAGAAATGATTGAAAAGTGAATTTGCAGACTTCAATTTACTAAGATCAATTTGCAATTGTACATCTTCTGCTTAGCAATGCACTTAAGAATTTGCAAAACCAAAAAGTTTTATGCATTATACAGATATTCTGATTTTAACACAACCTTCTTGAAAAAGGGTTATTTATTTTTAGCTCACTTGACCTGTTGTCATAAGGTATCATCTGTCCGTCTGTCCATCCGCCCGCCCGCTCGCCCATCCGTCCGTCATAAACAATTTTAAAACACTTTCAACATCTCTGTAACTGCTGCAGAGATTTTCATGAAACTTTACATGAAGCAAGTACTCAAGGTCCTCTACTAATGTCGTAATTTTTGAGCTGGTCGTTCAACAAATATGGATGCAAAGGGCTCTGATTGGCTGATGCATTTCCTACATCTCCTCTGCAACTGCTGCATAGAATTCCCCTAAATCTTATACAGGAAGCAAATACATACACAAAGTCCTCTAACAGGTTTATGTTTTTCAAGCTGATTGATCAACAAATATGACCACTGAGGGTGCAAATTATTTGGCACAATTTTGACTTCTCCTTAAGCCACCGTTCCACTGCAATCCCGCTGTACCTACAACCATTCCCGACCGAAATTTTCACAAGAGCGGGTAAAACTTTCCCGACCTTTTCATTTTTTTCTTGATATCACGCTCTATTCCCGACCGATTCCCGATCAATTTATGACCGATTCACGTTTCATCGCGGACTTACTCACGCTTTACCCGCTCTACTCACGATCATATTGCCGACCAAGTCCCGTTCAATCCGATCAAACTCCGATCTATTCCCGACCAAAACCCGATCTATTCCCGATGCAATTCCGATCTATTTCTGACTGTCCCCGACGCATTCCCGCTCAAAACATAATTTCTAACTTAAACTGATCTCATTTTTCATCCAATGATTGAATCGACCGAGAAGAAGCCTATATTCCTCGTTTTGACCAAGCCTTACCCAAAAGTGTCGCGATCAAAATTTTAAAAAATCACTACTTAAAAAGTGGCATTGCATAGCCAAGAATCGTCGCCGCGACATTTTGGTAATAAGTATTTTGAACAAATCAATATCAGTGCGAGAAAATGAATGAAATATGCACAGATCCTATTTGAAGCGTCGTTTGGTCGTAACTTGGTCATATAGAGCGTGAATAGGTCGCTAGATGGTCATGAAAAGGTCTTGGTAAGATCAGCAAACATTGAATCTGTAGTGAATAGATCGTGGTAAGAGCGTAGAATAGACGGGTAAAGATCGGGAACAGGGCGTAATTAAAGCGTATCTTATGCGTGAAGAAAGCGGGGTTTAGTTAAATGCCGATGAGACCACGCTCAAACCACGCTCTTTCCCGACCAGGACACGATTAACCTAGGCTGTACCCACGACTATCCCGACCAAGCGCCGACCATTTCACGACCACAAAGAGAGCGGGAAAGTTTCCCGTATTCTTTCAACCGGTTGAAAGAATACGGGAAACTTTTCCCGACCTTTAAAGCGTGCCCGCTCTAATACCGATCAATTTTGGACCAACATACGCTGTACCAGACCAAGATACGACTAAGAGCCGTTCTCTCCCGACCTGGCAATTTTCGTGGTCGGGAATTAACGTAGGTACAGCGGGATTGCAGTGGAACGGGGGCTTTAGTAACTGCTGCGTAGAATTTCATGAAACCTTACAGGAAGCAAGTAATCAAGGTCCTCTACCAAATTAACCACTATCAACCCTTTGTCTGCAACTCAGATGAGCGAGCCTCTTGTTTACTGACTCCTCTTTATTTTATTTATTTTACAGCTGACAGCAAAGAATATCCAATGTATGAGAGCCTTACTATCTGTAGCACACTGTCATGGTGGTATATTAGGTACAGCATGGCACTTGGTCCTCACAACCCTACAGGTGAGAGGAAATTCTCTTACATATGTCGGCTAAACAGCCTCTATCTTTTCACAAAGGTTAATATTTTCATCAACTTGATGATCACTTTTGTTAACAAACTATTTTTGTTATAGCAATTTTTCAAAGAAAGTTTATGATTTTCTTCTCAATTTTGAATTCTTCCAGATTTGATTTTATTAATTTGTTTCAAGTTCAAATCCTCATTTCTAGCTTTTTATCTATTCCAGCACCTGGTGTGGATTTTGGGACTGAAGCCCTCAACTGGCGGTAGTCTTAAGGCTTCCCAACAAATCTCTGAGGGTTCTAATGCCGTCATTACTACAGCCGTGATGGCTGATCTGCCAGTACTCTCTGCCATGCTATCTAGATTGTTTGAAAGCTCACAGTTAGTATTATCATAACAAAGTTTTGTCATGAGAAGGATTTTTGATTCATTTAATCTGAGAGAACCATGGCATTGCCTCGGCATTTACCTTTTAACTTGTCTTAAGATTTGTCAATTTAAACAAAGGAAAAAAATGACATACCGACATTTCATGTCTTACCTTTGCTGTCAGTATCTGCAGCATCTTTAGACAAAACATTCACCCAAAAGTGATTAATCTTGCATTTTTAGCTCACCTGAGCCATAGGCTCAAGTGAGCTATTGTCATAGTGTTGCGTCTGTCGTCCGTCGTCCGTCGTCGTCGTCGTCGTCCGTCGTCCGTCGTCCGTCGTCGTAAACTTTTCACATTTTAAACTTCTTCTCCAGAACGGCTGAAGGGATTTTGATGAAACTTGGTAGGTATGAAGTACTCATGGTCCCCTACAAGTGTTGTTGTTTTTCGTCCGGATCTGTCAACAGGTGGCGCCACCACAGCCAAAAGTAGGTCACGGGCGGTACCCTCCTTTGACAAACTTCTTCTTCAGAACCGAAGCATATATCGACAAACCGAAAGCATCAGGATGATCTAGAGAGATGTCTTAAGAAGTGTTGTTATTTTTGGTTTCACTTCGAAGTCAAATTTTTGACGCGTTTTTGACGTCTTTTCGGACTTAGTCAGAAATGCACATTTTTGCACTATTTCTTTAAATAACTCAATAAGTGTATGATTTTACACACTCATTTACTGCATATTTATCATATTTAACTTACTTAATGCTCTGATATGTATTTTAGGCTTAAATTTTATTTTTTTGATTTTTTATGAATTTTTTTCTTATGTAAAAAGGAAGGGGGGGGGGGGGTGATTTTCATACATTTTCTGCTTCTTTTCTATAACCACTCTTCAGATTGTCATGACAATTTGTAGGTATGAGGTACTTATGCATGGTACCCTACAAGTGAAAGAATTTTGTCAAGATATCCACTTTTGGATTTTTAAGGAATATTTTTTAAGATTGTACATAGGTATAATGTATGTTTTCCATGCCAAATGGACCCATGGGGAGTAGCTTCAAACCCCGGCGGGACCCCAACAATTTTTTTTTCCCTTTTTCAGTTTTTTTTTCTCTTTTTATTTTTATATTTATCGCTAGAAATGAAACTGTGAAAGAATTTTGTCAAAATATCAACTTTTAGATTTTTAATGATTTTTTAAATAAGACAAGCTATAGCTAGTTTGGCTTTGTGTACTTATTTTCATACTTCGAATTAACTTGGCCACATACGCTATCAAATATACGCTGAATTTATTTTTAAGATGTTGACTTTTTGTGTCGCCTGCGAAGCACAGCGACACTTAGGGATCACTTTGTCTGTTGTTCGTCTGTCCGTCCATCCGTCCCTCCGTCTGTCCGTCTGTCTGTCACACTTGGGTGTCACACCCCATAACTTTTGATTGGTAAGTGATAGGGCTTTGATATTTCACATGTGTATTCCTTGTGACAAGACCTTTATACACATATCATAATTTTTTACCTTGACCCAGATATTTGACCTACTTTTCTAGAAATCTAATATTGGCTATATCTCTTGATTGATTAGTGATAGGGCTTTGATATTTCACATGTGTATTCCTTGTGATTAGACCTTTCTACACATACTTGCACAAGTGATTCATCTTTGGATGCTGAGGTGAACCCATGCATCGGATGCAGCATCTGACCTACATTTTCCGCTTGAGTGATTTGGATAAGAAGTTTGGGGTAGCTCAGTATCTGACAAAGTACTAATGCTACAGTAACCAAACTTGCACAAGTGATTCATCTTTGGATGCCGAGATGGACCCATGCATCGGATGCAGCATCTGACCTACTTTTTCCACTTGAGTGATTTCGCTTTTAAAAGCCAATATTGAGCAGAGTATAAGTGCTACATGTACCAAACTTGCATATTGGATGTATCTTTGATCAAACTTTCATAAAATGACCTTGACCTACTTTTTCCGCTTGAGTGATTTTGCCTTTAAAAGCCAATATTGAGCAAAGTATAACTGCTACATGTACCAAACTTGCATATTGGATGTATCTTTGATCAAACTTTCATAAAATGACCTTGACCTACTTTTTCTGCTTGAGTGGTTTTGCCTTTAAAAGCCAATATACATGTACTAAGGTGAGCTTCGTAATCTGTGATTACCTATGTTTTACCTCGTGCACTTGCCCTATATATTTGACCTACTTTTCAACAAATCTATGATTTGCTATATCTTTTGAGTGGTAAGTGATAGGGCTTTGATATTTCACATTTGTATTCCTTATGAAAAGACCTTTCTAAACATTCCATAATTTTTAACCTAGTGACCTTGCCCTTGATATTTGACCTAATTTCAATAAAAAAAAAAAAAATCTGCTACGCAGGCGACACAAGCATTCCTTGGATTGCTTTTTTTTTCATACATGCATATTTCAGAACAATTTCCCTATTTAATGATTATTTTCTCTGTCTTATTTCTGTATCTATGGTAAACATAGTCGCCATATATCTTGTGTTACAGATTTGATTGGTTCAATACCTCCTTGCCCCTTTAGTAGGGGTAACTACAGGAAATAAAAAGGTGCACACTAAAAATTTTGACTGACTTGAAATGCCCGGAAGTCTGTAAAATTGGTCTTTTTTGATTGCGAATCTTTGGCACGCATAAAAATGTAAAGAAAAAGGGGGGGTCATGCATGTCCTTTTTTCGCAAATTTCACTTTTTTTACAGGAACTCTGCGTCCTCATCGAAAATGTTCCGAATTTTGCATATTTTCAAACCTATCTGTAGATTGCATAAAAGACAAGATCAAGTTCGAAGTTAAATTTATCACGACTATTGATTCAATATGCTAAAAAAACATTTCCAAGCACCGCATTTCAGCATATTTACCGAAAATAATTTGTCCAAGTGGCTTCACTGGGTCATGAGGTTTGATACACCGTACACTGCTGTTTGGAAAATAAATTGGCTCAATTTCTGCACAACTCACTTGAATTAATATTGTCCGCTAACATCTTGTCTGTGTTAATTGGATTAACACGATTTTGACTGTACGTTACATGTATTAAGATGAAGTCAATACTATTCAAAAGCTCTCATTCATAGATTTCTGTATAATTTAATATGAATAAAGGCAAAACCGAAAAGTCTTTGTTTTTTATGCTTCCGGAATCAAAGATACGGGGGCATATAGTTTTTGGCCTGTCCGTCTGTCTGTTTGTCCGAAAAACTTTACATTGGGCATAACTTTTGATAGGAAGGTGATAGAGCTTTCATATTTCACATGTGTATTCCTTGTGACAATACCTTTCCATTGATACCAAAATTTTTGACCTCGTGACCTTGACCTTGACCTTTGACCTACTTTTCAAAAACTTTAACATTGGGCATAACTTTTGAATGGTTAGTGATAGGGCTTTCATATTGTACATGTGTATTCTTTGTGACAAGATCTTTCCATTGATACCAACATTACTCTGACCCTGACCTCTCACATACTTAACAGAAAATGGTGTTTATACCAACAAAGATGCCACCGCGGGGCATTTGTGTTTCACAAACACAGGCTTTATTATTTTCTGGCATACTAGCTATTAATAATGAAAGGTTTGGTGTTCAATTTTAAATAAACTTAATTTATGAAATCATTTCATTGTTTTATTCTGTTTCTGTTGCACATTAATGTGGAATTTTACAAAATGATTTTATTTTTGATGTTGCATAATCGAACTATACTAGCTGGGCATATGACTTTGGATCGCATAATCCACCTTTTCAAATCAGTAAAAAAGTTGTTGTTTTGAAATGTGACTATTTTCTCTTGTTTGTACTTTTAAAGGTTGTCTGAAAAAAAACTTGTCTGCATCCGGCAAAAATCTTGTTAGAAAGGTTGTGGGCTAAAATCCTGGTACTGGCACTATCAGTATTCAATGTCAGTATGTCAATTAGAGCGTGCATGGGTATCAGGTGAGCGTTGTGCCCCCTGGGGCTCTTGTTTTTTCAATTTGCTTCTTTTGTTATTCAATTTGAGACAAACATTCATTTTTGGAAAGCTTTGGTGTCTTCTGATAACTCTAGTTCATCAATTCCCTTGTCTTGTTTCAGATATTTGGATGATGTCGCCCTACACCATCTTATAGACGCCCTATGTAAACTGTCTTCAGAGTCCATGGAACTGGCCTATTCTAACAGGGTGAGTCATAAAAGTCATTTATTACATACCTTCCAAGTGGCTTCTCACAAGTTTCTTTACTATCTTTAATATAAGTTTCTATATACGAGGGTTGTCCCAGAAAATCGTAGACATCGGCAATAAGGAAGTAGTAGAGGGTTGCATTTTCATAAACTTTGCATTGATAAATTTGACATACAAATTGGCTTCTGTACATGAAAAATCAATAATTCATCTTTCATAGTAAGTTTTTTATTGAAGAAATAAACAGATAGGGTGATGTCCACCGGCGCATGACAAGTAATGTCATGGATTCTGGCGACTGCGGTTAAGAATATGCATAATGCAGTAACTCTCAAATTCATGTCATATGTTGAAAATAGACTTGGCACCCATCGAGCAGATACACGACTCATATTTACTTCACTTGACAGGATTCTTCGCACAGTAAATTTACTTATCTGTATCTTCTCTATTATTTCTTTTACTGTTCAACACCAGTCTTCAACAATGATGTTTCTGACCAAAAATTTACTGTCTGACCATTGCCCCTCTTCTTGCGCGTTTGTTTAGTTCTGTCAGTTCTCTCTGTCGATTAGATTGTTATACTATTTTAAAATGCATGTTTTGGTAAGTATAAAACTAGTTTTAATATCAATTCTTTTTTCGGCGTTCTGCGCAGGTACAGTCCAACGGCTCTTCTTATTATTCAATTAATTTTTAATATTAATGGCAGATTTCAATTCTGTTAACATGTGATAATTCCCAGATAGTTAAATTCATATCCTGGAAAATCTTTTTTTAGATTTAATGCCAAATAAAGGAATTGTGAGCAATGTCTTTGTTTTTTCTGGGACAACCCTCGTATTTGTTAGATCTAACTACGTGCGTTTGTGAATGTATCTCATATTAGAGGGCTTTAATTTGCTGTGAATGAAGACAAATATATTGACATCTTTTTAAAGAATGTAGTCATGTTGTCTTATGAATATGATTGAGTCATTTCACTTGTTGACGTTTATGATAACAAATGTAACTTAATCTTAATAAATGTTGTGAATTTTTGTTAGCAAATAGTAATGAATATTTGATTTTGAAGAGCTAAGATAATGTTGTGTGCTAAATAGTTTGACATTTCCATGCCCAGTACAAATGTAGTATGTGTACTTTGAAAAGCTAATCAAATGCTAATTATCGAGTCCCATTTCGAATAGGACCAAAGGAATAAATCTGAAATTTAATAATTAACACATGATAGTATGATTCATGCTAAGAGTTCATAGGTATATATGATATATCAGACATTTAAACTAAAAGAAACATTGCGATGAAATGGTCAATTCATCACAAATAAGTGTAAGATCATTGCTCAACCATTTATGTTAATCTCAAAGGAATTAAAGAATGAAACTGATAAAAAAAAAGATTAGGATAGAGGAACCATTGGAGATTAGGTATACTGGTGTCAGAACAGTTTCCGGACTGGAACAGATTCCGGACTGGAACAGATTCCGGACAGGAACAGATTCCGGACAGGAACAATTTCCAGACTTTCTTCCTTTTCAAGCACTTTAAAGGGACTCATTCTCAAAAGTTTGTTACACTTTTGTAGATTTTTATGTCCCCCTTTGAAGAAGAGGGGACATATTGCTTTGCCGCTGTCAGTCAGTCGGTCCTCCACAACAGTTTCCACTCAATATCTCTGGAATGGATACACATATTGAAATGAAATTTTGTATACAAATACATCAAATGGAAATCTAGGTCAAGATTATATTTTGGTCTGATGGAAAATTTTTTGACAGAGTTATGCCCCTTGGACTTTGGAAAATACCAAAATTTAAGTGTTTCCGCTCAATATCTCTGGAATGGATCCACATATTGAAATGAAATTTAGTATACAGATACATCAAATGAAAATCTAGTTCAAGATCATATTTTGGGTCTGATCAAAAAATTGTTGACAGACTTAGACTTAGAAAAATGCCAAAATTTAAGTGTTTCTGTTCAATATCTCTGGAATGGATCCACATATGGAAATTAAATGTTGTATACAGATACATCAAATGAAAATGTAGGTCAAGTTCATAATTGGGTCAGAGCGAAAAAATTTTGACAGAGTTATGCCCCTTGGACTTAGAAAAATACCACAATTTAAGTGTATCCGTTCAATATCTCTGGAATGGATGCATATATTTAAAAGAAATTTGAATATAGATACATCAAATGAAAATCTAGGTCAAGTTTGTGTTTTGGTCTGATGAAAAACTTCTGATTTATGCCTCTTGGACTTAAAAAAATACCAAAATTTTTAATTGTGTTTCCGTACAATATCTGTGGAATGGATTCTTATTTTGAAATGAAATTTTGAATACAGATACATGTACATCAAATGTGTCGAGTTCAAAATTGAGTCTGGTCAGAGAATGATGCCCGGTCAGCAAGTTATGCCTTTTGAACTACGTCAAGTTCAAAATTGTGTCTACTAGTAGTCAGAGAAAGATGCCTGGTCAGAGAGTTATGCCTTTTGAACCAGGTCAAGTTCAAAATTGAGTCTATTCAGAGAATGATGCCCGGTCAGAGAGTTATGCCTTTTGAACTACGTCAAGTTTAAAATTGAGTCTAGTCAGAGAATGATGCCCAGTCAGAGATTTATGCCTATTGAACTAAGAAAAATATCAGAATGGGTTTCCATTCATTATCTCTGCAATGGAGTCATGTTCATACACAAGTCTGATCAGAGAAAAAATAACAGAGTTAAGCCCCTTGGACTTAGGAAAAGTCCCCAAAATTAAAGGTTTCCATTCATTATTTCTGCAATGGATGCATATATTGAAATTAAATTTGGTATACAGATATATCATGTGAAAATCTAGGTCAAGACCATGATAGATTCATTAATCCAAATATAAAAGCTGTTGCTTTCATAATCAAAGAAGGAGTAGGGGGACATTAATGTTTTACAAACATGTCTTCCTTGTGAAATGGAGATTCAAATCATGAATTGTTAAAACAAAATCTTGCATCTAAGTTGCTTTATTTTACCTCCTTTTCACCCTTTCTGCCCTGTTAAATATCGTGCACAGGAGGAAGTTGCCCAGAACCATTCTTTATCAACCTACATGATTTTAGAAGACTTGGTACTACATGTACTTTCAAGATTATTTTTACAAAGTCATTTGTATAAAAGATTGAAGAAAACATTATTCAAATATCATCCAGGTTGGCTTGAATTTGATCGGGATAGACAGCTTTAAATCATGTGTCTGGGAACTGTTCCAGGTATTTGAGAAAAGTGGCAGAAATATATCATAAAATCAGTTTAGAAATCATATTTCCTGATAGATTTATCATTTTATTTTAATATGTGTGTAAATTGGAAGGGCAGAGCACTATTTGAGAAAAATCTTAATGTTTTCTGTGAAAGGACAGAAAAACTATCAAAATTGTCTAGAAACTATTCCAACATCAGTATTATATAAAGAATTTCCGCTTTTGAACAGAGGGAATGTAAATGAGAAATGTCATAACTATGCCTTACATGTACATGTCTTATGTACTATAACTCTACTAACTTTGGTCATGCAAGTGGCATGAAGATAGCAGACTCATTACGGGAGAGGGAAGGGGGCTTATAAAGGCATTTATACATTATAGATATCCAGCTTCCTTTTAAAGCAACCATTTTCTAATCATAATTTAGTCTATTTTAGGATGCCTTGCTCTCTGCCATTCACCTATCTCCATTTGATGAATGACCATTTTTTGCTCACCTGAGCAAAGCACAAGTGTATTGTCATAGCAATCTGTTCGTTGTCATCAGCGGATTCAGATGTAGGCTTTTCTTATATTTTTCATTCTGAAATTTCATTTTTTCAGAGTAGATTTGATGCCTTGTTTTGAAAACTTTGAAAATTCAATGGTTTTGAAAGCTTGCTGCCTCCTTCCTATTAAATAGGTCATGACAGTATTAGTCATCCCCTTTAAAACATTACATATAGTTCTGTGCTCTTTTGAAAAATTAGAACAGTATGAGTTTGGAAGTGTGATAATTATCAGTTATCTCAACTATGAAATGTACGTGTATATCAGACACGTATAAGTGATCTGTATGGTTCTTTATACTGTTATTTTTTCTAGAATTTAAAATGAGAACAAACGGAATGTTATATGATAAAGTATTTCCTTTCCATACTATTGGTGCTAGACTGATGAAATGTTTTAGCCATTTAAATATACATGATATACTTTGGCAATCTTAGACAAATTTAACCTTTTTTTTCATGAATGTGATAATAGTTTTATTCAGAAGTGTTTTGTTATTACATTGTACTGTAAGATCATTTTTAGCTCGACTGCACTTTAGTGCAAAAGAGCTATTGCAATACCCCCCGCGTCCGCGTTAGCGTCGTCCCAACTAGATGATAAGGTAAATGTTAAGATTACACATTTACCTTTCCTATATTCATATTCTGTTGGTTTTTTTTTTGTTGCAAATGTTTAATTATACATCATTTAATATATCCAGATGAGGATATAGCCCCTGGGGTTGGGATTTTTAAAATTATTTCAAATGATAAGGCAAATGTTGAGATGATAAGGTAAATGTTAAGATAGCAATAAAGTCTTTAAAAGCCAATATTGAGCAAAGTATAAGTGCTACATGTACCAAACTTACATATTTGATGTATCTTTGATCAAACTTTCAAAAAATGACCTTGACCTTCTTTTTTCCGCTTGAATGATTTTGCCTTTAAAAGCCAATATTGATCAAAGTATACATGTAAGTGCTACATGTACCAAACTTGCATATTGGATGTATCTTTGATCAAACTTTCAAAAAATGACCTTGACCTACTTTTTTCCACTTGAATAATTTTACTTTTAAAAGCCAATATTGAGCAAAGTATAAGTGCTACATGTACCAAACTTACATATTTGATGTATCTTTGATCAAACTTTCAAAAAATGACCTTGACCTACTTTTTTCCGCTTGAGTGATTTTGCCTTTAGAAGCCAATATTGAGCAAAGTATAGGTGCTACATGAGTATACAATTGTGTTTAATTATATAAATTGGAGAAAAAAGTGAGCTTCAGAAATTGGCTGTCACTAAAGACATTATGCTATGCAGTCGAGCATTAGGTGACTCTGGCAACTATTTTAAAATTTTGCCCCAGGAAGATTCAGAGGCATATAGTTTTTGTTCTGTCCATCTGTCAGTCTGCTTGTCCGAGGAAAAACTTTAACCTTTGTCATATGTTTTCATTCTATGTAAGAGGGCTTTTGTATTTGTTTCTTTTGTTACCAGGAGTTTTACCCATATGACATTGACCTTTGATTTTTAACTTCTTAAAAAAGATAACCTTGGCTTCATATCTTTTGAATGGTAAGACTTGAGTAATCCTTATTACTAAACATTTCCACTGCTACCAAATATATGTGGACCTTGGCACCTTGACATTTGATTTTGACCTACTCTTTGGAAAACATCTTTTATACTGACAAATCCGTAGATGGGCTATTCGTGTTTCACAAACACATTTTGTTCCTTTTCATGTTTCGCCAAGGTCACATATCTATGTCAATGTGTGTTATAGAATTTCAGATATGCTACAGCTGTACATGTCTGCATGATAAATGGTGTGATTAGAATTGTATGATGATGCAACTTCAAGCATTTCCTCCATGTTGAAATTCCGATTATGATATAATCTATGAATATCACACCTGCTATAGAATGTCTATTGGTCTGATTTCTAATTATGATGTGAATTCATAGTACCTTAACTCAGATTGATATCAAATTGTTCTGGCAAATGCAGCTGCTTTGATGCATGAGGAATTTACACATCTGATAAAATAAAGGAGGGAAAATTCTCTATGTGACTGTTTTGTGATTAAGGAAAAGGGTGTGACTTAATGGGATTCCTATACAGCGAACTCAATCGATAATTATGGAAATTGCAGCAATGGAAGAATTCTTTTAAAGTTTATTGTAGGTTTACAGTATTCCATTGTATTTTGAACTTGCTGGGTTATTCTTCTTGTCATTCTTTCTCAAAACACATTTTTGGTGAAATTAATAAATGGAACTTTTCATTTTCAATTTAAAAAATATGAGTTTGTACTTTATGATGTGAACTTTCTGTTTTAACACGAAAGTAATTACAATATTTAGCCCCCTTATTCTGTATTTTTCAATTAAGTTCTGTGTATTCTGGGAAGCCATAAATATTTTCTACCAGAATCGCCAACTAGTAGATGTAATTAATGGGCTATTGAAGAAAAATAACAAGAATAATTTTTTATTAACCAGCTTTCGGTTTGTATTAGTCCCTGATTACGTCCCTTGGGGAATTTGTTTGCGTTTTTGCGGCGTCTAAGACTGTCCGAGGCTTCTTTATCCAGAAGTAAGCAGTAATGACCGTCTTTGTCATATACATTACGTCTTTGTTAGGTTTCTATGCCTGTCTTTTTGCCCCTCTGATGCAAATTTGCATTTAGACTGGGATAAATAAAGAGCTTCTTTACAGCAATGGCTAAAGCTTTGTTTACAAGGAGAGCTACCTAATTAGTCTTAATTTTCTAGGTCATACGACGGTCTCTGTTTGATGCATAATGTAAATGGTCATACATGTAAATGACGACAGGACTTAATTAGATTGTGACAGTGCCAGTATTCAGGATCGAAACCGGTACATGTACTGTTATTGCAAGGTGGACATAAGTTAGTCTTAAGTTCTTGATTCTTACCAAAGGATTTGGTTTCTATGCTTATGTACATGGCCGCAGTGATTGGTAATGTCTCGGTTTCATATCGATGTTGTCCCATGGGCCTCCTGTTTAGACCAAGGACAGCTTTAATTGAGGAAGGATGATGACAAAGATTTTACTATTTTGGTGCAATTTTGGCAAAGTACGATTCGGGCACAGGGGTGAATGATTACAAATGTCTTATGGTCATAAAGAAAAAAATGGATAGAAAGATATAGACTGTCCCACAATAAGCCTTGGAATTATCTTACAATACCATCATTTGAGATTCCGAGATACCCAAAAGAAGTACACGGATCTAAGAATCTAACGTAACACTAAACACAGTTTCCAGTATTGAACGTCTTTATCAATAATAAAAAAATATGTTATACATAGATGCCAAATTCACTGTGGGTAATCTCGCAACGCAGAACAATTGATTTTTTCTACATTTTTGCACAAAATAGAAAATTTATTACAAAAAAGGGAATGTGATGCAGTGTTACTGTAATAATGCCTTAGCTACAAGTTACATCCAAAATAAGATGAATATTAGCTTTTCATAACGCACAAACACGATCAGCATTCTTAACTTTCACTTTTATCTACACGAGTCAGGCCGATCGTTTTTCAGCTTTATGAGAAGATATTCTCTTATTTTGGATAAAACTCATTGTTAAGGCATCCTTACACTGCATCACATTCCCCTTTTTGTGATAAATAATCTGTATTACACGAAATTTTAGAAAAACCGAGTGTTCTGCGTTCCGAGATTACCAAAATGGTTGATCTCGAAGAGAAACTTAAAGCAATGGTCAGAATGTACGAATTGTGAATGTAACAACGCACGTCTAGCACCCTAGCTGTTTATATTCAACATTCTGTAATCATTACGGGATATGTTCCTAGAATAAAGCAAATTGAAGCAGTGTAGTTCATTCACCTTGTAATGATCCGTGAGGTACTTAAATCAGATATTTTTACTATTTATGATTCTAGGGTGTCGATCGAGCAGGTGCTCCGAAGTTTTAACACGAAAATCTCAAATACTTAGAAGAATGATTACATATATTGGAAAAAAAAGCAATTCTTATGTAAAAGAAAGGAGAGAAAAGTACACAATCTTATAGCTTTTAATGTTTTCCAAGATTAAAATTTGATTGTGAAATCGCTTATTTCCGTTTCTCAATTAGGTTTTTTTGCGCTTCGCTTGAGGTAATTTGGTCCTACTTGAAAATTATTGATGGTTTTTGAAGAAAAAAAAATCTTTTTTTAGTAAATAGGTTAAGACAAAATAAAGTTTGGTTCTGTCGTCATGAGCTCATTGCAACAATTTAAGAGTTTTGAGAAAAATGCACACCTAGCAAGATTAGTCTGATTTGTGTATGTACAGATTATGATTCATTTGTTTTTGACATATCAGTAATTGTAGGCCTTTTTTCCTTCAACCTTTTTTTCTACTAGCCTTTTATTGTTGACTCATACATTATCTACACGTTTCTCGTACTGTTGAACATTTGAGATACTTATTACTAAGGAACACAATTGGGTAGTTAATATCAGATCCATCAATTTGGCTCAGCTGTTACCAGGCTGCCTTGTCAATTGGTTTTGAGAATTATAGATATTTTTATTACTAATTCTCATATTATTGTCGGAGAACGTAGGCTGATTTCAGGTATTAATCTTTTCTAAGTGGGAAAAAAGTAAAAGTCAGAGGCGATTGTAATTTCGTTAAGGTTCTAGCAAGTTCTCCATACTTTTATTTATGCCGACACCTCTGAGAAGGTAAGCAGTAAATATCACCAGACTGGATTTTTTTTATTCGAAAAGTCGTACGTGTATGATGAACAAAGAAGGAAAACAGAATTTCATATGACCGAATCCCATTCTGACATTTATGTCGTCGCTGCGATGTCCGTAGACCGCACTTCCTTGTCCAAGCTGTAATAATATAGATATATGACATCATTTTTGTCCAGACTATATAATTATGTATCGCTCTATATAAAGTAACTTTTCCAATATCAAGCCAGGACCGTGGCGTTTCTGCACCAAAACCAAAGTCAAAAAAGAAATAACAAAATAACACCCCCCAGATAAAAAGCAAGCAGACAAAACGAAAAAATAAAGAAATGAACAAATAAAAGAAGAACAAAACATCAAAGGTAGAATTGAAATAAGAATAGTAATTGTAGAAAAAAGGTAATAGTTACACACAAAATAAATGAAAAATGAAAATGAGTGAAAAGAGATAGAAATGAACCTAATGATATTTAAACCCCCCCCCCCCCCCCAGGATAATTACAATGAAAAAAATACAAAAAAAAAAAAATGAACAGAAAGAGGTAGAAAAAAACCCAAATGAATGAATGAAGGTATTTTAAGAAGGTAAAAATAGATTAATAAACAGGTTGATATCTGAATAAATAGATAGAGCAGACAGATAAAATTATGAATTTTAAATTGATACCCAGCTTTGTGAAAAATACTTGTCTTCGTACATTGTATATGAGAACAGCAGTATACACTGGCTTTATGACGTTTGATGCTCCAATTCATTATATGAATGGTTTGATACATTCTTTATAGTGTTTTTCGTAATGCATGTTCGTTTATGTATAACAATATTTTTTTGTGTGTAGAATTTTTAAGGCAGTAACATCAGTTGAATGTTGAAGATAATTTTGTCCTGCAAATGGCGCAATTTTGTCCGTAATACAGGTACATAAAAGTAGCTGTACAAGGCCGTGTCTTTGTCGGCCTTTGCTTTCTTCACATATTGTAACATATTAGAAGATCTTGATGATTATTAGATTGTGTTTTGTAATGCGTTCTAACAGTTATGTCACGTTCTGTTACCAGGGACTTTACTTTGCCTGGGATGCTGTACGTTTGTATTTGTATATTTAAGGCCAGGCCAAATAATTCCTGTTTATAAGCATGCGTAGCATTTACAGTAATTTTGCACGATTGTATGTGGGTGGGATAAAGCTATGATCTTATTTCAGCTTTCTTTATATAGTTAAGGTCAAGTTACATAGCAACTATTAATCACATCATCTGGTATTTAGATAACGAAATGCTCATCAACTAACATTTATCATTATTTCCATGACATTTTAAAATTGTCACATCAAGGCCATTTATATTCATCTTCACCGGATTTCAATTTGATGCTTCGCATGCCAAACGTAGAATTTCTTAGTTTGGCCTTAGACAATCATGTTGTACATTTGCTTCTTTTAATCGTATCATCTTTGAGTTTCCACTCTCACGAGAAAAGCTTTTTTGTCTTGTATACATTATTTTCTTTCTTTGAAAGCACTGTGTATACTATTTATAATGCTAGAAGAAGATCTTGTGTACTATCGAGAAGCTTTTTTATGGATATTTCAAAATATTTTGCGTAAATATCAATGCTATTTTCTCAAAACTTGTAAGATATAAAAACTTGCTTTTCTATGTGAAACAGAATGGCGAGTGACAAATGTGTTCTGTACTAGTATTAAACCCCCCCCCCCCATATAAACTGTATAAATATCTTAGCGATTTGTTTCAGTTATAAGCTGGTAAAATGAAAGTGAACATGATAAGGCATTCACGATGTTAGAGGCGAGATTTTCCGAGATGTAGTTGAAATAACTTGAAAATTGTCTTATTTTCGGACAGTACACCAACATCAAATTCAAATAAGTTTTGATTAAATTAGTCATCATTTATCTTTGATATGGACAGAGCGACGTACATTTCGTGGGTTTTGATGTTTTGTCCCACCTCTCTGGAAGGGAATATGTCTGTTGCAGGTTGAGGGAGAACAGTAAATTTTAAGATTTCGTCATTTTGCTCTATCTCATCCATCAAATCTTTGTAGGTTTTATTGCGTTTTCCATCTCCTTATGACAAGGCCTTATGATTAACGTTATCACCTTGATCTGGGTATTTGAACTTCTTTTAAGAAAATTTATCATAAAAGGCACATCTTATAATTTGGCTCTCCATTCTTTTAAAATGATTAGCATATGATTTTATGATTTTCTGACATTTACTGAACGAAATAAAGCAAGACCTGTTTTGTGTTGTCCAATTTCTTTTGACCCTGCAGTTTGAGCAAAACAAGCAGTACAAGCCAACTTGGACTTAGCAAGATAGAATCAAGAAGCTAGTAGATCCGGTTTCTATTTGAATTATAGTAAAAGTTGATACATTCTGAAAGGAAAGGTTAAGTAGATGAACATGACTTCTGGGAAATGATGTATGAACTGTAATTTAATGCATACATGCTTCTACGAGGCGGTTAGGGCATGGAGGAATTTGTTAACAAGGTCTTGGAAGAAACCCCGAATTGGTTCGTGATTGGAAGCGACTCTTTTAGTACCGTTTGATGATGGTGATTAATCTAGCGCTTCTTTATCGCATATGAATGAAAAATTACCACGCTATATGATCCTTCCAAGTTTCGCTCCATGATGCATGGTTTTTACGTAGTAATTTGATTTTCCCCTTATATTTACGCAAATAATTTGGCGCAAACAATAATGACGTGATAGAAAGTTAGGAAACAGCCAATTTTGTCATTCGTAAAACAAAACACAAGCCAAAGAATTTTTTTGTATAGCTTCATAAAATTCCAGAATGACTGATATTGATATCAACATTTATTAAATTATCTCTATTGCATGCAAGACTTTCAAACGTATGTTCTCACCGTGTTTTCTTTACATCACACGAGTTCTCCTCGTGGACCAATCAGAGTTATCGCCCCTTTCGAAGTTTCCCCTCGTGCATTTAGCGATGCCTATGCGTTATGCATTCCTCTTACATAATTCATATTTACAGAGACAATATATCTATATAAAATAATCCGACATGATTATTTCTTGGTGATTGTATCGGTTTCATTAACCTGCTAATATCATTATTAAGTGTGGACTTTAAGGTTCATGCACTCTAAGAAATACTGATTGTCATTGTTTTGACCAGTAGTACTTAGTATCTATAGATGTCGTTAATACGCCGTGCATAGAATTTTTTGAACGGAAGTTATTTTTCATCTTCAGATTTTCTATCATTATTTTTTTAAATAATAGCCAAGTACTTAAAAACGCAAGTGTTGATACTTTGTTTAAAGCATGTTTACTCTGTTCTTGTTCTATTTCTTGAATAATAAGGGGAAAGGAGTGCAAAACCCAAAGAATCAGAGATCCCTTGAAGTGATAAGGAATGGAATAGAGCTATTATCATTCCTTGTTTTCTATTTTCACTGAAATGTGTTAAAGAAGTAATAGAAATTCTGTTTTTATATATTTTTTTTTCCTTTTGTGTCACCCTGTATAAAGGAGTGTTCCTTACAATATTGAATCATGTAATCCACATTCCCTTCGTTTCCTTTTCCATAATGTCGATATTATACGGCTTCCAGTCATTTCCCTATCACATTTATAACAAGCTGTCGTCGTGAGTTGTTTTACCAAGTAATTCTGTAAGATTTCATGTACCAGCCATATGTAGTATTTTTGCAGCCTTTCGTATCCATTAGTTCTGAACAAATTATAACTGATTAGAGGTGTGGGATACATTAAGTAATATATCACATAACTTGTAGATAGCCTTTTCTATAGATATCCAGTACGAAACCATTACACGGGAGACATGTATTCATCAACCGTTTATCATTCAATTAAGCTAATGAGCTAAAGTCACTTAATGCAGATTTTTTGGCTAAATTTATGTAAGATAAACATTCATAGAGATCTTTTCTGTTTGATTGCAATGATAGATAAGAACAGGTTTTCTTGCAATTTATTTTATATTTAGAATTCCGTTCATTTTCATCATCCTTCCAAAGAGATAATTTTGAACTCTGTGAGCGGACAAATATACAAAACTTAAACGAAAATAGTTATTTGATTAAAAAATTGTATAATTCCTACATTTTAGATTTTTAATGACGTTGACGTTGTAAATTTCTAATGACATTGTATAAAGTTTCTTCTGACATTGAACATTTAAAAGTTCTTACCGAGATGTAAATTTCTTCTGATATCATAAATTCCCATTCATAAATTTCTTCTGATATTGTAAAGGGGTAGGGCCACGAAGACCGATATTGGCCCTAAATTTGAACATTGCACTTCATAGAATTTTAACTGTGATTTGACATTTTGAAACGTTCTCTACTGAATCACGAATATATCTTTTGTCACCATTGCGTTTATCAATAACTTTTAGCCCTTTGAAGACACCAAAATTGGTCATATTCCGTGAAATTGATGCAAAAACTACATATTTCTATAAAATTAGCAATGGCCGCATGCATTAACTAGGATGAAAAAATTATATGTGAAAGATTATCATTATATCCTTTTGTTATAAACGTTTTATCTCAGTTAACGCATGCGGCCACATTGAATTCTTCCACAAAAGACAAAATTCCAAGCAAATTTCGCCATATTTTGTCAATAACGTCAAAATGACGTCACTTCATGACGTCATTACAGTTAAATGGCACCATGTTTGGTGATATTTTTCTTTTCATTAAAAGCGATGAACATTCGTGTATTTTCATGAGAGATATCAAGTATTCCCCGTGAAATTTATTTCTAGAGAAAAATCGAGGGCCGATTTAGGGGTCTCGTGGCCCTACCCCTTCTGACACTGTATATTTCTACGGACACTGTAAATATCTACTGATTTTGTAATTTTTTTCTGACACTTTTAATTTTACTGACATTTTTCAATATGTTTGATTTAATGTAATTAAACTGACATTGAAAATTTCTTTTGACATGGTAATGTTTGGACAATGTAGGAGAAGATGAGGGGAAGATTCAAGGAAGAGAAGAATATAAAAAAGTCCATTTTTTATGCAATTTTAAAAACAATAAGTCATATCTTACATATTGTTTACTCTTAAGAATTTTTTTGTTTACTTCCAGGAGCCGTCTTTGTTTGCAGTAGCCAAGCTACTAGAGACAGGACTTGTCAATCTATCACGAATAGAAGTCCTATGGAAACCTGTTACCAACCATCTTTTAGAGGTTTGTCTATATATAGATGCCGTTTATTTTCACTTTCCATGTATTTCATCATCTTCATGTCCCATGCGTACAAACAAAATCATGCACTGGAATAAATTTCAGGATTGATGAAAAACTGAAATTTAACAAAAGTACATGATGAAATTACAAATCTGTGTACCCAAAAAGATGTTTAAGTTGGAGGCCATGATGACATCTCCAATCTTTGCATTGGCTATGACATCATCTTCTCAAACATTTTTACAGAAAATGTCTGAGAACCAACTGAGACATCTTAAAAAGCAGAAATGCCAAAGTTTTCTCGTTTTATACATGTCTTAATAAAAAGCTTAAGTTACAGCCGACACATAGCAAAGCAGAAAAGCAGTTTGTCATCTCAAGGGAAATTCAGATCCGTAAAGTCTTTGTCCATATGGATCACTGGAGACTCAACAGATAACAGAAAAGATATATAAAGAGATCAAGGTAAAACACATAATAATGGATCATGGAGATTTTTTTGTAAGACATACCATTGTCATGGATACTGGAACTTCTAGAAACAAAAAGCATTATAAAGTTTTTTTAAAAATCTCTGATATAGAGATCAAGTTGATGGCAAAACTCTCATAGAAATATCAATGAACATCATTTGTTTTGCAAGATGTAAGAGAGAAGAATAGCACTTGTACCTTGTATATTATTAAGATTTATGATGCAGAGAGTTTAAAGAATTATATCTTAAATGAAAATTTGACAATTTCAAAGATTTTATTGTAACACTTAATGTGATTTCTTTTTTTTTTAGTTCAGAAGCATTAAAGATGCGGTAAAACACACTCTATCCAAGAAAACACTTGAGTATGAAAAGAAATCTGCTTGGTAAGAGATACATTTATAGATAGAAAAAATCCCACATATTTATAGATAAAGCAATAATATATACAGAGCAATTTGATTAAAAATCAGTGGCAGAATTCAGGCGTACCTTAAAAAGTCAGTGTATGTCAAAACTATCGGACAAAACTTACTTCAAGTGAAACATTTCCCTTGCATGAAATGTTTTTGTGTTTCTATGTCCCATTATCAGATGTTTGAGAATACATATGTATATAATCTTCAGTCTGTCTGTTCATTTGTTTGATTGTCTGTTTAAAGAAAAATTGAATTGCAAGTGGCTTATATATTTCAAATGTGTATTTCATGTTGGAGGACCTTTCTATTTGTACCAACGCTTTTTACCTCTTGACCTTTTCTAAGAATTTGAACTTTATTTGAGAATACAGCTAGTGACAAAATGACAAGAGCATTGGTGTATCACTATTTTCAAAACAGGTCTTGTTGTTCATTGTAGGTGTTGAAAAATTCACAAGAGTATAAGTGTAACACACTGAAATGAAGCAAACACATCTGATTGAAAGGAGGTAAGAAGTATGCCCATTTTCCTCACTGAACTTATTTCATGTCTTTTGTTTGCTGACTGAAGATTTTTCATGTCTGTCTGCATCTACTGATTATATCGCATGGCTTTTTGTTCCCTTTGATTGAATATGTTGCTTTCTTTCTTTTTAAGTCGTCTGGATAAATTGCATGTCCTTTTGTGTGTGTTGACTGTTTCAAATTTTATGATCTTCTGTGAGAGACTTTTGTTCTTTGTGCATTTACACCATCTTGTGTTTGTGTGTTACATGTACCTGAATTTATGTATATTAAATAAAAGAAGTGATTTATGTTTTCATTTGTATTGGCACAATTTCAAACATTCAAACTTCCAAAGTGCAGATATGAATGAAGGAATATAGGTTGTCATATAGGGTAGTATTGTTAATCTTTAGTTGGAAGATTAATTCCAAAGATTATTGTGATAATCGGAAAATCACTTTTCAACCATCAAGGTCTTTGCCTTTAGTATAAAGCCCTAGATAAAGCGCTAAGGTTCGGGGACGGTTGTAACAAATTGAATTCTTTGTAATTACCAGTATATTCATTTAAAATATGAAGTCCCCTGTGATTTCTTTATTGTAGCAATTGATGTATTTTTATCGTGTATATTGGTTCTTTGCTGTGTCTTGGGCTAATGGAATGGAAGAACAATCCAAATGGAAAAAATATTAGCGCTGCTTTAAGTTAGGCTACTAGTAAGGGAATTTTGAATGTCAAACTTAAAGTTTTGACATGTTAACTCTGCTGGTCCAATGGAGCTTATGCAATCACTCTTTGTCAGAATCTGCATGTCAATCTGTCCATCTATTTGTCCATCTCTCCATCCATTCATTTTGCCTTTTTGATAGATGAGTGTAAATTGCAGAAGGGATGACTCTATTCATGTCTGGAATAAAACTGAAGTTTATGGCCATAGGACAAAATGTTTGCTAATTAAATTCTTTTGAATAAGATTATAAATAACTGGTCTTCACCGCTAAAATTGTTTGATGACTGTTAACTTACAAGTGCTTTGCAATAAAGTTACAATTTCATGGTATGAGATATCATTGTTTCATGTGAAAAGTGATATTTTGCATCAAGTTTGATACATGTACTTCAAAACTCATGGCAACTGACATTCATGCTTACGTTGTTGACCAATATTTATACTGATGCATTAAGATTACAGATAAAATTGAAGAGTCAGATTTTATTTTAAAAAGTCACTGCTAGCTGTACCTGCAGTACTTGAAAGGACTTGGAAAGATAGGAATCTGAATTTCTGTTCTAATGTTATCTTATACTCCTGCCATATATTGTTGCGCCAAGCCTTTCCCTCTTTCTGTCCAAAATCTTTCTTCCAAAGTCTTCTTAAAGTATTTGTGCATTTACATACATGCTATGGTATACACAAAGATATGTTTTTAATAAGCATACAGATGTCCCCACATTAAGTCCACCCTTTCCTTTTCTACCAATCGCCTATAATAGCCTCATTTTTATACAAAAAGTGTGTATTAGATTTGTAAGAAGTGCACTACTGATAACATTGAAAATTTTATTTATTTATATGAAACCAGACATTCCAATTTAATCTTCTACAAATGTATTAATTAAACTGCAAAACAGAGAGTCAGGAGTGCTGTCATATGAGGAATGTACTTTTTAAATGATATCTCTTCCAGGAGAATTCTGATTAGACTTAGTATTCTACCTATCAGTATAAGGTTTTCAATCTTCCTGGTCCCTTCAATTCCATTTGACCTGAGGCAGTCTTTATCCTGTAGCAATCAAGTACATTTTCTCGGAATTCTTATTTTCTTCTGAGGGAAATCAATGCCTATACTGACAGATTGGGTACCCATGCCCTTTTATGTGGACACGTGTATCGAAGATAGAATTTCAAAACTCCATTGGAATTGTTAGCCAGTCAGTATTCAGGTACTCAAGTAGACTAATTTTCCAGGTTAATTTGTAGTTATTACATTTATCACCTCACCTTGACAAAGTAGAGGGTGGGGGGGGGGGGGGGGGGGGGGGGTATGCTATGACCCCAGCATCGGCATCTGCACTCAGGTTCATAAACATCATCCATTCCCATCCCATATCCATATTAAGGATAGCTTAAGTCAGTTTGAGGACAGTCCATGCGTCATTTAATGGATGTCCAAGTACAGCGAAACAAGATATTGAGTTATATATTACTTACCTGGGATCATAGTTGATTATTTTAGATTATTAATCTCCAACCAGTGAAAATGGATGGAGACATGGTTTCCACTCTGTCTGTCTATCTGTCTGTCTGTGACACTTAGATTTCAAGACTTTTCTATGTCTTTATTACTGAATTTGAATTAAAGTGGTGGCGAGCTTCAGAGCTGCAAGTTAGATATCAATTTTGACTAGGTTGTTGCTATCCTACTTTCTGAGGAGTTATTACGCTTTGAAGAAAATAGGTTTTTTGACTTTCCCTGTCACTGGTACAAATATTCTAAAGTGGGGAACATGAATTGTTTCAGGGTTACTCAGTATGCTTGTTCCCCTTGTGATTTGTTTACAGACATTGCATTTCTTGCAATTTTGATATAATTATTCCATGCAAAAAAGGATGTGTTTGAAAGGGGTAGGGCCACGAAGCCTGATATTGGCCCTATGTTTAAACACTATTTCATGGAATATCAATTTGTGATTTGATACTTTGATGAGTTCTCTATTCAAAATTGAAGCAATAGATGGTCTTTTTGTGGTTGCATCAGGGTTATGTTGGAGATAATATTACTTCTGCTATCTTCAGCCAGTCGATGTATACATGTTAAAAGAAATTTTGTTGTAACATTTCAACAATGGTGATATCTAACATTATAGTAATATAATGGCTAAAATGGATGAGATAGCTAACATTGAAGTACTGTAATTACCTCCATGGAATGAGCTGCTTGATTAGGCCTTAAATATTATAGATGAATGTTAATCAAGATGTTCTTAGATGAAGATAGATGTCAATGTTCTGTAGATGAATATAAATCTTGAAGAAAGATAAAATCGTCTTGATTGTTATAGATCTGCATTAACTCTCTTCTATCTTCTATGCGTATGTTCAGAAAGGTTAAGATGGAATTTTCTATAAAATCCAGAAAATGTCTCTGTGATCATGTATATTTATTTTAATGTATGGTAGACATTTTCAGGAAGGACAGGTTTAAGTTATCATGCTACTGCTTGATCTTGGACTCCAACTTGTAGATTTCCGACATCATAAATGACAACTTTTCAGGTGCCTCCTCTTTACATTGATATGAATCAACTGAAATTACATACAACATATCATCACATTAGGAGAGTAGATGGGAGTTTTTAAAATTCGAACACTTTAGTTTTTGGTCCTTTGTATATCATTTTTATGCTCCTCCCAATGATGGCCAAGATGTAAAGAGTTTGTTTTGTCATTTCTTCTGTCATGCTTTCAGTGATCATTTGTCAGATTATAGCTTTAGATCCTTTCATCTTATATAAGCCTATAAACTTGAGTAACGGGGTATATTGAAAACAAAAGGGAAAGACATCATGTATTGATTTGGTGTCACTAGGTCAAAGGTCAAGGTGAGAATGAATACACTTCAAATATCTCATTAACCTCTCACCTATTCACACCTAGATAAACCTAATATAGATATATTGAAAAGTTTATTGATTTTTTGTCACTTTCACCGTAATGAAAAATATTCATCGAATATTGGTTTTTATGTGATATATAATTTCACCTATCAAAACCAAATGCTAATCAAGAGAGGAATAATTTTTAGCTCTACTGGTCTCAGACCAGTCGAGCTTATGCGATCACCCTTCGTCCGGCGTCCGTCCGTCTGTCCGTCTGTCCGTCTGTCCGTAAACAATTCTTGTCCGGACAACTCCTCTGAAACTGTTAGAGATAGAAACTTAATTCTTTTTGTATTTTACTTGGTCCATGGTCTAGTTGTGCACCTGACATTTAGTTTCAGTCCCTGACCCCCAGGGTCTTAGAAAATGGGCGTGGTCATTAAATTCTATGTAATTTTGTCCGGACAGCTCTTCTATCACTATAAATGATAGAGACATAATTCTTTTTGCAATATGATGGGTCTGTAGTCTAGTTGTGCACCTGATATTTTGTTTGAGCCAATGACCCTCAGGGTCTTAGAAAAGGGTGTGGCCATTTTCTTTTATATTATTCCATATAATCTTATGCTTACAGCGCTGACACTATAAATAATGGAGACTAAATTCTTTATGCAATATGATGGGTCTGTAATCTCGTTGTTCACCTGATATTTTGTTTGAGTCTCTGACCCCATGGGTCTTAGAAAATGGGTGTGGTTGTTTTCTCTCTATTAAACTACATGTGATCTCATGATAGCTAATTTCCCAGAATTTATGGATAATAATTAATTGATTTATTCCAAAATATTATCGGTTTGCAGTTTAGATGTCATTACAGTATTTTACTTGAGTCCCTGTTCCCTAGGATTATGGAAAATGGGTATATGGCTATTTTCTCTTACCCTTTCTACATGCATTTAGAGTACATAAGTGACAGAAACTATAAATAAACAAAGATATTGCCATTTTACAATATTATCATAGATGAGTCTGTAATTTAGTTTTTCTCATATTTTATTTGGGATCTGACCCAGGATTTTATCTTCAGTTCTATAGAAACGCTAGGGGATAGTTTCGGAATTTCCTCTGATCAATCAATCAATATGAAAATCTTTTCTATAGTGTTTATATAGTGCAAGAAAGATATCAAATTATCAAAATGCATGTATTTCTCACTAATTTTTTATTTTTTTCACATGTTTAAGGTGTAAGTTTTTTGGGGAGAGTAGTGAGAATTTTTGTTGCAAGAGTAGAATTTCCTAAGTGATCACAGACTTGAGCTGGGTGCACACTAAAAGTGGTAGTCCGAGTCCGAGTCCGAGTCGGGAAAAGCCGAGTTGAGATTTTTAATTTCAAATTTCTCGGCAACGGATAGATAGATTTTGATGAAAGTTTCAGGAAATATCCATTTTATACATACAAATCGATGTATGTTATTCGATTTTGAAACATTTGTATATCTTGGAAGAAATAAGCTATATACCGATTTTTACCACACTAAAAGTGGTAGTCCGAGTCCGAGTTGAGAAATCAAAAAACGTAGATAATTCATGAATGGACGGATGGATTTTGTTCAAACTTTCAGAATTTGTTAGAAATGGATATTGGAATTTTAAGAAACCTCATTTTCCCAGGCCTATGGACAATATTTTGTTTTAGAACTAAAATAAATAAAAGCCGAGTCCGAGTCAAAGACAAAAAGCCGAGTTGAGATTTTGAATTCAGATTTCTCGGCAACGGGTGGATAGATTTTGATGAAAATTTCAGGAAATATCCATTGTATACATATAAATTGATGCATTTTATTTGATTGTAAAATAATTGATTATTTTGTAAGTAATTAGCAATAAACAGATTTTTAGCACACTAAAAGTGGTAGTCCGAGTCCGAGTTGAAAAGTAAAAAAACGCAGATAATTCATGAATAGGCGGATGGATTTTGTTCAAATTTTCAGAATTTGTTAGCAATGGATATTGGAATGCTCGGAACTCTTCTTTTTCCAAATTCATACGTTCATTTTGTGTTTTTAAATGTAATAATTAGAAGCCGAGTCCAAGTCAAAAACGAAAAGCCGAGTTGGGATTTAAAAATGCAGATTTCTCGGCAACGAATGCATCAAATTTGATGAATTTTTCAGGAATTATGTATTTTCTAAATACAAATCGACATGAATAATTGGATTTTTAGATATTGATTATTTTACACGTAATCAGCATTAAACCGAGTTTAATTTCATTGAAACCGTTTTTATGAAAATCTAAGGAAAAAAAAAGAAGAAATGTCAAATCACTTAAAATGGTCCTTAAGGTATTCGATGTACAATAGGGCATTTTTTCATGCCTGGTAAGGTACCATAAACCATATATTTTCTGAAAGGTTATAATGCCCACTGCTCAGAAATAATAATTTTAGGGCCAGAAAAACAAAGGGGAATAACTTTTGAAGAATTTGAATAGTCTATTTTCTCTATATAACATATGCAAAATAACAAAGTTGTACAACAGTTTTTCCCCTTTGATTTTTAAGACCTGAGAGTCTTATATCTGTACTCAGGACATCATTACCTTTCAGAAAATATATAGTTTATAGTACCTAACTAGGAATAAAATTCACCATACTTTACTATGGAGACGATAAAAACGCTATGTTTAATGACTCAATTGTACAACGGATACCTTAAACCAACAAAGATGAATGCACTAAGGCCTATCGAAATTTAAACAAACGACCCCCACCCCCCAAAAAAAAGACATCCCCCCCCCGGATTTAATACAAAATTGTTCAATGAGCATCATGCGATAATTCTGTCAAGCAAAGACTGATTCCAATATCTAAAAAAATAATTCTATATGTGGAAAGGGGTGGGGGGGGGGCTGATTTTCTAAAGCTTCTAAAACTTTGGGATTGATTATTATTAAATAATTCCAAAGATATAGATAGCTATTTCCTCCTATTAAACATGATCAAGTAAACATCAAAAGCAATGGATTGGGGGGGGGGGGGGTTCTACTCCAATGTACAACTTTGGAATTATTATTCGTTCCTATTAAACATGAGTACAGATGCGTAATCTGAAGCACTTACACGTAGTATCGATTGCTTTAAGCATTCCATCGGCAGTCCAGTACAATCGCTGAAGTGTTTTAAATAAATTGGTGGAGAAGGATGGCTGAAGGGGAGGAGAGGAGGCGATTTAAATATAAATGACTACTATTATAAATATTGTCATTTATATTCATAGGTGAATATCTGTTTATGCTGATTATCTATTAGATGATTATTCATTTAAAAATCAAATAGATACATATATTTATTCGTATAAGATAAATATTTCCTAAGATTTTCTTCAAAATCTATGCACTCATTACAGAGAAATTCGAATCTGAAATCTCAGCCCGGACTCGGATTTTCGTTTTCGGCTTTTGCTTCTTTTTTTTCAAAAACAGAAATATTGTAAATAGTCTGATAATTCTTATTTGAATTTCCAACAAATTCAGAAAATTTGGGAAAAAAAATCATCCATCCATCGATGTCCATACATGGATAATAGTATCTGAGATTTTTTATTTCTCAACTTGGACAGGGACTACCACTCGGTTTATAGATAAATACTTCAAAGATAAGCAAATAATACAAAATCAAATGATATACATCGATTTGCATGTTTACAATGGATATTTCCTGAAATTATCATCAAAATCTATCCACCCGTTGCCGAGAAATCTGAATTTAAAATCTCAACTCGGCTTTTTGTCTTTGACTCGGACTCGGCTTTTACTTATTTTAGTTCTAAAACAAAATATTGTCCATAGGCCTGGGAAAATGAGGTTTCTTAGCATTCTAATATCCATTTCTAACAAATTCTGAAAGTTTGAACAAAATCCATGAATTATCTACGTTTTTTGATTTCTCAACTCGGACTCGGACTACCACTTTTAGTGTGGTAAAAATCGGTATATAGCTAATTTCTTCCAAGATATACCAATGTTTCAAAATCGAATAACATACATCGATTTGTATGTATAAAATTGATATTTCCTGAAACTTTCATCAAAATCTATCCATCCGTTGCCGAGAAATTTGAAATTAAAAATCTCAACTCGGCTTTTCCCGACTCGGACTCGGACTCGGACTACCACTTTTAGTGTGCACCCTTGAGCTGTGCTTTCTGTTAAATGGGAACACCAGAATCACAAAGATTGATCAATTTATCAAATAAAATAGCAATAATGCATCCTTCACATTGCCAAATGAAAGGAATATTGTGCTTGTGTAAGTTTTTTTTTTTTTGGGGGGGGGGAAGAGGGGGGAGGTAACTCTTACATCTTTCTTATAAATTCCTCCACTGCTTGGAGTACCACCCCAATGGGATGTAAAACTGTGTGGTTTGATGAAATTTTCATAATGTTTACATTAAAGCAAGTGACACATGTTTTAATAGTAGAAAATATAACAAGAGATGCCTAATAGGCATATCTACTATGTGTTAATCAAATTTAAAAAAATATAAAAAAAAAATACTAAAAAAATTCATTTGTAAAGCCAACTCATACAAAAATATTTCAACCCAGGAAAACTTCTACCAAAATCTTCCTTTATTGCCATTTTACAATATTATCATAGATGACTCTGAAATTTAGTTATTCTCATATTTTATTTGGGATCTGACCCAGGATTTTATCTTCAATTCTATAGAAACGCTAGGGGATAGTTTCGGAATTTCCTCTGATCAATCAATCAACTTGAAAATCTTTTCTATTATGTTTATACAGTGCAAGAAAGATAACAAACAATCAAAATTCATGTATTTCTTACTTATTTTTTAATTGTTTAAGGTGTAAGATTTTTGGAGAGAGTAGTGAGACTTTTTGTTGCAAGAGTAGAATGTCCTAAGTGAATCTCACGGACATGAGCTGTGCTTTCTGATAAATGGAAACACCAGAATCACAAAGATTGATCATTTTATCAAATAAAATAGCAATAATTCATCCTTCACATTGCCAAATGAAAGGTGCTTGTGTAAGTTTTATTTTACAAAATTCCAAATTTAGTATTTATAGAAGTTAATTAAATTTGTAACAGGAGAGGGAGAGATGTGACTGGACCGGGAATCAAACCCGAGATCTTCTGCTATCAGGGCAGACGCTCTTACCAACTGAGCTACCTGGGCACGATGCCGGTTCCTGCCACACTCCCCTCAACCAATTTTTCAGGTTTCCATGCACTGGAAACCTCACACAAAACTCCACTTCACCTTGTGTCATTTAGTTTGGCGCCAATTCTGTAACAGGAGAGGAAAAGATGTGACTGGACCGTGAATCGAACCCGAGACCTTCTGCTGTCTTGGCAGACGCTATTACCAACTGAGCTATCTGGGTACGATACCTGTTCCTGCCATAAATTACTGGTTATAAACAAATGTTTCAGCCCTTTTTGTCAATTGGACCTCGAGTCATTTTGTCCTTTTACAATTTGACCAATCAAAAACATCATTTTAACCTCATGCAGATTTTAAAATATTTATGGAACACCCTTATTCTGAACTGGGATATATGGTAAAAATGTTTTCTATAGAGGATCAAATATTTCATTATAACCGGTATGTAAAAATAGTTTGTATTATATTTTAATAATTAGCTTCTGTCTACATTAATACCACATTCAGCCTAAAAGTTCATGTTCTTCGTTCAATATTCTATTTACATTGTTTTACATTTACTAATAGCCTAGAATAGCCTACAACCTTTTTATGCCCCCGGAATCAAAGATTCGGGGGCATATAGTTTTTGGCCTGTCCGTCTGTTTGTCTGTTTATCTGTTTGTCTGTTTGTCTGTTTGTCTGTCTGTTTGTCCGAAAAACTTTAACATTGGACATAACTTTTGAATAGGAAGTGATAGGGCTTTCATATTTCACATTTGTATTCCTTGTGACAAGATCTTTCCATTGATACCAAAATTTTTGACCTCGTGACCTTGACCTTTGACCTACTTTTCAAAAACTTTAACATTGGGCATAACTTTTGAATGGGAAGTGATAGGGCTTTCATATTTCACATGTGTATTCCTTGTGACAAGACCTTTCCATTGATACCAAAATTTTTGACCTCGTGACCTTGACCTTGACCTTTGACCTACTTTTCAAAAACTTTAACATTGGGCATAACTTTTGAATGGGAAGTGATAGGGCTTTCATATTTCACATGTGTATTCCTTGTGACAAGACCTTTCCATTGATACCAAAATTTTTGACCTCTTGACTTTGACCTTTGACCTACTTTTCAAAAACTTTAGCATTGGGCATAACTTTTGAATGGTAAGTGATAGGGCTTTCATATTTCACATGTGTATTCCTTGAGACAAGACCTTTCCATTGATACCAAAATTTTTGACCTCGTGACCTTGACTTTGACCTTTCAACCCAGTGACCTCACATACATGTACTTAACAGAAAATAGTGTTCATACTAACAAAGATGCCACCGGGGGCATTCGTGTTTCACAAACACAGGCTTTATTAGGTTTTAGAACAAAATGGCCGATACTTTTTACACTCGGTAGGCCACATGTCCTATTATATTTAATTTCAATCTGAAACTGTCTGATTACTTGATCTAAGTATTTTCACTGGTCAGTATAAGAAAGAAGGAAATATCTTTATAGAGTATCCAATGCAATACTATTTTAGCTAAAATGAGAGGTTATGTATGCCTTTAGTCTTAATTTTATCAAAGGGCATATAGTGGTAGGTCTGTCTGTTCATCTGTTTGCCTATCCATCCGACTGTCAGTATATATTCCATTCAACTAAATTCTGATGAAAGGGTATTAAAGATAATATAGCTGTCATATATTGCATGTCTATGTATCTTGAGAATGCTCATCTTTTGGAGCCAAATTTTTAACCTTTGACCCCATCCCTGACCTTTGACCCACATTTTTCGAAAAATAAAAACATCTGTGATTTTAGTTTTGATACATATGGTATGTTATATATACACATTTTTAGAAATTCTCTCACATTCTAGAGAAATCTAAGACACGGTCCATTTGATATTCTTGGGGGGGGGGGGGGGGGGGGGGGAAAGACACCGGTTTTTTTTGGAAAAAAAATAATTTTGCTCTAAATTTTGATGAAAAAAATTAATTAGAAATTGATGGATATGCATTGGCATGTGGTTGTTGGTTCTCATAAAAAAAACTTGATATATACATTTATCCCGCCTCTGGCAAATTTCTTGCAATCTGATTGGTCGAGAAGAACCAAATATTATGTTGTATTATTTTACTAACAGCATATTATTTTGATGAGCTGCTTCTACTAAGACCCTTTAAGCTTTTGGCGTCACCAAAATGCTTTAAAATATGTTGACGTAAGATACACAAACCAAAAGCGATTCAGCGGGATAAATTTGTTATACAGTGTTTTCAGGGGGGATACAGAAATATATTGGGTCGATGAAAAAAGTGGTATTAGGCGAGGTGAAGCCGAGCATTCATTCTCTTGAGTGTATATGTACAAATCAACCAGGAGAGCTTCAGTCTCATCAGAGACTTCTGGTTGGGTTTGGGGTCAATAGGTCAAGGTCAGACTTTCTATCATTGCTATGCAAAGAGTGAAATTGATCTATTGTAAGTCTTATTATAAGTTTTACCAGCATCCTCTAGTTCTCCTCTAGAGTATTGATAATAATTGAATTGGTCTGTCAGTAATATCTGTGCTTACATGTACTTTAGAAATTTGTTGTGAAAACACTGGATGATGTACCTTAGATAATCTCCTTCAGTTTCTGATAGATAGGATTTCCAGTACAAAGCAGTTTATGTGTAATAACTCATTGTAATGCTTGAATCAGACTGTGGTAGATAATCCTCACCTTTAGATGTCTGATGAGGTTCACTGATTCACTTTGATGTTGAAGTAGATATTTCTTTCCATTTCTTTATTCTGAAGAAGTACTTATGAAATGATAAAATAACTGTAAGTAAATCATGTTATCTCTCTGCTACATCATATAGCAGGTGTCTGTTCTCATTCCATATAGATTTATTTTCCTGATGTCTTTGGCTGTAGTCTCCATTTCCTGTAGAGTTTCCCTGATCTCAGATCTTGATACCCTGTAAACTTTTCTATGACTTCCTTCCATTCACACACCTTTTTGTGACATGTCTACCTCCAAGTTAGACAATTGGTAATTATGATGTGTCAGAATTGATGCAGTGTATTGTTCCTGTTTGCCAACATTCTCCCAGGATAAGAGCCCAAGGTGTTTTATGGAGTTTTGTTGCCTCTTTTTAGCCCATTTGCTTGTCACTCCTCGTATGTTATGTCATTTCATGTTGGTTAACATGACATTGGTTGATGGTAGGCCAATTGTAATGTGTTCACTGGCCATATATACCTCTATATATAGATGCTTTTACTCTATAATATTTGACTTTCAAGTTATTATTATGCCCAATTAATCGGAGATTTTGGGGCATATAGTTTCTTTTCGTCTGTCTGTTTGTATGTTTGTTTGTGGTTCTGTTTGTCTGTTTTCTCACAAAAACTTTAACCTTGGCTTTAAATTTTGAATGGTTAAGTGATGTGATATGGCTTTCATAATCTTTTGACAAGACCTTTCCATGGATACCAAACTTTTTTATCTTGTGACATTGACCTTGGAGTTTGACCTACTTTTGAAAAACTTTTACCTTTGCCAAACTTTTTAAGCGGTGAGTGATAGGGCTTTCATATTTCACATGTCTATCCCATGTGATCTACCCTTTTTGATCTTGACTTCGAAGTATGAATTACATTTTTACATTACAGCTGTTTTACTATCAAATATGCCGACGTGGACATTCAAGTTTCACAAACACGTTCTTAATTTTTCCAATAAAATATATTATTTGTTTCAACTTTGATATTGCAATAGACCCATACATCAGAAGCTATGTCTGACCAAATGTTTCTGCTGAAGTGACTCAATACCGGTAGGTTTTGGGTGACAAAGATGGTCTGCCAGTGACAGTTTGGAGAACATGGGGTTTTAGCCAAAAAAACCCTTTTCTTAATTTTTTCGAATTTCTATATAGTTGGTGTAGCATAGGAAAATACCATATTTGCAGAAAATTATTGGACCTTTGTTTTTCATGTGTCTTTTAAGCTTTAGACGTGCAGGAAAAAGCTGGTATATCTGTAACATATAAATTGCATTGAAATCCAATTACACAATGGCCGATTAACTCAACATTATCACCAGATTCTTCATAGGCCATTGTTAAGTTTGTAAGATTACCTTAATCAAAGTGGCGCCCTGTCATATTCGTAGTTTCTCTTAACATGTGAAATACCATGGTGGTGTATGTTCGATTTCATATATTTTTAGGTTATATTTGCCGTTGATCTGGAATTCCATGTAGATCTTTTCCCCTGAACAGATGATGACACTATTTACAAACCCGCGAGTCAAAAGTAATTTGCTCTTTAATGTCATTAAATCTTTACAAAATACAATTCGACAAGATATAAAGATGTATGGTTTTCACCGATCTATCAAATATTCACTAATTGCAATTGCAAGACGTCGGTTAAGACCTACATGATAGCATTTGTAAAGGTCTCCTAGGTCTGTATTTAGGTTCAATGATTAGTTTGAAATCCTCCACGGAATAGGAACTAATCAGGCATACCAGAATAATCCTGCAGTCGGATTGGAATGTTACATTCAAAATCAACATTTGCTAACATGATCAAATTTCAGATTAAAACAATTATGCAACTAGGGTGGGCGCCGAGGCCTCTTCAAACATTACATGTAACTGCTGAGTTGATGAAAGTATGTCTTTCTATTTAACAATGGTGAGAACCTTTCATCGTTGTCTATCAATGTTTCCAATGAAAACACCGATATGATGATAACGGGGAATCTCGATGTTCTCTGTTACTCATAACGTTCTCACATTAAAGGTAGTCTATTAAATTTTTATTATGTATATTCAATATTGTGGTTTTGAAATGATAATCGATTCCTTTCTATTATTTAAAGCTTTAGATTTTGAAGTACAAAATGTAACTCTATTTTGGATATAATCGGTTTCTATATTTATTTTAGATGCAAAATTTGATAGTAATTCCCGATCGAATAGAAATCCTGTAATTCGCAACAATGTTGAAAAATTCACGAGAATGTATTAGAGTGGCATCTAACGGATTGATAAGGTGATATTTATCAAAAATCAAGTGAGGAAATATCCAGTTTGTTGTCCCTATCAATCACGTAGCTTTGATTTTATCGCATCTATTTCAATGTTTGATCCCCTGCAATATCTTATTTTTGATGTAAGAACAGAGGGAAATATGATGAAGTAACAAGGTTTTCATGCGAGGTATGAGGGAAGTCAGATAGTGCCCTGTCGGATATTTTTGTGCCCTGCGTGGAGACTCCAACCCTACGTGCTGTCTTTTATGTCATTGACTTTATCTGCAATTTGAATTGCAAAAAAATAATTCACTGAATTTTATGAAGCGTTTCATTCAATCTGTTACCATTTCCTTTTTCATCGAACATATAAAAATTCGGTTTTGATACTAATTAGCATGAAGACGTAAAAATTGAAAAAAATATACCATTTTGTTCTTATTTTTCTGTACGAAAAGCCGGATATATCTCACTATACTTAAAAAAATTGCTATGTTAAACGTCTTCAAATTCAATAGCATCATTTAAGATCGGATAAATTTTCAGCATGGACCAGACATGCACGTTTCGGATGCTTAACCCTAGTGTGTGTTAAAATTATTTTGTCCAAAAATGTACCGAAAAACTCTTTTTGATAACAGAAATTTTCGAATGCATTGAAGAGACAGACGATCAACCGAAGTTGATCGAACTTGGCTACATGTGCCCTCGGGGACTCCTGGTCCACCAGCAGTGACACTCACCAAGTGGTTCAAATGATGAACGTCTTCAAATTCAATGGTTTATGAGGGATGAATTATATCCAAGGTACAATGTAAAAATGACGGTACAGGTCATTCTACCCTTCAGAGATACTTGTTCCCATCGAACACTCTCCGTCATTAAATTCACAGACGATGTTTACTTCTGATATTCTATTTTTCATACTTCAAGATTTTTGTTTAGATATTGGCTGATGCTTAAGTGCACTCATCTGACAGAATATGTTTATAAAGCTACGTGTAAAGACATAGAAAACAAATAAATGACATACAGCTCTCAATGCTTTATTGTGACAGATTATCTGAAGGTTTCAAGTCAGTCGTACTTATTTCAAAACAAGAGAAACAAGCTAAACAATTCGATCACAACACACAGGTCTTTTGGTGCCTTATTCGAACACTTTTTTGGTCGATTTGCAGGTCCGATTACCATCCGTATTTTACCGTATTTTGCACTCAGTTTGAACAAGAATTACGGAATACTAATTGGAGTAGAAAAATACATATCCTCATTAATTCTACAAAAAGTATTTTATATTTTCTATGGAGACATATAATCACATTAAATGTATATATCAGGTCAATCCTGAATGATAGAACATGCATAAACTTGTGAATGGAGTCATTTTAACTTGAATTCAATCAAAATATTAAGATAAAATCTTGTTTATGAAAATACTGACATGATTTCTAGAATATCATGGTTTCTTCACCCAAATATTACTGACACGACACTGTTAAGGTTTGGATTTGATTTGTAGTTTCCATGGGATTTGACCAATAGATGATACCAGTTATGATGTCTCCTCGAAAAAATTGGGTCGATTTGTATTGTTTCTTGGAATTTGACCAGTAGATGATCCCAAATATTTATAGATCTGATAGGCAAAGGTCATTAGATGATGACTAATTAAATTAACCTTGACTAAATCGAAATACTGATATGCTACCACTTGGATATCGATTGAGCATGTCTGTACTGTAAACGTTCCTTGGTTGTTGGTGTGATATTTTCTGATTGGTACTCGTTTGCAAGTTTGTTTCCATGGAGTTATGAAGATTTTTGTTATCCAATGTGTTAGGTAATATTTTTTTCACATCTGAAATAGTCGATGTCTTGTTTTTCTGTAGTACTGAATACTCTATTCCATGAAATTTTCCAATTATACATCACTTTGGTATTTGTAATGCACACATACAAATACAGATTTACAGACAGACATCGAACTTTCATATTCTTATCCGTCTTGCCGACCGCATCATTCATAGATACTAGTGTTTTATTTAAAAAACTTATCACAAAAGCAGCTTTCATCACAGACATACAAATAGACATATTGACAGACAGACAGACAGGCAGGCAGGTAAATAGACAGACAGACAGACATCGAACTTGAATTTGAAGACGTTATACAATCGAACTGTCATATTCCCTGACTTGCCGAGTCATGACGGTCTTATCATTCATAGGTTGTGTCTGATATAGAAATTAGTCACAGAAGCAAAAGTGCTCACAACTTATGAAACATTCTCATGACAACCGTATCTCGTAGGCATCTTTTTAACGGTCCCTGGTGTTAAAATAAGCATGATATTTATCAATGTGTAGGTAGACACCTCGTATTTATAGATACGGACTCTTTACGACTTAGACATGCCTGGGTCCTCCATCACACAGTGGTGCAATCATGTTGTAATAACACCGCATCGGAATCCCCAGAATTCATATCAAAGATGACGTTGATACTTTCTGCAGACTTTATTTTGCCTCTGATCTTTTCAACACCTTTTCAGGCTGATATAGTTTTATTGACAGTAACAAGGTGCTAGGGGGTATCTCTCAAAGAGATTAGCAACTCCATTTATTATATAGACGATCCCGCACGCGGAATCTTAATTTGTTTAAGGCGATATGAAAAAGACATCATCGCATTGTTTGACACATTTTAGTTTGTAGATGCCCTACTGAGCATAGCGTTTGATGAGAGAGGAAAAATATTATGTTATAATGTGGGTTCTCATTTTTTTATGCCAAGGTCTTCCACTATGAATGAGAATTGCATGTATCAGTTGAAATTTTGAAAGAATTCTTTGCGCCTTCAAAGAAACTTTGGTTGATAGAACTAAAATGACCGAGAATTATAATGTTCTTTAGTCTATTTAGAATGAATTTGGCGTTGAAATTGGTGGACTTATTTTGTTTCAGATGGGTAGGATGAAAAATTAACGTTAAGCATGAGGATTTTCTTCGATTATATCAACAAATATACATTTTAAAGGTCAAAGTCGGTGTAGAACGAGTTTCAAAGGTATTTGTGTCATACGACTCCACCATTTCATGAAACAAGAAACATATTGACTATCAGGATCATAGGATAAGATCATAACCGATAGCAATAATAAAGTCTTGTTTGAGGAGTGCAGATGTGCATTATTTGTAAAAATGAGAAATGAAAGAAAGAAAGCTTTTGCATTCTTAATACCCTACAAGAGAGTATCTAGAACATATACATGAAGAAGGACTATTGCAAAGAATGAAGCCGTATTGGAACATAAGCAAACTACAAGACTACAACTTGAAGCGGTTGGTCTCTTTGCTGTTTGGAAGAGTCTCTTAGTCATTGTATATCCTTCATTTTTAAATGTCAATCATGTCAAAACAAGGTTATGTTATGCTAGGTTTACACTTAGCCACGATACCCTACGATGTCTACGATTGAGCAAAATCGTGGAGCTCCACGATTCTATAAATAAAATTGGTCTTCGCACGCTCTCCGACGCTCCATCACGCTCTGGTACGCGCTGTAGCGATTTGTTACGATTGTAGACAAGATCTGTTACGATTTGCATCCCGTTCTCTCAAGCTTCGTTACGTTCCCGTACGATTACCACGAAGAGCTATTACGCTTTGCCATTCTCGATCACGGTTCCCTACGCTTATCAAGTTTTGTTGCGATTTGTTACGATGCAGGACTACGATTTGCCACGATTTAACACGGTTTGTTATGAAATAGACAACTAGTCTCAATACCACTTGCAATATCCGAACAAGATTAAGCTTAATATCCAGGAGATGAAGATTTTATATCGCAAAACGCTTGAAATGGCATTGATTAATCTTATTTGTTGATCTTTCTTTTTTTCGATTATTAAAGGTAACAGTTTTTGTTGAGCAGTTCAAATCTTTGATAGCGTGTATATATTCAACTCGTTCGAAGACAATTAATGCAGCACCTCACTGATTATCAAGACTTCTTTTCTTAGTCTTCTTCATATGTTAGAAATTGTTGCGGATGTTAAAAATTCTTGTAATCCATCCAAAAAGGGTTGTCTATGGAATATTGGTATCGCAACGAATCTTGTAGATCGTGGACTGAATCGTGGAAACCGTAACAAATCGTCAAAGAGCGTGAGTGAAATCGTAGGGGATCGTAGGAGAACGTGTTTCACCAAGATCTCCTACGATCGCATATTACGATCTGTTGCGCTTTGTCAAGATCTGTTACGCTCTACTACGCTCCATCACGTTCACTACGCTCTCTCACGATGTAAGGATCAATCGGGACAATCGTAGCAAATTTTTTGAGAATCAAAAATTTTGCCACGATCTCTGCGATCTCCTACGATCATCACGATTCCACCACGCTCTCTTACGATCGTCACGATTCAGCCCCACGCTCTCTTACGATCTCTACGATTCACCTCAATCGTGGCTAAGTGTAAACCTAGCATTACGTCCAACTTCATTTTTAAGTTCATATTTTAAGAACATACGATGTATCTTGCAAGTAAGCAACTCGTTCAGGGTTATTTTACACATCGGCTGAAATCATCACTGAGGAAGTTCTTCATTCGCTACGGATCGTTCTCTCCAGAGGGATCAGTGACATTCTGGATTGCGATTGCATGGCTGTCAACATCACCAACCAATGAGTTAAAACGATAATTTCAACAGCACTCACAATAGAGCACAAAATTGAGCATCGACGGACCCCTAGAAAGCTAGAGGTGGGAATCAGGTGCCCGGGAGGAGTAAGCATTCCCTGTTGGCCAACCGCACCCGCCGCCGATGTTCATGCACGAAAATGAAAACAATATATGAAATACATGCACTGTCTGAGGTTACATCTATATAGAAAGACATATTTACCTGATATGTACATCAATATGTACATCGAGACTAACACCGAGTTTGAGATGTTTTCGGATGTTGCATGCAAAAAGGAGACGCTGACTCTCCCCGTGCACCTGGTCTCACGTCGGGATATTGTTTATTTCGGGATTCGCGACTGTTCCAATGGAAATTCTAATGATTTTGTCTTACCTTCTTGACTTTGAGACTGAATAAGTGGTTACGAGGTTTATCTCTAGGAAAGGATATCATTGTACATGTATATTAGAATCGGTATCCCCAATTCTTTGAATGTTTTATCAAATAATGCGCGGTCGGTTGGATGAGTTAAGAAAACCAGGCAAATGTTATCACTCCCTCATTGGCAGTTCGCTTCTGTTTTTGGAATTTTTTGTTTGCTTTGGTTCGTGTTTTGTCTTTTTGATTTTATATGCCCTTCGGTAAATGATTTTCGAATTTTCCATTTTGTTGTCTATATTGGGATATAATTCTTTTCCATATTTGTCATTGAAAGGTGGGGCGATAATCAATGACAATTTTACATTTACATGCTTTTTGAGCAGTAACATTCATTTAGCACATGTATTATTTTTTTGTCTTGAAAGAGAACGGGGGCTTTGAAAGTTAGTGGTCAGCAATATGGTACGTGCTCAATCTAAACTTCCTGGTCTCACAAGATTTCTAGGATGACATTTTCAAGAAAAAAAAACGCTCTAGCTGTGATTCCCTGGAACGATGGCCTAATTAATACATTGACGTCATTTTATAACGCTTGCCTTAATGGAAACATGATTCTTAGAACTGTAACTCGAAACAAACGACAATCAAAATTTTGAACACCTGCCTGAAGACGGACATATTTCGTTTTATTTCACTGCTTGTTTGTCTGTTAATCCATTAATCCTCATGTCGTTATGAAAGATATTCAAATTTAAACAAATCTTCAGATCTTCGTGAGGAAGGACCCTATTGATTTCTCTTTGGCAATATATCATTGTTTAGATTGAGGATCACTGACGAGGGTTAAGTACCCGAAACGTGAATATCTGGTTCATGCAGAAATTTCATTTGTTCTGAAATGATGCTATTGAATTTGAAGACGTTTAACATTTCAAGTCAGAGGTCAAAGGTCAAGGTAAAAGCTATGTCATATAAAATTTTACAAGCGGGATACAGACTAAATCGTGAATTTTTTTATCTTTATACATGTACTTTATACACAAAGGATAATTATGGCATTCAGAAATCATAAGGCTCCATAATATGAATCAAGGCAAAGCCTTTTTGTGCGAGCGGAGAGAAAATAGATATGATTATATAAAATAAAAAAAGATCTTTCTTTTTTATTTTGACTATGATGGTTTATCTTATCTTACAAAACTTTCTATTTGATGATTGCCAAAAAAGGTAGTATAAGGCGAGTGGAAACACGGAAGCATTTGTAAAATTGATCTAGACCAGCAAATGAACATTTTAGGGGGGGGGGGGGGCTTAAAAAATATAGTTCTTTAAAAATATGGTTCTTTATGATTCATTTGTATTTTGTAAGAATAATGTTTAGGCTAGCTGAAAATAAATTACTTAAGAACAAAAGAAAAAACAAACATATTCCGACTTCTGACAGTACGAAACCACCCGAGACGAGAAAAGGAATCAGAGCGAAACGTCTCGTTTAAAACCGGAAATGTCGGATTTCCCGTGGTTACGCCGCCTTGTTGATGCTTTTTCGTTACCTGATTTACGAAAAATATTTTCAATAAATTTAACTTATAAACAAAAATTGAGTACAACATATACGTCTACTTGGAGTCGAAAAAAAAAATTTAAATGGCAATATCCAGCATCTCCGCAGCAACTCTGTCTGCGAGGGGACGAAAGTATTTGAAAGCATAGTAGTACATTCTCATTCTTTGATTCAGCATATTTTCTCAATAAGATATGTGTATACGCGTTACCATAAGGGCGAGCTTCGCCCGCAAAGGCCCTTTGGGCCTTTACAGCGAGCTCCGCTCGCTATAAGTTTGTTGGGGCGAGGAAACCTCTTTTTTGATCGCTAGATTTCGTCTTTTTGTCTGAATCTGAAATGAATACACAGGATTCGCATCATTGTTGATGAGATCAGCATCATATTGTTGAAATATCCTGTTCCTCATCGGACTCATTGCATCATTGCTCCATCTATTTCCGATATTGGGACATCAATGTTTCGTTTATTATTTGAACGCTAGCTTACTTTCATTACGGTAAAACAGTATTAACAAAGAGTATTGGTTATATAAAAAACCATTTCTATCTTTGATTTCTAATCCCCAGAGTCATTAGGTTTAATTCTAAGGTCTTTCAAGCCCATTAAAATTATGCTGACAAATTCAAAATTAGCCGTTTCTAGTCGTAGGAGCTGTGCTACATCCAATGAGAGACAAGGTCCGATTCTTTTAAAAAATATATCAAGTTATTTGAAAAGAATCCTAACAAAGTCGTCGGCTGGATTCATCATTTGGATAATATTATGAACAAATGATGAAAGAAATTGAAGACATATCAAGTCTGGAGAAAGTTCATTATCTTGAGACGATTTGATTTCCATCTACACAATTTGGTCTGTCAGGGAATTGATAGGTTTCTTGAAATATTCTACCCTTCAAAATTAGGATGAAAAGCCAAAGAACGGGAGATAGAAAAATAGATTTAAGCCCAGTCAATTACCGCTTGCTTCCACCATTGTGGTTTCATTACCAAACAATAGATCTCTGTCATAACTATTTTATCGCCCGAGAGCTTAGAGAATAGAAGAACCTAATGTTGTACAAGAAGCTGTTATTTCTGTAGATTACAGAAAACAAGATATTAGAGGTTTCAATCAGTAAACCGAAAATGAATTTACATCAAAATACTGTTGTGTCTGTTCTGATGTTTCAAAATGAAAAATAATATGGTAATAGATTTATTATTTCTTTTATTCAGATTGAAATGAAACAGGGTATATTGACGGAATGACAGATTATCTTAGAGCTGTTTGTAAGTATTCCAAAAGCAAAAAAAATATATATATATGCCTGCAATTTTGCAGAGAATTTTCTCTCTTTGTCTGTTTATTTGTCTCTCTATCAGTTCGTCTTTTCGTCTGACCATTTTTCGTCTGTCCGTCTGTCTGCACAGATACATTTTACTATTTCCTTTATGAATTATGATAACTCGGAAATATTGTTCGATCGCAATAATTGCAGTCTGAGGAATTATATAGGCTTGTCTATAGTAGCTTATTGTTGTCTATCAAGTTTGAGTTCAAATTTAGCTTAGGTTTACCCCTGCTGATTTGTCTTAAGACTTTGTTTCATTCCTTGATGTGGTTTCTAAATTCTTTTTTTTTGAAGGATGCTCTACTTAAATTTCTTTAGTTAGTGTTAGCAGGTCTTTCAACAAATTAAAATCGGTAATCAGGCATGAACATTGGATATTGCATTCCAGAATAGGAAACATTGATATCAAGTATCAATACTTCAAGAGCAGCTCCAAATTTTTATCCTATTGAAAAAAAATAGTCCATTGTATTTCTGGTGGTGAAGGCTCACGATGTAGGCGTCTGCATCAGCACCGGATCTAATACTCATTATTTCTAAGAAGCTATACTTCTGATCATGCTAAAATCCGGTAATACTTAGCATATTTCAGGATGCGTATACAGCGGCTTTGGCCTACATGCTTTTTTTGGGGACAAGGACTGTGATAGACTGTCTCCTCAGAAAGTGATATAATGATTAACTGATACCGGTAGCTTACATGCCAACACCGTATATGGCCTAGTATTGTAGAAATCTATTCTTCATTCTCTCCATCCTCCGAAATAATTTCATATCATGTGAATAATTCCGTATTAGGAAAAAGTACTTTTTATTTAACGTTCAAAAGACGTAGATGTGCATAAAGGAAGGAAATGCAATCCGAAATGTGTCTCTGGCAAGGTAGTATTACAGTGTCTTCTCAATATTCCCTAAAACCTTGAATGGATTTATTTTTAGCTCGCCAGGACGAAAAAGTCCGGAGAGCTAATGCCATACCCTCTGCGTCGTCGTTGTCGTTGTCGTCGTCAGAAGACAAAACTTTAACCTGGGCTATATCTCTTGAACTATAAGGGATAGGGCTTTGATATTTCACATGTAGATACGAGACCTTTCATTTGAGACCATGACCTTTGACCTAGTGACCTTGACCTTGGACTTTGACCTACTTTTCAAAAACTTTAACCTGGTTTCTGACAAAAACCTGTATAGGCGAGCTATGAAATCTTTGAAATCTTTGATCACCCTATGTTTATCGAACTTGACACAGCAATAGATCACACTATTTGAATTAAATATTAAATAGAAAGGAATCGATTTTGAAGTTTTAGGTAGTATCGTCTTGATTTTGGAACTCCTCTTAATGTTGCATGGATTTCAATGAACCTTAATCTTTTTTTGTTTCATGTTTTGATGTACATGTATATGTCTGATCTTTTGTGTTTGGCGTTTTGATGTCGAATTTGGTGTTCCTTGTCCCTTTTGTGACTCTTGCTGTGTATGTCTGATCTTTTGTGTTTGATGTTTTGATGTCGTATTTGGTGTTCCTTGTCCCTTTTGTGCCTCTTGCTGTGTATGTCTGATCTTTTGTGTTTGGTGTTTTTATGTCGTATTTGGTGTTCCTTGTCCCTTTTGTGTCTCTTTCTGTGTATGTCTGATCTTTTGTGATTGGTGTTTTTATGTCGTATTTGGTGCTCCTTGTCCCTTTTGTGTCTCTTTCTGTGTATGTCTCATCTTTTGTGTTTGGTGTTTTTATGTCGTATTTGGTGCTCCTTGTCCCTTTTGTGTCTCTTTCTGTGTATGTCTGATCTTTTGAGTTTGGTGTTTTGATGTCGTATTTGGTGTTCCTTGTCCCTTTTGCCCCACTTTCTGTGTATGTTTGATCTTTTGAGTTTGGTGTTTTAATGTCGTATTTGGTGTTCCTTGTCCCTTTTGTGCCACTTTCTGTGTATGTTTGATCTTTTGAGTTTGGTGTTTTAATGTCGTATTTGGTGTTCCTTGTCCCTTTTGCTCCACTTTCTGTGTATGTTTGATCGTTTGTGTTTGGTTTTTTATGTCGTATTTGGTGTTCCTTGTCCCTTTTGTGCCACTTTCTGTGTATGTTTGATCTTTTGTGTTTGGAATTTTGATGTCGTATTTGGTGTTCCTTGTCCCTTTTGCCCCACATTCTGTGTATGTTTGATCTTTTGTGTTTGGTATTTTGATGTCGTATTTGGTGTTCCTTGTCCCTTTTGCCCCACTTTCTGTGTATGTTTGATCGTTTGTGTTTGGAGTTTTGATGTCGTATTTAGTGTTCCTTGTCCCTTTTGTGCCTCTTTCTGTGTATGTCTGATCTTTTGTGTTTGGTGTTTTGATGTCGTATTTGATGCTCCTTGTCCCTTTTGCGCCTCTTGCTGTGTATGTCTGATATTTTGTGTTTGGTATTTTGATGTCGTATTTGGTGTTCCTTGTCCCTTTTGCGCCTCTTGCTGTGTATGTCTGATCTTTTGTGTTTGGTATTTTGATGTCGTATTTGGTGCTCCTTGTCCCTTTTGTGACTCTTGCTGTGTATGTCTGATCATTTGTATTTGGTGTTTTGATGTCGTATTTAGTGTTCCTTGCCCCTTTTGTGCCTCTTTCTATGTATGCCTACTACTAGTATATGATTTCGCTTGGGGTCTTTCTGTGTTTGGCTGTTGGTGTTGTTACCGAGTCTTGTTGGAGATCCTCTTCTTTCTTTTTGTATTTTGAAAAATCACATCACGTTAATATTAAAGGTGAATTCTGTTTAAATGTTCTTTCAATTAGGAACTTTCTTTCGTTTTTCAATAAAATTTTATACTTTGCTTCAATGCGACGTTATTTATCCATGGCGTATCGACCATCAAATTTCTAGGAATTGTGTCCGCTCTATCTATGGACATGAACGAATGAACAAAATGAACCTTATAAAAAAAATTACCAGAGGTTAAGTAGAATTCGGGTATTGACAAATATTTGTTATTGTGGTTTAATAGTGTGTGGTCATTTAAACAACGGCGCTTGACATTGAGTGGGTGACTTGGTTTTTCCATATTCCATTCTTTTTAAATGAATTCTCTGAAAAGTTTCAATTTATCAGTCCAATTGTCGCGGCTTTGTCGATGTCAATTTTCGTGATTGCTCAATTGATGCAAAGCCTCTCTTACCTGAATCGAAAGAAAACTTATCTTGAAGAAAGTTACCGCTTTGTTCACATTCTGCCTCTTTCTCTTGTAATTTTCTTGGGAAGAGGCACTGGACGGAAGAGAAAACTTTGGAGAGGCGATTAAGTTAATGTAGGGATCAACATTCTAGTGGTGGGCATAGAATGGTCGTAATAGAATTTACGTATTTAATCTTCGATAATACCAGGTGATTGATAGGCCGGTTTGTTTTGTCTAAATACGACGTGTATGTATCTGAAAGGAGCCAACATCTAGACGGTTCAATCGAGACAATGGATTTTTTTTCTGTTTCTGGGAAAAGTTTTTGTCAATGACGAAATTCGCTTTCTTTTTCTCTGTATGAAGATTTTAAGATTAAAAAAAAGAGAATCTTTGCATATTGCAAGTCTTCGTGAAAATAGGTCAACATGAAATAAGAATAAAAGGTTATCTATGTCACATATGACATAAAAGTTTAACAGACATGTTTGGGAAAAAAACCTTTTGCAGTCGAGACAGGGCTATTCAAAATTCTTTCAAATGAAGTAATAAAAAATATGGATAATGACCATATCCCATACATAGTACAAGATCGATAATTCAGAAAATCATAAACCGAAGGCATACAAAATCAGGTTAAAACAGGAACCGAAGCAAACAAAGAAAGATCTCCACCATATGAAAAGAAGCGAACTCCCAATATGGGAGTGAGACCAGGTGCCCAGGAAGAGTCAGCATCTCCTCTGTAGCATGGCATAAAAGACGAAGCGTTGCTGGGTACTTTCGTCAGTTTGTTGGTACTTTCGTCAGTATGTTTAGTATGAGGAAAAAGGTAGGTGATCCTGATTGTGATATACGAAGTGTCAGACGGACAGATAAGAAAGATAGACGGACAGTGGGGAATCTGATTGTCCATTTGGCTTGGGTATGTGGTTTGATCATATAAAAAGAAAATCTTAATTTTTTGCGTTCCTGTTAGAAGAGTTAAAAGTACGAACGTTGTACTTTGTTTGAGAAGTTTCTGTTCTTGATAAGCTTGATGTGTGCATTATTATTCTGAAACGGTTATAATCAGACGTCACATGTATATAGAATTAGCCTTGTTTGTGACTTCTGTAGAACGTTGCACTTGGATGCTTGTCATTCACATGGTTTGTTCAATGCAAACAGGTCCAGAATGATGGTGAAAAGGTTTGATTAGGCTAATTTGGACTTGATACCTCTGCAAATCCCTGCTGGTTATAGGGGTATAAAGATTACATTCACACCGTTAACTCGTGGATTCACGCTATAAACTCGTGATTTTGTCACGTCCTTTTGTAAAGGGAAAGTTTTCACGCTGATATGGTAATAGCTATGTTGTTCCATAGTTTCCTTGTTTGCTTTGTACTTTTGATAGTTTTCATGGGTTTTGTAGCTCATCGGTTTTTTTTTTTCGTTGAAAATAATGAAAATAAATCCTTCTAATCATTCAGATCAGGTGTCATACAGCTATATATAAAAATATTGAAATTTTCTCATATGTGAAGGTTTTAGTCTAAGCGTCTCTTAATCGGTTTCTGATGCCGCTTTGTAGTTGAATGTTTTTTTAAAGTATAATATTAAAGTATGTTTTATTCCAATATGGTATCAATAACATCTGCTGTCTGTTTATGTTCTCGTAGTGGAGTCATTCTTAGGTCCTGTATGTCTGGAACCTTTGTCGTTACTTTTAAACTGCATTAGCAAAACTGACTAGTTTGACGCCAGAGAATAATATAATTTCGCCAAACTAGTAGAAATTGTCAAACAAAAATTATTAATATCTAGTATAAATGCAGTATAAAACATCTAGTCTCACTTCGGAATATTATTTATTCTTGGGTTCGCAACTGTTCCAATGGAAATTCTATGATAATGATTTTGCCTTACCTTCTCGACTGATGAGTAGTTCTTTATATTTATAAAAGGTATTTTGGGCTAGTGACTCAAAAGAGTTTTCGTGAGGACTTAAATGCTTAGATATTTTACTTAATGATTTCTCTTATGACCTTAAATGTTGCGCACAAGAGCTTCCAATTATTTTGGACTTGGTGACCTTGACCTAAGAGTTTTGGGGAAATACTCATGACCTTATCTGTAGCATCGTGTAAAAAGTGTGTTAATATTTTCAGTGTCGCCTCTAGTAACAGTTTAATTTTTCTGATACTATAACCTTTGATCATGTGACATTGACCTTCGTGATTTACCTCAATAAAAAAGAAATTATTTTCCCGATAATGTTTGAACTAGGTAAGACTCTCGTAGCGCCTTAAAAATCATTCAAATGTACAAACCCTGTGGCAAGACCTTTTACTGGTATCAGACCCCAATTATTTTTTCCTATATAATCCTTTGTAAATTATACTAATATGACGATTAAATACTCGAATCGCACCACCATTTTTTGCTTGAAACTTTTATATCTGCTAGATAGTATCAAAATAAGCTCAGAAATGGATTCATGCAAAAATCTGTCGCTTAGTAGACTTTTAATATCTTTTTAAACCCGAAAGGGGGTATCTGTGGCTCTAATGTTCTACAATCTATCAATTCTAGAGCCTCATAACACATCTGGCATTCCGCGATTAGGATGATGCAGCATCAATCAACATGCTAGAATATTTTTTTTCAACTCATCTGCGACTCATTGACGTAAAAAACGAATCATCTAGTGTAAAAAGAGTCGTAGAAATTAAATGTAAGAAGACGAGGGATTGAAATAATCAGGAACTATTTGCGTGGTCAACGAACATTCAAAATTAATTGTGATCTGTAATCTAAAACTCTCAAAAATTTTAATTGAAAGTCAAACTTTTGCTTCAGAACTCTTCCTTGGTATCTTCTGATGCTATCTATCAAGTTTCAGCTCAATACTTTCATTATTATTCAAATAGTAGCATTTTACAGGTAGTCTATTGATGTCCCCAAAATCAAGTTTTTGATAAGAATTATTTTCAATTACGCTATTTTCAAATTTCTGCTATTTCCACAGTTCTACAGATATGTATAAAAAATGAAATGTGACTCTTTCAAATGGCTGAATTCTCATAATTTATGGTGCTAAAAACTGCATATGTACCGTTTTCGAATTTATATGAATTTTCGTTAGGCCCTCTTAGTGTATCGACAAAAAATTAAAAATTAACGTTTAAAACATCAGAAAACTTATTCTTTTACAATTTCAATTATATTTTTAGTGCAGAACGCATGAGATGTCATATAAAAACATTATTCCAGCAAATGAAGTTCAGTTGTACATGTGATCTACGAGCGGAGATCGAAAAACGGAGCCCCCCCCCTTCCCCGATTTCCTATTTTTAGGCGGGGGGGGGGGGGGGGGGGGGGGGTGGAGCCAGGCAATGCTTGGCTATTGGATGAGATCAAATATATTTATGGTAAAAGTAACAACATGACACACAGCTAATGCAAGCATGTCGCAGTAATGAAAAAAAAAATCACACTATGTCCTTACCTCGGCCTCCTTTCCCATGTTCGCTCGCCCCGTAACCCCCCCCCCCCCCCCCCCCCCCCCCCCCGATTTTCGCCAGGTCAGCCTTGATAACACAAGAATTGGCATCTAGCAGTATCGTGAACATGATATTTTCATCCTACATGTATCATATTTTCTCCTTTTCCCCTCGTCTGGTCTCTATTTAGTTACACACGTGATATCACTACGCGCGCTTATAGGTATCAGACCCCAATTATTTTTTCCTATATAATCCTTTGTAAATTATACTAATATGACGATTAAATACTCGAATCGCACCACCATTTTTTGCTTGAAACTTTTATATCTGCTAGATAGTATCAAAATAAGCTCAGAAATGGATTCATGCAAAAATCTGTCGCTTAGTAGACTTTTAATATCTTTTTAAACCCGAAAGGGGGTATCTGTGGCTCTAATGTTCTACAATCTATCAATTCTAGAGCCTCATAACACATCTGGCATTCCGCGATTAGGATGATGCAGCATCAATCAACATGCTAGAATATTTTTTTTTCAACTCATCTGCGACTCATTGACGCAAAAAACGAATCATCTAGTGTAAAAAGAGTCGTAGAAATTAAATGTAAGAAGACGAGGGATTGAAATAATCAGGAACTATTTGCGTGGTCAACGAACATTCAAAATTAATTGTGATCTGTAATCTACTGGTATCTTCAGACGGCAAAACTAATTACGTGACCCTTTGATTTTGTATTTGCATTACTCTTTAAAAAGACATGATACTTTGGAGTGAGGAGTCCTAACTTTCTGTTTAGACAACATATTCGCCTTTGTATTCTATGAATTTGGTCTATAGGCCTCATTTTTTACTTGATTTGAGATGTATTTCCCTTTTGTGCGAACCTTACAGTAACATTATACCAACTTCCTGAATTCCAGGTTTTTTTCTCTCATTTCATTGACTCCACATATTATTTAGGCTTTTATTGGCATTTGTTCTCTCCAGTTACGTGTTTGTTTAGTTGCCTTACAATGTTTCTTTTATTCGTTTGATATGGTTGTCTGACATAATGCCTTTCAGTTTTACATATTTGTGCGGCTGTCTTAGAAAGTGCCTTTTATGCGCTTACCTATGTTGTCTTACAATGTCCGATCAGGTACATGTATCATCGTCTTACGTTGTACATTTTGGTGTTTTGTGGGTTTGTCTGGTCGCTTTACATAGTGTGTTTTCTTCTTTTTCTCTTCCATGTTCTTCGTATATCTTAGTTGTCTATCTAGTGTGCTATCGCTTGTTAATAACATAGTATTTTCAGTTCTGCTTTGTTCTTTGTACAACTTTGACTTTGCACCAAGTTATTATGATTATAAGAGTAACGATATCTTTGGGCACAGTAAGCAATACGAGATGTCAGTTTCTGTTATGTGTTTTTTTAATGAGACAATATTTCGAAGTTGTAATTGTTTGATATTTTGATTTTGGTGTTTCTTCGATAACAAAGTATGTCTGATTTGTCATATCTTTGATGTTTTGCCTTAACGAGGTTATACATACATGTAAATATAAACAATGGTGACGTTTTGTTATACTGATAGTTGACAACAGCGATCATTGAGCGTGAAAGATGATGTAAAGTGTCCAGACTGAGGTCCCACACACGGTGTGCAAGTGGTAATCTGTACATCTCATAAACACATCCGTCACCATAAAGTCACACCTCTGACTCGTAAAGAATCGCAGTTGCACAAGAATAACACGAGATTGATTGGTAATATCATGTCTTTATTTGATCTCCATCCAAGCGGGATTATGTACACATGGTCGTTACAATACTGTGAATAATAAACCACCTTCCATGACAATTGCCTGTGTCGGTATGTGATATGCAATTATAAATTACATAGCAAGATGGGCGATTTACATTGCTCCTATTGGGAGGAAGCGAGCGGGACCGGTGAACCGATTATCTCTGAACTAATTGGGATACTCAGGGCAAACTGTATAGCTTTATCTAGTACCAGTGAACGGATCAATGTAAAAGATTATGATCTAAGTTTTAAGTAAATAATAAGGAACCATTTCAAAATTTGAAGATTTTTTCGGTGTCATCGATTCCTCAATTCTAGTAACAAAACTTGAGTCGCCAACACAAGAAAATATACCTAACATAAAATCTAGAACCAAATTGTCAGAAACGATCCGATTCTGTAAGTCGCCGAAACTCTAGTGAGCCCCATCCCCTTTTCCCCCATAGTGGGAAGAGTAACACTTACGTTTTCTAACTTTAAAGAAAATACGCTTAATCTGAAAAAGAGCAATATTTACGAAGAAGCAGAGATATCAGGACATTTTCAATATTATGATTTTTATCTATGTGGGATCATTAATATTTTATAAAAAAAACATTGACATCAACGAAAACCACAGGATGTCGCCGGCAATCCGTCACTGGGAGAGGGCATCGATGATGTTTTCTTCGAAACACTTTATGTCTTGAAATCGAAGGGTATTTTAACTTGTGATATGTATAACTGAATTATTATCAGAATAGCAAAATTGAATTATTATATATATTGCCACATAGATACATGTACACTACAACTCGTAATTAACACAGTGTACTGATGAAAAGGCATGAGAATATTAGTAACCAACTTAATCATATGAACATAGTTTGGTCCATGTTTTTCATTTCTCATAATCATTACATTTTCCATAATTGTCTTATTCCTGATGAAAAATAGGTCCTAACTGTGGAGAAAATGTGAACACGAATTCACGATTTATTTAGAATATCAAAAGATGTTGCCATTGATGAATTATACTTAAAATTACTCAGAAGTTCGTCAGAAGGCAAAAACAGTCGTCAAACAATCAAATGAACAAATAAAAAGAAAAAAGATTTTAGGGTAAAACTATAGATCTACATTTATGCATACAAGTATGCTATAAATTCATGTTGAATCTATTTCATATCGATTATCTTTTCATGTATGTCAAATTACATTCATTTTCATAAAACTACATTAAGAAATACAAAACTCGAAATTTACGATAACATGTTCTTTTTCATTACTTTATATATTATATTCGAATCAGTGGAAGTGCAACACAAAGTGATAGTGAAAAAGAACAATGACAACGTATAGTGAAACATGATTCTAATCGCTTAAAAACATTCGATCTGTTATGTTTCTATGTAACATTGAGCAGTGAATGTATTTGCAAATCTCAAATAATGCCACTACAAATCAATAAATCAACATAATGTTACTTAAAATCGAATGTAAAATTTCATATATGATGTTTTTGTTTGTCTTCCTCTGAATACTAGCAGAGTGATAAAGACGCTCGTTTTAAGTGCTTCCCTTCCAAAAATATACTATAGATTATCGTGTGATGCACTTTCTAGGATGGAACGTTTTATGTAATATATAATGGTATCAATGTTTGCCGATTTGATGGATATTTTAGAAAAAAAAACAAATACCGTTTGTGTTCTCTGCGGAGAAAAGGGAGGCATAGTGACACCTCTGTCCGTTATATGTCTGTCCGTGCGTCTGTCTACTAGTCATGAGCACAATTTGATTACCGTACTATGCATCATGCAAGGTTCGTCCGTCTATTTGTCCCGGGCTCTCATTGGTTATGTTTCTTGATTTATGTTTCTCTATCTAGGTCAGTTTTTGTTGTATGTTCATTTTCATTACTTGTGTGAAAAATGGGTCAAATAATTACCAATATCATATACAGATTCAAAATGTCTTTTCGATGTAATATAATTTTAAGGAGTATGTCAGACGTCTGATGCTGTGCTCTCCATTATACCTAATTTCATACAACCGACAACTATTTGTACTCCAGAGTTGATCTGCGTATTGCTTAGATTATTCTAAAAGAAGGGAGGGGATCTCTAAGAAACTTTTACGGTCTTCTCACAAATGGAAAAGGAGGTCAGTTAAAGATGCTTACTTGTACTATTGTTTGTGAGAAGAGATCGTGGCACAGTATTGTGAAATGCATTCTTGACATAAAGTTAACTTTACCATGAAATTTTCATGAAGAGTGTTGCAAAGAATACATGCATGGCACAATGTTTGAGATAAGACACATTTACATCATGTATATTTTTTCCACCGTGATTTTTTTCTTGTAATTTTTCAACAATAAACAATATCTTCGATACACTTGTGTTTCATTAAAAAAGTACAGAAGTTTCCCAAAACTAGGTTCATTATCATCTGTCTTGTGTTGAGATTTTAAGGATTCTGTCTCTGTTTACTCAGGCAGAACGTAAACTGTCGTCATGCGCATGTTGTACTTTGTCCAGTACGTCGACATCGTAACTCGTCACACTTGCGTAACTTCCGTTTTAACAGTACTGTACGAGAGGCCATTTTGTTTGAAGCCATGATTGCGCATGGGCACAATATCACAAACGAAACAACTAAACAAACTTCGAAAAGTGTCTCTGAACTGTTGACTCATGATACAGTACAATATGAAGTTTATGGCACTGTTGATCAGTACTAGAAGGTCCATCACGTCACCTAAATTGGAATATATGTTTTGGAAAAAGTCTGTATTGAGACCACTGATACCTGCCAAGATGCCCTGGGGAAATTCGGTGATAACAAAAAACAAGACTACGCTGACCAACATGATTGTTGTTCTGTTATGTTCTGCCGAGACTTCCTCGTTATGGCGGCCAGACTGCTGGAGTAAGCGTTTCCTGCGGAGACTGGCCTGGTGCATTGCATATATAATACATGTACTGAGGATTGTTAGCAATACGCATGGCGCTATTTTGATTATGACTCCATATATCCAGAATGTAATCGGTGTGTACAATTCGTGATTCTTTACAAAGTGGCTAGAATCTATCCAGTATCCGAACGACTTGTTGTTGAGGTCCACTGTTCCGTTTTTGTATGCCGGTTCCTCTTCTACCAGATTGTACACGCGATACAGGAAGTAGTTTGGGATACATAAGATGATGGTGACCACCACTACAATTATGATGGTCAGCCGCGCACGTGCCAAACTGCACAGCTGATTTGCCACCACATGGTGACACACAAAGATGTAACGGAACACGGCTAGTGACACGGTAAGCCATGTCGCCATGTTGTGGCACGTGATCACCACCAGGTTGTTGATACAGACGAAGTACATCCATCCTTCCGAATGTCTATAAATAGTTAAGGGCGTCGTTGCTATGTAGAAGTAGATAGCGTACACCAAATACACGCTCATCTTGACCATGTCTACCAGAGCCAGCGCTGTCAGGATGTTGTTGGTGGGCGTGATCATGTGACGTCGTGTCAATACTATAATGTTCATAATGTTAGATATCACACCAAATATGCAAATGAAGGAGCTGATGTACCCGTGATAGTGCCCATACAGAATGCTGAAGCTCTTAATGGGCGGTATTGTGGTCGGGTCTGGGGGCGTGACGCTATCATTCATATTCATGGCGGAGTTTCTATTGTTGATGTTGTTCTGTACAAGCTTAGAAATTTGATCCCCTTTATCTAGTGCATTTAGAGTTTATTGTCTGTTTTACGAGCCCATGCGTATTATGAACGTCCTAAGAAGACAATTTCGCCAACAATATTGTACAATCGATGTCTTGTTAAACTTCATTGTAATAACTCCACAGGGTCAAGTGCACTACAATTTATTTGGTTCTTTCTTTTGATTACTGGATAGATATTAGTTTATTGAACTTACACTCTTTCCCGATGGATATCGTCATTCAGGAAATTAGAAAGAAATCCTAGAAGGCTTCTGTCTGTGTTTTCTTCCGCTGGGGACGATTGGACGTGTAAATAATGTCCTCGGAGCGTTGATACAAGATAGAACTTGGAATTGCTCTTCTTTTTTTGGCACCTCTTCCTGACTTCACTGTCCAGATGTCCGAGTTTTCTGTCTGACTTCACTCAGTATCTGTCAAATAGTAATATACTACACTATAATCCATTACATATTTTGAAAAAATATATATATATATATATATTGGTAACTCTGTAATGACCAATAATTCTCTAACAACCAATAATGAAAGTTTAAAATGTTTGAAATCTAAGACATAATTTTTTTTACGTCCGTGTATCTATGTCTTTATTGACCAAGATATTCTTTTTTAATTTTACATTATTGAAATATATTTTACCTTGACTCGGAAATTTCTTCCAAGGAAGTTTCAGTAATTTGTCATTCTAATATGTACCTATTGCATACCATTGAATGTCCATTAAGGATTCCAAGTAAATTTGAACTGATATAATTGTTGTTTTTCACTTTTATATGTTTCTGAGGTACAAGTTATTGACGTCATTCAATATGACCTTTTCCAAGGAAGATATAGTTTCTGAGTCACTCTTTGATTTTGACCTTTTCCAATTGGCATGACTGTTTTACAAATTGCATGGTGTGATTTTGTATCTTGACCAGTGATAGAAATTATACCCCCTGCAAACGAAGTTTAGGGGGTATATAGGAATCACCCTGTCCGTCTGTCTTGTCTGTCTGTCTGTCTGTCCGTCCGGTTTAGAAATTTTGAAAGCACATTTCTTTTATACAATAAATGGTATGCCTTTCATATTTCATAACACACATTCATCACAAAGAGTACTACACTTTGATATCATGACTTTTTACTTTGTGTCCTTGACCTTGACTTTGATCTTATGTTGAAATTAGGACATGTTTAGAAATTTTGAAAGCAGATTTCTTTCATTTTATAAATGTTAGGTCTTTCATATTTCATACAAACATTCACCTAAAAGAGTATTACAGTTTGGTATCATGACTTTTGGCCTTGTGACCTTGAGCTTGACTTTGAACTTATGTTGCAGTTTAAGTTAAGAATATTGGAAAGCAGATTTATTGCATACTATACATGGTAGGCTTTTCACGTTGTATCATAAATGGTCCCATTTATAAAAAAAACGTCCCGCGGGGGGTATAATTCGTCCACTTTAGGGCAGTTCTAGTTGTTATTGGGGAATGGAGTCGTATGTCTATTATCTAAGAAAGTGTAGAAGGCAATCTGAATGTTATTTTGTCACTTCTTAGCGTGCTCTGAGATTGGAAAAAATGCTTTCATTGTTAACTTAGTTCGTTTTGTCCATTGCTGTCTTGTGTTCTGTTTAATATGTCGCGTCTAGCGTCTAAGGACCACCGTGGTTATGTTGTGATGCTTTGTACTTTGACCAGCTAAGCTGTAGAAGTTCAGAGATACTTTTAAGAATATATATTATTTGACGTCTGAACTTTCTTCATTTACACCAAATACTGCCAACGAGGTCATTCAGTAATGTTAAACACCTTGGTAATAATGAATATATTAATTTGGGTTGGCAGCTACAAAAGCACAAAGCAACCTTATTAACGTTAGACGAGTACTCTTGAAAAAAAAATACCCAATGACTATTTAGTCTGATACTGCTTTTCTTGATTATAAGCTTATGCATTAACAAGAATTCGTTCATAGTCAGTATGTGTATAAAGTCATTGATTTTAATATTTTTATGTATTTTTTTTTCTTTACATTTTCTAAGACCACTAAATAGTTCAATTGAAATGAAATGTTTTATATAGCATTGGTAAATTAAAGGATTATCTGTGTCCAACGTCTGTCTTTCCCTCTGTCTGGTAGTCATACTTTCAATATGGCTATACTACATAATACTTCCATGTTTCCATCAAACTTGCAGGGATAGTCAAGCATGATTAAATTCAACCTTCAGGTCAAAGGTCAAGGGCACATACATGTATTTATCAACAGCCTCATATGTGATAGGTGACACACTTTTCTTTAAAATATGGTTTTTCAACCATGATATTTTAGTCTTCATGGTTTTTTACGACAAACACCTCGAACACTCACAACTGACCTCAAGCACTCACAACTGACCTTGAACACTGACGTCGAACACTGACGTCGAACACTCATCACTGACATCGAACGAACACTCATCATTGACATCGAACACTCACAACTGACCTCGAACAATCACAACTGACCTGGGACACTGCCCTCGAACACTCATCATTGACCTCGAACACTCACAACTGACCTCGAACTTAGATCATTCAGTCTTTTAATAGCGTGCCGTCATTGAAAGCGTCTTGAGTCAATATTTGTCAAGCAGTAGAGGTTCAGGCATGTAGTTTTCTTCTATCGCCTATAAGCAAAAAATTCGGCGCGCACCTATATTGTTCAGTATGAGCCATTTTCTAACAAATTTTATAAATCCAGTCTATTATATCGTAACTCCTATGTAGACAATTGCGATAATGCCCAAATTTAGATTTGAATGCAAAGACAATGAAAACAATGGGTGGATTAGAGATGTACTCACCCGTGGGTTATTGTCCCGCTGTAATTCCTTCTATAATGATTGGCATTCAGTTAGGAGATTGGTTTTGGACTTATTTGTTTTACATTGCGTCCAGGCTTTTGAATGACAGGTCAATCAAATCCTTGCCAGGCGTCCGGACACTATTTGTCCTGCAATAAACAGATACTGTAAGCTCATCATGTCATTTACATATATTTCTCTGACTAATGTGAATATGATCACTGAAATCGCGGTGATTAGGCAAATGTAGTGGACAGTGTTAGTTACTGGACAAGAAATTTGACCAGCTTCATCCGAGGAAAATGTCAGAATTTGTATATTGATGCATTGTCATATAGTACGCACATCTGTACTGTATCCATTTTCAATGTCAGTTATTGTGACTGATTGGTTATGATATAGACAATGCTCAGGGCATAGGGTGGGTGACGGTCAGGTTCTTGTAACATGTGTTTGGGGAGGTTACTGCTGATGTATATCTTGTATTCGTATGTTTACCATACATGCCACGTGTATTTTTGAGTTAGAGTACAATAAACATACATTTTGGCTATAAGAACCTATTATTCGAAAACCAAGGGCATTGAAACATGTACAGAACTTGTAAAAGTTGCCAGTTTTTGGTTTATTAGAAAAAGGCCATCTTAGGGCACATCTTGTATTTGTATGTATGGCATGCATACCACGTCATGAAATGGAGAACAGTGAGAATGCATTGGGACTATCAGAACCTACTTGTTTAAAGATCAATGGCAATTAAACCTGTAGATCTACAGAACTTGTAAAAATTGCCGAAGAAATGCTTTGTTACAGAACCTGCAAATGGTCGCAAGCAAATCGCTTATACTCCTCGAGAGTTCTTGGTTGAAAAGAAAGAACATATAAGGACATCTCAGGACTATCACAAAACCCATTTAGTCTGCAATACCAATGGATGTTAAATATATCTGAAAGCAGCTAAATGTACCAAATTGACAAATGGTGTACTTTAGTGTTTTGATACATGTTTAAGTATCTTTCCTTTGACATAGGCTTTATTTGCCAACATAAAGTTGGTTGCATTATCAGCACTAGGATGCTGACGGGCGGTAGTGAGAGGCAATTTTCTCCTTTGTTTGCTGGTAGCTTTGATGCCCATTTATGTCTATTGACAATAACTTTAGCACAGAAGAATGTCGAATGCAATTTATGGATAACCAAGTTTTTATATAGTTGACTATGTATTAGATGGACTAATTCTTGTTTGCGGGTTTTATTGACATTGTTGATGATGGCTTTCACGGTGATTTCAGTGTGATCTTTACGTCTGTCCTAGTATGTGACGGTTTGTAAATGGAGATTGCCGAGATTCCGACGCCGAATGCTGCCTGGGATGATCAAATCACTGTCCAATATAACCTTTCTATGAACTGGTATAAAATACGTGCGATTACCAACATCACAAAGTAAATTCTGCGTAAATCCATAAGGGTTCCAACTTGTTGTGGAGTCCTTAATAATCAATTGCTATGTAAAAAGCGCTTACTAGCATTAATTCTTATAAATTCCATATATCAAGTTTGAACCTCAAGGAATCTTCAAAATTGAGTTGCCAAACAATAATACAAATTAAAAACTATAAATTTCTCAATTTTTTGGGCACCATTTGATTGAGAAAGAGAGTGAGTGAGTGAGTGAAAACTCTAATTCTTAACTGCAGTGAGGAGCAACGTTGAAACGTGTTCCCGACGATTTTTTTTTTATTTCATTTTCGATGCCAGAGAGAATTCTGTCTTGAGGCGGCTTTTATTTTCCGGTAATTTTGGTGAAATATTAAAAAAAATCGCCGGATATTTACATGCTCCATTTCTCCTTCATATATAGAGTGTTTATCATTTTTAAGCGCTTTGAACTGTTTACATTTTGCCTTTTCTCTTTTATATAAAGGATAAAAAAAGTTACAAATATTTTTAAAGTGACCACAATCGGTGCTTGAATTTTTTAGGGGATAATCTTTTTTTTATTCAAAGTCAAGCATTTCTGATGAACTAATAAAGTTTAGTCCTATGAAATATATGTTTCTTTGACAGTTTGATATTGTTGTACTACTCCGGTACATTCAACAACACCAGTATTGTGTTAACGGAAGTTGCAATGCAAACTGGGTGTATGAAACTTCAGATTAACAAAAACTTTATTTTGTTGTAGAGACTTGCGTAAAAGCTATAGGATAATAGTTTTACTGATGAGAATTTAATATTCATCACTGATGAGAATTTAATATTCGAAACACGTGTCTGGTGCATGTAAATTGATTTGGAATTTTCTTCAAGAAGGTAGAGAGTTGGAACCCTTCGACATTATTTATATAGACACTTATTTCACGTTGCAGTGTGGAGCAGTTAAAATCGTTCCCCGTGGCCTGATGTTTGTCAAGTGTATTAATTACTTCTTTCCAGCTCTGTCACCTGAAAGAAGCTTTGTTTTGGCCTTTTATCAATGAGACATGAAATATATTTTTTTTTTTGCTATTTCGGATACTAGCCATTTCACCGATAAATATCATCGAAATTAAAGGAGTTTAACATCTTAGCACCATCCCTCCAATGCTATTTTGAACATAGATTTTATTTGGATATGCTACTGAATCGACCCTACAGGAAATTTGGAGCCGCGCGCTCTCTGTAATGTAAATGTAAAAATCTAACTTCTAAAGATTAAAGAGGGCGCTACTGAAACTATTTATGGTGCGCCGCCCAAAGCATCACTGATGAGAATTTAATATTCGAAACACGTGTCTGGTGCATGTAAATTGATTTGGAATTTTCTTCAAGAAGGTAGAGAGTTGGAACCCTTCGACATTATTTTTAGAGAGAAAAAAATGTATACTCACTGTATTAATGGGTAATTTTAAGTTCCGCACTTTAAAGCACTACATATATATATGACAAGTCTTTCGATATATTCGATGTATATAGTCCCACTTAAATATTATCTATCTGTATAGTTATTGGATATGATGAAGCCATTTATAACCCTGTAATCCCAGTGGCTGACATGAAATTGAATTGGGAATTGAAACATGATCAAACACCAATAATTACATTGTAGAAGTTGTTAGTGCTCACGCCTAATACCTCCTGATCATCATCAAACATTTGGAGATGATAATTAATTGTGGCTAATTGCAGTGTTTTGTGCATCCCAATAATTACGGTTTGTTTGTAAGGGTATTACCGTATAGCTGATATCAGAGGTAACCGGTCCGTTATAATTATGTTGATGTAGAAACTTTGTGATTAGTTTTCATCCCTCGCTTGTATGATTTATCCAAACGTCTTGAATAGAAATGATCTCTGGTTCGAGAAAAAAAGAAGAAATACCGAAAATAGAGCATCGATTGGAAATAGATAATAAAAAGGAAAGACTAAAAATCTCTATATTAAATCGTCAGATTCGACTACCCTTCCCATATCTCAAAATCATCCATTCACTTATGCTAAAGAACATCCCTTCTCTCGAATAATCACAAAGCGGACGAAAAAAGTATATAGTACATATGTTGCTCCCGGAGGAAAATATACAATATCACAAGTGACATGGACATACGGCAATGTCTATCTAGATTATGTTTATTTGACGATCGTGTTCAGAACTTTTATATCTTTTATAGTACTTAACGTGTTAGCTTGACATATGGTACGAGTTTGTTTTCCCCTTATGATCATACTGACCAGTAATGATTAACCACGATTGTAACGGTCATCTGAGAGAAGTCCGGAATCGTTGGTCAATAAGACTTGACAGAGGTATACTGATGGACCGTATCGCAGTACTTGAAACCATTTACATAACGTTACTTATTGAACCCCTGTGTATTGTGTACTTTTCACGTCAATGATGCTTGCCCATATATAGTATCAACAATGACCAAAAATCTGATATTTACATGTTCATGTAGCATTTCTCAATTGCATAGAATCAATTCACGATTTAGTGAAACAATTATTTTCCGAACTTATTGATTGGCTTAGTAAAGAGAAATTTCATATAAATATTTGTCATTTAATGTCAAAGGTGAAAAGGAAGATAACTAACTCAGATTGCAGACTTTATGATCTTACTAAGGTTTTCTTTGAAGTTCATATTTCGAATATAAAAACAATATTTCTAAATGAAAATAAAATGTAAAGGTGACTTAAAAGAAGATTCGAAGTAGGGTCGTTTTTATTAATAATTAGGCCTTTTCTTTATTTTCTGTTTTGCGTCCTCGTGCTGGTAGGTTTTGAGCCCAAAGTCATAAAACAAAACAAAACTAAAATAATAGAATATTTTTGCAAAGTAAGTACTTCTACAAAATATCAAAAAGAAGTTCTTTAATTTTTCATATATCCTGTAGAAATGTAAAAGTACTGCAATGATTATCTATAATTCTTTTGTTGACTAAAATTAATTTTAAAATAACGAAACAAATATCAGTCATATTTTACATAGTCACACGATATGAAACTGAACTTTATTTTATATGCTTGTTTGTTTTTTCCTCCTGGTTGGCTGGTAGGTTTCTCAATTTCGAAAGGACGCAAAACAGAACAAAAACAAAACAAGAAATGGCCTTATGACAACTACATATTGATATTCTTCATACCGTAGGCCTCCCATGAGTAATAATTACGGAATTGCTGATGAAAACCATAAGACAAACTTGAGACCCGTCAGTATTTTGACTGAGATATTTAAAAGTGTCCCCCTCTAATACACCAACATCAGTGACATCATGAGTTATTCTCGCATTTTTGGATGCATTGAAAAATGAAAAAAAAGAATAATAATGAACAAGACTGCATTAAGGTTCTACAATTGTAATCCTGTTCAACCTTAATCTCATAAAAATGCATAATTCAAATGGAGGATCTGTCGCGGTCCGTTGGGAGGGGACGTAATTTCCTTCATAAGTGAAATATCTGTGAAACATCATAAGTTCATACCAAAACCCATTTATCTCATCCCCATTTTATGTCGCCTTTTTTTTTTCCTGCAAGTTTTGAAGACAGTAATTATGCACTTTCTGTTTGTTCCCCGCTGACCAGCTGCGTTATTAATGCATTTTAATGAGAGCATCTCTGGGAAGAAACGGATTTTAGATAAGGATTCATGTTGCTCCTGTCGTGTGATGTGAAGTGAACAATAATTGGTGTCTTATACCTTATATGGTATCAGTCATTGCATGTTGAAATGTCCTTGGAAAAATTTGTTCAAAACAGGCCAAGCCATGGAGAAGTCTAGATCACAAATGACGTTTTGCTCTCTCATAGCGTTGTTCCATTTTCCAGCAATGTCTTTTAACAGGAAATAAATTGGCTTTTACATACCATAATCATCCCCTATCTTCATTATATACATAATTTTTCACTTCATTTCAGAGGTGATATTGGATGATATACAATTGATTAGTGTAGTTATACGCATGGTTGCTGAAGAAATAATAAAGAAGATAAATAAAAACCCTCCGTGAAAACAGGGTCCGAAAACCTTTTTACAAGTCGTCGCGTATTAACGGCGCATTAGTTGAAAAGGCTTTTCAATTTGTTTTTCAATTGCTACGAAAACATCAATTTTTCTCTATTCATAATATCCTTATTTTAATTTTTGCGGTTGATTTTCAGTAATTCGCACTTGATAGCCACTGATTGCAAATTGTATGGTGACTAGGTTTAAATTATTTCACGAATATTTCCATTTACGGCTACTGCAAAAAGATATAATTTATATCGATTTCATAACATTTCAGATTTTTTCAATGTCGATTAATATAGTGGAAAATCTTTAAAAATATATCCCTTTGACATCCGCTCTAATGGGAATAAAAAAGAATAATATCGGATGCACCACACCGACTTTAGCTCTTACAATGTGGGACAGACATTGATAAATAATGTGATTATAACTATAATACAGATACAGCGGAGATTGTAATCTGTTACAGCCAGAATTTTATTCTTTTATGTCCGCTACTGACACACTGCGTATTACTTGCTTATCTGATTTGTAAAGAAAACAGTAGCGGATGATTGGTCCGTTGTTTCATCTTCAAATTTCCCAGAAATGATTAATAATATCCCTACGCTTTATGGCGCTATTAAACGTTTGATTTCTTCCAAGCGTAATGATCCTGGTCAATTTAACGTGGGTAATATGGCCATCTATCCGAGATTGAATGGAGAAAAGCTTGTACGAATAGTGTATCTTGCTGCTATATCGTGAAAGGCGAAATGAAGCAGAAAGAAACGGTATTTACTTATATGAACTTAATCATAAGTCGATCTGGGAGATCTTGTTTCGCACATTGATATAATGCTACTTCAGTATCATTTTACCTTTATGTATTTATGGTATCTATGTCCGTTGTAGAGATAAACGGTCTACCTTCTTGATACTTATCACAGAAATTTTGCCTTATCATTATTATGACTCCTGTAATTCTATTTCCACGGTATTTGTTATAAAATGCGTCATTTAGTTCAAGAACTTGTGGATAACCAGATACTAGACAAGGTAGTCAAAATCATTTCGGAAGTTAACGTCATAAAAGATCTTTCTCTCTTTGAAAGGCCGTCTTTGTAAACCTACATTTGTCATATTCACAAGCAGCAATTTATGTATGTCCAAATTTAGTCCACTCTACAGGGGAGATCCTCTTACCCATTTTTCTCGACTTCATAGAAAAATGTGTCTGTCCTTTGCTGTCGAAGCAAAGCACGTCATTATTTACGATCGACGCGAGAGGCGTTCTCGGATGGGACGGGAAGCCTACATCATTGCGATGATCTATGAATATTTCCTAGAATCATAAAGAAAAGTAAAGAGCTGTAATAATAAACTCTGGTCCAATCTAAATGTCACATGTATTGTACAGAGCGTGGTAATCTTAGCGCCGGAGAGACAAGCAAAACAAGCCTGTATACCAGACCAATTCATCATAATTCTCCCCTGAATGCCTTAGAAATGAGGGAATCACGGTATGTCTGAATCATAATTTGGTTCTTTTGCGATCGGAATAAGAAAATTATCATGGTCAGTCAAGCGGATTGTATTACATAATCTACAACACTACGTAAGTGTGCTCTATTTGTTAGGATTGTTTCCCGTTTAGGTCACGCCGTGGCCGGATGTTAATTTTCTGTCGCAAAAAGAGACTTATATGGATCCCTTAATGGTGTTGGTCATGCGAAATATATTTTGTTCCCAAATCTGTCTGCTCTCGCAGAATCATACATATCTCTTTCTTTTACCTTTTAACTTAGATATCAAGAAAGACAATTGCTACTTTGGCCTAACACAGATGATATCAGACTGAATTATTGCCGCCCATGTCAACACTAGATATTGGGGTTCAGAACAATCTAGCTTTAGGTGCCTATAGAATTAAATGAAGAACATTTATCTTTAGGATGATTCTAGCGAATCCCCAATTCTCCTTATTTCTTTGTCATATTTTAAGGGTAATGGCACAAAGTGGGTTCATTGGCACTTCAGATTCTTCCTAGAATCACGTGTTATCTGAATTGGTCGTGCTAAAACTGTCTAAAATAGTTCCAGTTTGAAAGTATTTTTTTAAATGAAATATTCGAATTTCTTCAATTGAATGATACTTTGTTTTTCATTTTATTTCTCAATAAATAAGTTGCAGTATTTTGTTTATTTGTTGTAAATGAACAGATTTTCTTATCTAGTGTGTGTAGTCCACGTCTCTATATTGTTTTGAATTTAGCATACAACGTGCATATTACGACAAATCATGTCTTTTGAGTGAAATTCATGGGGAAAAGTTTTTTTTTATTGGAAGCATACATTTGAAGTCTTTAAATAAGTACGAGGGCTGATTGATACGTTTTGAGCCTCGTATTGAAGAATTTGAATTTTGTCAGACATTTTGCATTATTAATCCTTATCATGACTGGTCAGAAAGCATCCACTGCAAGTAGGATGTCATCATCGGACTGAAAGTGGGTGGCAGAAATAGCTGCTTTCAGTTTGGGGAATAGATGAAAGTCTGATGGAATAAGGCGGATGCTCAATCAAATTAAAGCCACAATCATGAATGGCAGCATACCTTTAACTTGTGAGCTTTCCGCGGAACATAAGTTTAATATTTTCCCCTAACTGTGTCAGAAGTGAAGCATAGTATGTGCCATTGATTGTTTGTTCTTTTTATGCCCCCGGAATCAAAGATTCGGAGGCATGTAGTTTTTGGCCTGTCAGTCTGTTTGTCCATGACAAAAACTTTAACATTGGACATAACTTTTAAACGCTAAGTGATAGGGCTTTGATATTTCGAATGTGTATCCCTTGTGACAAGACCTTTCCATTGATACCAAAGTTTTTGACCTTGACCTTTGACCTATTTTTCAAAAAAATTAACATTGGGCATAACTTTTGAATGTTAAGTGATAGGGCTTTGATATTTCAAGTATACATTCCTTGTGACAATACCTTTCTTTTGATACCAAAATATTTGACATTTTGACCTTTGACGTCAACCTATGACCTACTTTTCAAAAGCTTAAACATATGGCTTAACTTACGAATGGTAAGTGATATGGTTTTGATTTTTCGCATGTGTTTTCCTAGTGACAAGACCTTAATACCAACATGTTTAACCTCGTGAACTTGACCTTTCACCTTCAGAAAATGGTGTAAATACTGACAAAGATGCTGACGTGGGCATTCGTGTTTCACAAACACATATTTTATTGGAGATAAATTATCAGCAGAATATCTTCTGCATCCCAGAAAACCGAGGGTCACAACATATCAATCATTCCCCCTACTTTGTTGTCATCAGGGACTTGGCTGAGCAATAGAGAATAACAACATTGTTTTTTAAATTTATACTAATTGAAAACCACTTCTTTGGTGATACCCCGACCGAAACAAATGAAATAAAATTGATAAATAACTGAAGAAATCAATTCCAAAAAGAAATTTCAAATGTTTACCAAAGAATTTTCCACAGAAAGAGCTTTATATGAGTAAACGCCCCTCCCCATGCATGACATTGCAGTGTTTCCCAAAATTTAGCGAAGTATGTATTTCGAGTTGTTGCATGAAACTAAAAAAGCATAAGGTGTTACATAGGAAAACATATACAGATAATATATAATAAAGTTATAAACATATATACTACATGTATCTTTGAAATTGTAAATTAATTTTCATGATTTTGCCATTTGCTCGATATGGATGAATTTAAAGAACAAGTCCCAAAACTTTGTACCCCTAATTTCATCATACAAACAAGTATGACGACCGTTTAAATGAAAAGAAAAAGATCTATCACGTCATTGAAAGCACCTAGAAAAAAAAAAGTTCTTAAATGCAATTTCTGTCTCACAAATTCCATTTCCTTCTGATTTAAAATCTGCATGACGAAACATAGCTGTTCAAGATTTTACTAAAGAATCCCACGTTGAAGTAAGAAATCAAGGCCTACTAACTATTCCTTAGAAGATGAAATTTTTGTAAGTTGATTATAAGCCTGACATGTAAAGTCAAGAAATGAAAGTGTAGTTTGGAGATAAAGAGTGCTTCACAACCTAGCAACGCAATTTAATCATAAGGACCAACTTAAATTTAGCAAATACTCTCTCATTTGAATATCAGATTTGATGGATAATTCAATAAATCACAGGGTTGCAACTCTAAAATTCCTGCAAAATCGAACATTTAGTGCTTAAAAGCATCACTTTTGCTTTCAAAGAAATGGAAGTCTTTGCGAAAGAATGTAAATTCATGTTGGGTTTTTGCTTTTATTTATATCAAATTACTTCCGAATTGGGTATTATTGGATAATAAAGCCGTGTCACTGTCATGACTTGTTCTGAACATAGGAACAGAGAGACAAAGAGACGGCTTAAGATTGCTCGCATATATTTATGATACTTCAGATGATATTTCCTGGAATTACACATTACTAATGTATATTTAAGTAGATTTCTTTGGCATTGTCGTAATATTAGATGAAGGAGTAGAACACTATGAACATCAAGTCCATAAAGAGAAAGGGGCCAAAGTTTAGATTTTACCAAAACATGAGATTTTTCTCAAATTTACATATATAGAATTAGAGCAAATAGAAACTGAAGTTAAGTAAAATAATTGTAGGTTTTATATTTTTGAATATCATATGTTATTTAATGTATTTTTTACTTGTTTTCCCAGTTGAGGTGCGCGCAATAGGGAGTTTGTCATTGTGAGTCCACTGAAAAAATGCAAATCAGACTGACAGAAAAGGTGAGTTTTTAATCCTGTCTGACACACTCTACTATACCTTTTCAGTAAGGATTTTATTAGACAAACTGTTTGTTAGTTTGTAACTGTTGACATTGAGAGAGATAGTTTTCTCTGGAAGCAAACAGACTTTGGAAACTTTTTCTAAAGAATGACGAATTCAGAGAATCTGATTGTCAATGAAAAATTGTTAAAAATGTACGTGTCATAGCCTTGAGAGTGAATGTTAAATATTTATTAAATGCCACGAAGAAGATGTATATTATAAGAAATAGAAATAAGATATAGCCAACTCTAGAAGATCTTTTGACTTTTGCCAGGTTTAAATGTTATAGGTTCTGAAACTGTACGTCAACTATTTAACATTTACCTGAAGAGAGCAATCGTAAGATTAGAATATGTCAGATTATTTACTCTCAGCTTCTGCACATACCCTAATATTTCACGATGGTGCCAAACGTAGATGGATGATATTCCTTTTTTATTCTCTTTTATGCCGTAATTCATGAATTGATTCTCCAATATTGATTATAGGATTTCCAAACTTTATGCTATTTTACTATGTTAGAAATGGCATTTTTCTAATTTCTGAAATTTTGATTATGAGACTACCGTTTCTACATATCAACTTGTCCTTTCTCGTTTATAGATAGCGCAGTGTATTCTGAAAATATTCTCGGTTCTCAACAGCGAGTGCTTTTAGGAGCAATCATGCTGCACTCTTAGCCTGCTCGAGTTTGAATATAAGAAACCATGTTTATTACCCATGCGGTACTTTTAATGTTGTGCTCGTGTTTTAATGGCATTTAATTGAAGCCCACCATGGATACTTCTCAGAATGATCCCATTCTGTCTTACTCACCCATACTGTGAAAAGGGCGAATAAATGATTACCCCACGACGCTAGATTAAATTCGCAAAGTTCTTACGCATGTTGTGTGATTCTTATGAATGGTGTCTTTTCATAATCGAACACTCACTTCGTTTTACCTCTGAAAGGAGCTTGAAACCGATACAAAATTAGTTGAAAAGAATACATCTGTACAGAGAAACCGTTGACGGTCAATTAATACTTGTCTATTCCGAATGCCGATGAATCGGAAGAAACATTAATTACAGTCGGAAATTAACGATTTCCATTGAAAGCTTGTGATGAAGCCATGGGATTTCTTCAATTTGAATTTGCGACAGAATTAATTACGTGGTATAAGGAAGATCATGACGAATGCAAATACAGTTGTATAACAGGTCTTTGTACATAAATTTTCTATATATGGTATGTCCAGTGAATCTGGGAAATTCGGTTTCGAGTCATTGTGTTTACATTTCTGTCACTTTATTGGGCAGACTTGCCAATCCCCTTGATAAAATGACTAAATTTAAATTTTGGTGAATGTTATTTACGGTGAAAATCCCTTCCATTACTGAAACTACACACCCACTTTGTTGCAACAAAACAATAAAATTAAGGCGTAGAAATATATTTTCTTTCAACTTGCAATTACTGTTAAAATATGTGAGATCTTCTGTGAGCTTATTAATATGTAGTAATTACTCACTTCTTGTTTCAAAATTTTATTCAGTTCAATGTGAAACAGATCGTTTATTCTCTGGGTAATTGGAGAAGTGAGAGGGTTGTGCGCACGTAATCCAGGATAACCACACCATTTGCTACTTGCGTGACAGATGGCCGTCCAAAGTCGGCACCGGTTACCCATTGGTCTCGTCGGTTTATGTGTAGTCTTTTGTGTTTGATGTTTACATGTCGTGTGTCTCTTTTCCGTCTCGTGCTGTACTCGTCTTTTGTGTTTTTGCATCGGGTGTTTTGGTGTTTTACTGTTGATGCTGCAACGGGGTCTTGTTGGAGATCTCCCCCCTTCTTTTCATGAGATTTTAGTGTCCTTTATATCTGTGGTCACTATATATAATGAAAATTAGGAGGAGATCTCTAACAAGACAACGTTTGTATTGATCACAGCGGAACACAAATGCATGAGACTTAAGAAAATGGGATAACACATTAAATTTACAACTTCATTAAACAGACAGACACCAGAAATCAGTTGCAACATATGTAAAGGTGGGAGACCAATGATTAAGAAAAATAAGAAGAAGCATTTGAAATGCAAAATACTACGAAATATATTGCCATATTCAGCAGTACTGCTAGTAATTGGCTAAAAGACTCCTCATGAAAATTTTAAAGTTTCCTACGAGAATATTTTTAATGTAGAACGTGTATTTAAGAGACACTTGTAAAGACAAGCTCATGGTCGAGTGAATTAATCTTCCCTCATAATATTCACTCTCTGACATTCAATGTAATGAGTGAAAGAGCAACGTGTATACTTTAAGCATTCCCCCATTGTAGACACTTTAACAAGAGAGCTTTCCCTATTAGAACCACTTTCGTGCAACAGATATAAAATAAATATTTCTGGTATAAAATATGTACTGACATGCAAGAAACTTGGAAGGTAGGGCTAGTGATCCTGGTAAATTGCCCGGAGCGTAACTTAGACAAATTCCATAATTTTCATGCTAATTACACAACCCATATTAAAGTAATAAATGACTATTTTCTTGTGTCATACAATCATTTATACGAGTAATAGAGCACACAGTTACCAGGTTTTTCTAACTAGATGTCTGAAGAGAGCAATCAATTGCCAAATATTTGGGATGAATTTTGACAGTTTTTGAGGGAGAGACATGGATTTTATAAGCAATAAGCTTTAACATTGTAATGTTTCTGGAGCATGTGCGCCAGATTTTGTAATGCTTCTTCTATAAAAAAGACAATTCCTTAGCCTAGCATTAATACAAAAATAAATGTAAGGACATGCCAAATTTTCACATTGACCTGGAGGTTATTTGGGTTCCCTAAATTCGTCAGCAAGTCACTCTACTGTATGGTTATTGTTACGAAGGAAACAAACTTCTTACATTGTGTTCAGAAATGTTCACCTCCCCAATTCTTACATTATATTTCGAACTGTTAACCCTCCCTTGATTTAAACATAAACATTCTTCTTACATTGAACTAAGATCTGTTCACCGTTGCCTTGCTTTAAACATTCTTCTTACTTATTATTCAGAAATGTTCACATCACACCTTTCTAACATCGTATTTAGAACTATTCACCCCCAACTCCCTTGATTTAAACATCCTTCTTTCCTTGTATTTTAGAACTGTTCACTCCCCACCCCTTTGATTTAAACATCCTTCAACATCGTATATTAGAACTGTTAGCTCTCCACCACTTGGTTTAAATATCCTTCTAACTTCGTACTTAAAATCCCACTCCCTTGCTTTAAACACCCTTCTATAATTGTATTTTAGAACTGTTCACTTCCCACTCCCTTGATTTAAACATCCTTCTAACATCGTATTTAGAACTGTTCACTCCCCACACCCTTGCTTTAAACACCCTTCGTGCATTGTATTTAGAACTGTTCACTTCCCACTCCCTTGATTTAAACATCCTTCTAGCATCGTATTTAGAACTGTTCACTCTTCACCCCCTTGATTGAAACATCCTTCTTACATCGTATTTAGAACTGTTCACCTCTCCCTTGATTTAAACACTGTTAAACTGTTAAACCCAATCAACTATTAAATACAAAATGCGTTGTTTGTTTTTTTTATACTATTTCCCCATTTTCCTCGATTTCCACTCGATAGGATAGCAATACGTTCAACCGGGTAATATACAAAACTATTTTTATTGTCACGTGACGAAATGTTGACCTCGCAAATAACAGTTATTTCATGGCTACTTGGGGAACACAGTCAACTATTGTCCCTCGGTAGTGGAGGAGACCTGGTAAACTATTACCCTCCCTCCATCTTAGACTTTGTTACCCTCCGCCTTAGACTTTTTGACTGTTCCCTAAGTAGCCTTGAAATAACTACATTGTTCACCCCTCTCTTGATTTAAACATTCTTCTAACATAGTATTTAGAACTGTTCAACCCTCCCTTGATTTAAACATTCTTCTAACTTTGTATCTAGAACTGTTCAACCCTCCCTTGATTTAAACATTCTTCTAACTTTGTATTTAGAACTGTGCATCCCCTTGATTTAAACATCCTTCTGTTCACTCCCACCTTTGATTTAATAAACATCGAAGAAGTACTTTTCAGTCACTCAGTATCATGGAACGGTTGCGAACCTATTAAACATTTTCTAGCATAATAATTAGAATTGTCACCCCTCCTTTGATTTAAACATACTTCTTACATTGAGAACCGTCCCCATTGATTTAAACATCCTTCTAACATTGTATTTAGAACCGTCCCCATTGATTTAAACATCCTTCTAACATTGCATTAAGAATTTTTATTTAGACTAGTCGAATTTCTTAGGAGCTAAGGAGTTTATCTTCGTCATTTCCTATGTTAAAGTAGGCTTTCTTGACTCTATTCTCCGTATCTTTTTCATTTATCTTAGGTATAAGAATATTTTGTACAGTTATTTTGCGAAATTTAATAATTTTATCTTTCCTTGCTACGCCAATTGATAACTATGTCATTGCTGATTGTTTCTTTTTAATGCACCGATAATATCCTCATAAGTTTATCTGCAAGTAAAATCATTGCGTATCCAACCCTCATGTAATAGTTGCATTCCGTTTTATGATGGTACAAAGACCTTGATTGCAATTTTCGAGCATTAATTATGTCTATATGGTCATTAAGATTAAAGTAGACGTTCATCCGTAACCCTGGACTGCTGAGAGAGAGAGAGAGAGAGAGAGAGAGAGAGAGAGAGAGAGAGAGAGAGAGAGAGATGACTAAATTCAAGATGTACCTTTCATGACCTCTGATATCTTATAAAGACATGTCAAGGCAACTCTAGCAGTTCTCATGACATTCATTATACAATTCCGTTCTTGAAGTTCGAATATATCACGTCATCTCTTTAACATTTACCGTAAAAGTACAATTCTGATGTTAGAATGTGTAAGATTTTTGACTTTTGATATCTGCATGTACCCTAATATTTCATGAAGGTGCCAGATTGTAGACGGAAGATAATTCTTTTTATATTCTATTTTGCGCCCTAATTGACATGATAGAATTTCTCTACTTAGCTTCACTGTTAGATTGAGCAATCACGTTGTATCAAATAGCTCACTTTTCAACACTTGATCAGAAGATGAGATATGCCACTTTCTGCTTACATTCAATTTTTACATTTCAACATTTCGAAGCATGACAGAAGAAAGACAACAGGCCAAAGTTAATGATTTTTTTGTTTTATCTCCGTCGTGCTTGTAGGTTAAAAAGTTACATTTAGAAAAAATAACTAATACTAGTAATTTTTCTCTGCTCCACATGTGGTTTGTGTGTGTGTGAGTGTGTGTGAAGGAAGGGGGCGTCCTGCACTTTCTTTTTTGTCTGTTCTTCTGGAAATTTCCTTTGAATTGGTTGTCTTTTTGCATGTAACATTGCCCATTTTTGGGATATTGGAAAATGTAAAGGTATCAAGAACGACAGCGTAATTTGTTGTTAGGACTGGATGTAATGGTTTTAGTATTAGTTCCAATGGGAATGTAGAATAGTTTTATAGCATGCTTTAAGGTCGTTAGGTTCTTAAGATAGATTCTATAACTCACACGATACTTTGAAATATAAACAATCATAAATAAAGTAGTAGTATTGATTAAGTTTGTGTTGTGTGGAATGTATCATCAATGAGATTGATCGCGATATCAAAGATGAATGTATTTCAAATGAATGTACATAGATTATGTTCTGAGTTCTAGCACCGTCTGAACGTGAAGATTATACTATTGTGTTACGTCTTCAAATTCATAGCATCATTTAAGAACAGAGAAGCATGCACGTTTCGGATACTTAACCCTTGTCAGTGATCCTCAATCCGAACAATGAAATATGGCGAAAAACTAAAATTTATGATAAAAAACCCGAAAGACGTTGCAGCATGGTTGGGATATGATGCTACAGGACCAACGTTTGTAAAATTTCGAAAAAAGTGAACAGAATTTTTCGAATGTTTTTGAAGAAACGATCAACCGAAGTTAAACTCGGTTGGACCATATTAAGCATGGAAAACTAGTTGACTATCGATGATCAAGAAAACAAAGAACAATTGGAATAACTAAAAATGTACATAGGCAAAAGAAACAAACGTTTAAATTCGCAGTGACCCAGAATGACATACTTAGAAAAAAGAGTGTCATCAACTGTCGAATGATTAAAACAACAACATGAAGAGTAACATATTTGTTAATAGAACAACACAGACGTAGATTGTAGAATATTCCTCCTTCGTTGAGTAGTTGATAACAACACAACCTGAGCACATGCCTAGTCTGCGCTGCTTAGATACTCAGAGCAGTCTTAGCACATGCTCAAGTCATGCTCAAGGTTGTTGAATTATTTATGGAATGTCGCTCAAGTCATACTCAAAGTAATTGAATCCTGTTGGGATGCCGTATAAATCATGCTGCTTAAGGCTGTTGAATTCGGTCTGAATGTCCCTCCCGCCAGGTTGAATCCTGCTGATTACCGTTGAAATTTGCTAAAGGTTGCTTGGTCTCATTGGCGAAGTCATCACGTCATGTTAAAAGTTGTAGCAAATCTGTGTTCTCCTTTGAAAGCCATTTCTTATCTTTGCATTGGATTAAAATCTCTGTCATCCTAGAATTGTTTAAGTGTCATCCTTGAATTGTTAAGTGAAACAGACACAGAAAAGAAGCATTCATTCAAACGTAAAAACTTCATTAACTGTCAAGATTAATATTGCAAGTCAAATATTACGATTGAAATTCAGAAAAACCCCATTTGTAAACATATTCGCTCAGATCTTGTAATAACGGTGTTGCTTGAGGTCCAATCTAACATAATTCGAAGAATGAGGCTGTCTAAGCATGTATTCTTTGGAGAGGAACGTCATATTTCATTTACAACTTAATGTATTTTAAATCCAGGAGGAAATCAAGATCATTCAATATAAGATATTACTATTGTTTCTCTTGTGTTTATTTGTTATGTAATTCTGTAACAAATAATGCTTTCCTATAAGACATTTTTCATGAGTCTCAGACTTTGCACTTCAAATGGACGGTGTAAATACAAAAGTTGATAAGTCGCATTGAATGCATTATATTTACAAAGAACATCGATTGGGAAGAAGGGCTTAAGTCCCGAACTGATTTTTAACTGCTACACATATTTCTTTGATATAACCCCTAAAAGTGCGAAGTTCGAAGTTAATCAACTTGAAAAATATCCATTTGTATATCTAAAATCAACATTTTTGTAAATCTTTTCTTTAAATAGGATGATTAGACAATTCGAATTCATATTGACGCAATTGCATAGTATGTCTTCCGTAGTCACTTCCATTAAAAAAACAATGATTTTAAAATGGAATGAAAATGAAATGGTTAAATTTCCTCTATTCTCTTATTCGAAATAAAAAAAACTATTATTTTATCCGTCAGAGTATTAAGGCAGAAAAAGAAAACTGAGATTTTGGTTTTGCTGGTATAGAATTGTTCTATTTATTCGAAAAGAATATTATATGATCAGAAAGATGAAATATAGCTGTATGAAATTGTTTACAGTTAACATTATATACTGCGATGTCATATTTACACGAGATGCAAAAAGGACAAAACAGAATATGTTCACCCAGATAGAATTTACATATATGCAAATCCTGACAAGATGTAGAACGGAGAAATCGTTGCGCGTTCACACTTTCTGATTGAGGTATTTGTATGTGAGAATTTTTGTCTGGAGACTTTGTGTCTTAATCACGGAGACCCATTATCATTTGGAGATAGCGTCATCAACCACAGCTGTGTAGCAAATCATGCCATGAATAATATGTGTGGTGACCATCGTGATGCCATAGCAGGATGCTCTGAATAAATGATGGACTGTGATTTTATTGTTAAAATGAAGTAGGGTTTTCAGGACCATCACACTATATTAGGAAAATTGTTAAAATCTGTTTAAATGATACAATATAAACTGTACAAAGCCGTACATGTACAACAACAAAACAAACATGCAAAATTAGGCATGTCTAAACAGAAAACACCAATAGAAATTGAGTATCTCAATCAGTAAAAAGGACCTGTGAAGAGTAAGAATATACCTGTATGCAACGCTTAACATCATCTTGCTACTTAGACAGGAAAAGGTTCTGTTTGTTATCTTACTAAGTTGTTCAGTATATCATTCAATGCTATGATGGTTATGTAACAATGTAAAACAAGTCCATTAATATTTGTTAAAAAGTTAATCAGTGATATTTGCTTCGAGAGCAATCACAAAGCGATGTTATTCGTTGCACTTTGTCAAAAACCGTTTGTACGTGGTCATAGAATTCCTTTTTTGCATCGTTTTGTGCCAGACTCATTGTCTGAGTATATTATTTATTAATGATACAATGGAAACTGCAAAAACTTTTATTTGAATGATTTATGACATAAAAGAATCATGTTTTCGCCCACTACTTTACAGTCCCTTGTGACGTTTGAATTATTGATAGTGTTTAAGTTATTATTCAGTTTGCAAACAATTGTACATGTTCATCTTATTGCACTTGGGTAATGTTTAATGGTAACTCAACGATTTTTGTTGATATCTTTGTCACTTTGTCATTTTTCTTATAGTCGTCCACTCAGAACGATATTTAGACATGACTTCATTCACTGCTTAGAACTTTCATTATAGCGATAACTATGGAATTGACAGGGCATGACAAGGCATGATGTATGAACACAAGGGTCCAACTCCGTAAAGGAATTGTAAATACCCAAAGGTTTCTGACAGCATTCATCAGTTGTCGCCTACAATTAATTACAAAAGGTCCATAGGTGCTATACGTCACACATATTTGTCTTCGAGGTGTTGCTAAACACACTTTTTTTTGCAGTCGATCGTCGGTGGCATCGTGTTGCTTAGACCCAACATTTAGAGGTGTTCGGTATCGTCTGTCATGACACGTTTATGATGCAAAACACGAAAAGTTCACATTGTTTTGTACAGCGGTATGGAGTAAAAATTTTAGCCAATTTTCGTACGGCGTCTGATTGCTTTCTCATTTCATGTGTCTGTCGTATGGAATATCTACGCCACTGACAATATATATATTGGATAAAAGTCATAAATGTCTTTATAACTTAAACCCAACGAAGCAACAGATCATTAATAAGCATAAGAAGGAAGAAGTCCTAACATTTTGTAGGTATACAGAAAATTGAAATCAGACGCGAGGGTAATGCCCAATGACATCTTAAAATTAAGATTTTGAATATGCAGTAATGACGACTTCTCTTAATCAAGGCAAGTTTTGAAATTTTGATTTCAATATGCCATAAGACAGTAAGCTAGCATGTTCTGCATGCAAACAAGTAAAAGTGTAGTAAACTAAATGAAAGGATACCAAGTAACCAAAACCGTAAGAGATAGTTGATTGCGTCATTGAAAGCCTGTTATGTCAAATAAGTGCCAAGTAACGCAAAATGTTCAAACGGTTTCTTTCTAGGTAATAAGGGCAGTAACAACCGTCGTCTTTCCTCTGCACGAACAATCAAATTTGGTCCTTTTTATATGTTAACCGCACTTTTATCTTGATACATAACCAATTTTGTCAGAAAGGAGGGGATCTCCAACTTGACTCGGTTTCAGCATCAACAACAATACACCGAAATACCCCTTTGCGAACATACAGGGCACCGTTTTAGATGGTGACAACATGCAGACTAAACAAGTATAACCAGAAATATTCAAAAGGGGCAAGAAACACGAATCATAAATGAGTTAAAAAAAGATCCTGATGATAATCTCAACAGCACTTACAATAGCGCACCAAATTGAGCATCGACGGACCCCTAGCAAGCTAGAGGTGGGACCAGGTGCCCGGGAGGAGTAAGCATCCCCTGTTGGCTAGCCGCATCCGCCGTCGATGTTCATGCACGAAAATAAAAACAATATATTAAATACATGCATTGCAGTGTCTGAGGTTATATCTATATAGAAAGTGCTATGGCGATCATGTCAGGGAAAATACTCAAAACACTGTCAAACCCTTCGCTGGGAACTTTTTTACGAGCTCCACACGGCAAAACACTAAACGCCAAAAGACAAAAGTCGAAGTTTCATCATAGTTCAAATAAATGCACTCTCGTTTTACTTTCCCTTAAGAAAAGCACTGACGAGGGTTAAGCAAAATATAAAGGTGATGTTCTATGTAAACATTTTCGAAAGGAGGAATGTATTCTGTCTGAAAAATGTATTCGATGTCGGTTCTGGTTCTGTGCATTTTGAATTTGATCGAGATGGACGTTTGTTTTATACCCTCATATTTATACGCTTGTGTTGCAGCACTTTTTCTTTAATTTACGTAATCTTTAATTCTAATCATGAGCCTCAATGCAAAGCCAAAGCGAAAGTCTAGTTTCATGCTGCGAAATTGTTTTTGAAATGTAACAGATGCCAAAATCCGACAGGCATCTTGTGTAAGTTATCTTTGAGTATAGTTGGTAAATGCATCTCGGTCAGGTGACGGTAATATTTTATAATTTTGTAGAATAAGAATCGAATTTGTCGATGTCTGATGGCCTATACCAATTGATAAGTCTGATCACGCCTCGACATATTGTATACTTTGCGTTGCTGATACAAGGACTTGACGCATCGTCTTGTCGCTAATGACTTCTTGAGTGGAGAATAGACATCTACATTTTGGTTTTATATCATCTAATTGATTTTTAGTTCGCTATAGAAACTGGGAAAAGTTTCTTTTTTCTCCATGTCATTGCCATTCATGGCTTAAGGATTGGCGATTTAAGACCCGATGCTCCTGGAATTGACGTGTTTACTTGGTTGCATACAAATTAATAAAGCCACTTTCTTCATTTGAAAAAATATATTTTTGGAACACAAAAATCGCGTTGAAGTTGTTCAATTAATGTAAATGATTAGGTCAAAATGCAAATCGGAAATAGTGCTAAACTTTCGATTTCTTTTCTTTTTATTTGTTTGACAGTGCATGGTGTCCTCGAATTACTTGTTTAGTTTTGTGCGACCAAAATATTTAAGAATAAAATGCAAAGTACATGCTATGCTTATAAAAAAATTTGCCATGTAAAATGGATTGACCTTATATATTTTTAAGTCAGAGGTACTATGTAATGATCATAGTAATATTAACGATATCGGTAATTATTATGAGCAAAAACAGAATATAATCACCATTCCTGTCACATGTTTTGAACTTTTACTGAGGATTATTCAGATGATTTCAAAAGTTAAATCACCACTGACAATATAAGAATGTTCATGTGAACACAGAGAGACAAGACACAAAGATGGAGAACCCAAATAAAACGGAAGGCATTCGAGACGATGAACTATCAAATTAGACATATATTTGTATACAGGCAGAACTGGAAGCATAAGACCCCTATTCTTCAACTTGCAGCAAGGTCATAGGCGGCACAGAAAAGCGGAACTGAAATCGGACGCATGCGTAGGAGATTGCCCTATTCTTATTGGTAACAAGGTCGACGAAAAGCGAAGCATACCATAGAAATTACAAATCTTGTGTGGCCTTGACCTTTAAAACTAAAAGGTTTCATTGTCTCGCGGCATGTATGTATTGAGACGCTGCAAATCCATTTCAATAATAATACGGATATGTTTCTGGTAATATTCTATTTAGTATTTAGAAAAACCGAATCATCTTTCAGAGTTATTGAAAATGAATTATGATTTGAAATGCTGATTGTTTTATGTCGGATAATTGAAAATAAGTTGTTGAAATATAAGAAATAAGATAACTTGATTTATCAGTCGTTCATTTGATACTTTAAAAGTTATTCTTGATGCTGATGTTGCAGGTGTTTACCATTTAGGAATTATATGGTTATATAACATAGACATAGTTGTATATTAAAAACCCCTTTTTGCACAAGGTTCAAGATGGAAATATAAGCTTGAATGACCTCTTGTGAAACTTGAGAGATGTGGATTTTTTGAAAGATGTGGATTTTAAAGAATTCGAAGGAACTTTTAGAACATCTGAAATCCACTCATTTTAGTAAAGTTCATTCGATCAAAGCCTTTGATTTTTCGACACTTTACACTACAATTCCACATTCTAAATTGATTTCGCAAAAATTATAAGTAATGCGTTTACAAGTAAGAACGGTAATCGCAAATACAAATTTATTGTTGTGAACTATGACAAAACCTACTTTGTAAAAGAAAAGTCCGATTCTGAAAATAAGTACACTGAAACAGATATTATTCAGATGTTAAACTTTTTGATCGACAACATTTTTGTGGTGTTTGGAGGAAAGGTCTTCCAGCAAATTGTCGGAATTCCAATGGGGACCAATTGTGCCCCACTCCTTGCCGACATTTTTCTTTACTCGTACGAAGCTGAATTCATTCAATCTCTGGTATCTGAAGGGAAAAGATACTTAGCTTCTGACTTCAACTTCACTTACAGATACATAGACGATGTGTTGTCCATCAATAATCCAAAATTCGCGGATTTCCTGAGCATAACTATCCTTCAGAGCTTGAAGTCAAAGAAACTACAGAGACAAATAATTCAGCATCCTATTTGGACATAATGTTGTCCTACGACACTGATGGTCACATGAACACCTCACTCTATGACAAACGTGACGACTTCAATTTCAGCATTACAAACTTTCCTTTTCTGAGTAGCAACATTCCTTCATCGCCTGCTTATGGCGTGTTCATATCTCAGTTGATACGCTATGCCAGAGCAAGTACGAAATATACGGATTTTGTTCTGAGAGCTAGGCGTCTTTCAGATAAGCTTCTCAGTCAGGGATATGCTTTTGACCGACTAACATCGTCACTGAGGAAGTTCTACGGTCGATATGGGGAACTCGTCATACACTATGATGTCCCACTCTCCAGAATGATGGGTGATATTCTGTCGTAGACCATTTGAACCATCCAACCCAAGATTGTACTCTATGTCTTCCGAAATGGAAGTTACCGAATGTGACAGTTCTACCGAATTGAATCGGCGGGTGTTGCATGCAAGCAGGAGATGCTTACTCTTCCTGGGCACCTGGTCTCACTCTCATATCGGGAGTTCGCTTCTTTTCATATGGTGGAGGTTTTTGTTTGTTTGCTTTGGTTCCTGTTTTATCCTGATTTTGTATGCCTTCGGTTTCTGATTTTCTGGGTTATCGATTTTGTGCTGTAAACAGGGATATGGTCATTATCCATATTTGTCATTAATCTATTAAGATTATCAATATACGTACCGGTATGTTCTATCGAAGAATTTCGATGTCATATGCGCATTCCGCACAAATAATGTCTTATCAGCTATTTGTTTTACATTCACATTTGCCAGTTATTTTTTGTTTTGTTACTTCAAAAATTAGAGACTAATTTTCAGTGCTTCCTTTAGTACATGCTAGTTTGAATATTAGAAGTAGCAATCCATAGAATTATTTTCTATATTTGAATGTCCTAGAAACGCAATTGTGCGTACGTAAAGAACCTTGCCGTTCATACCTTGATACTGTTGTTCCTAATACGAATTCCCAAGTCAACTATAACCCTTCCAACTATCTTGAGTATGTTACTGAGATCTATTAATTGAGAAAGAAAAGGATCAGAAGTCAGTGTTTGTCTTTTCTTAATATTCATCCGAAAAGCTGTTGACATAAAATTTAACATAATTATTATTAGATTTTGATTCGTATGATTGGGCTGCATTTGAGTTGTGAGTTGTGTCTTCAAAAAAGAACTGTTGATTTGTTTTCGACATGAGTTGTAGAAGTCTGTCAAAATCGGTTTGTTTGACTAATTAATGAAGGAATAGTAGACAATTCTTTATACTAAACATAAGAGTTTTCCCATGCGATAATTCGGATCCATGCATCGGTCTCTCCTGTTAAAATGGACAATATAAAGTGTAAGTAGCTATATTCATGTTGAATGAAATATTGGGCATATTAATCGACAAATGAAGTGCATTGATCAATTATTCAGATCCAAAACTGTACATCACTGATGTCTAGGGAAATGGTTTTGGCGTTTTGTTACGTTATACCATGAAAAATCCAATGACGCACGTTATATGATCAAATGAGGGACATGCTTTCCAAGCTATCAAAGTAACAAAAATTATTGCCTCGTCTCAATAAATCAAAATGATGATATGGCACATGCAATTTTCAAAGACACCGCAGTTCTGAAATGTCAGGAATGTGATATTGTATTTGACAGTCGCAGTTGCAGTAAGTGGATGAGTCTGAATCATGAATCTGATACGATTTTATGGAGAATGGTACATTTGTAATGAATTGATGATAAGAAGGATATAAATGATAATCAAAATGTAATTGTCAATAAACAGAAATTTAAGGGAATTTGGAATGTTATTAGAAATGTTTCAATAAATGATACGATAAGTATTACATGACTGTTCGTAAATTTGAAAAGCATGAAATTGTGATGCTCGAAGAACTTTTCATGGTAGATAAGTATGAGGATTTTTCCGAAACATTCATGCCTGGTGTTCCTAGTTTAGAAATCTTTGTCCAATAGGCTACTTCATGGTAGATTAGTATGAAGATTCTTCCATAACATTCATGCCCGGTGTGCCTAGTTTAGAAATCTTTGTCCAAATGGCTGCTTCGTGGTAGATTAGTTTGATATTCTTCCGTAACATTTATGCCCGATGTGCCTAGTTTAGAAATATCAGTCCAGTAGGCTGCTTTATGGTAGATTAGTATGATGATTCTTCTGTAACATTCATGCCCGGTGTGCCTAGTTTAGAAATCTTTGTCCAAATGGCTGCTTCATGGTAGATTAGTATGATATTCTTCCGTGATATTAATGCCCGATGTGCCTAGTTTAGAAATATCAGTCCAGTAGGCTGCTTTATGGTAGATTAGTATGATGATTCTTCTGTAACATTCATGCCCGGTGTGCCTAGTTTAGAAATCTTTGTCCAAATGGCTGCCTCATGGTAGGTTAGTATGATATTCTTCCGTAACATTAATGCCCGATGTGCCTAGTTGTGCGAATAGCACATAGCGATTGCCTGATTTCTTCACTCATGGGAGCCCCGTCTACTGAGTATGTATAAACGATGTTACTCTGTTTACATGTACCTTGGGACAGCGTCAGCGTCATGATCGGTATAAAGTCTGATCACTGTCTGAATCAATGAATTATATCTATATGAATCGAGCTGTTGTGTTATGTACATGCATGGCCTAATGAAAACTTGCATCTGTATGTACTGAGATGAACACATGAGTGTGTTGGAAACCCCTTTCCATTACCAGGTGATTATCTGTTTTAGTGGACAATATATAAATGAAACGGTGCTATCGATAAAGATATTAAGTTGTATCATTGAAACGTAAAACTAACTTCAAGTAGGCTTATTTTGCCCCTCTTCACAAATACAAGGACTTATAAACAAGTCCTTGACAAATACGACGGAAAAATTAGGAACTTCCATCATGAAATATGACATTAACACTTGTGAAAAATAAAAGATCAAAACATTCCCGGAGACAAGTATGATGATTCTTCCGTAACATGCATGCCTGGTGTGCCTAGTTTAGAAATCTTGACCAATAGGCCACTTCATGGTAGATGCTGCTCTATGGCAGCAGAATCGGACATTTTGTTTTCATCAATAATACTGTAAGCGTGGTTATTTTCACGAGGGGGGGATTTGCGATTTCAACATTTAGACTTTTCGCGTGGGGGAAATATTCGCGATAAAAATGTCTTTCCCATCGTAAGAATGCAACGGAGATATTTTCGCGAAATCCCTCTATACGCGAAAAAAAAAACGCGAAAAAAAAAACGCGAAAATTACCCCGACGTGAAATATCCACGTTTACAGTAAGTGGAATTTTAGATTCGCAAAAATGTGTGACCGAATCATGATATTGGTTAAGTCCCTAAGTGAATACAATGCTATTTTACACCCATATTTTTCTCTTTTTAATCTATCGGAATGGCATATATTGGTCTGTCTGGAAATTATAAGCTAGATTTCCCGTCTCACCTGTATTTACCTTGGACAGGTATGACCTTATATACACCATGGGACCGGTTTTATGCCTGACTTTATGATGATTACATGTTGTTATTGTCCAGTGATGGCTCAATCATGGCTCACCAATGTTCCATCTTATTGCTATTTTACATTTAACATCACTTATATTATTCATGGTACCCAAGAAAATATTGGTTCAAATGCAAGGATTTCCCTTTTGCGAACCTTCCCTTTGACTATGCATCATTGTTGTCAAGGCATATTGTTCTCTTAATTTTGATTTTAGGTGGGCAGCTAATTATATAATGAAAGTTTCTGTCTGTAAATTAAACTAACTAAGCTTCTATCACTAAGAGTAGACAAAGTTTTTTCGCCAATCATTACAGGCGGGGCACGGTAATGCTATTGTCTGTAGAAAATCTGTTGGGTTTATTCAATAGCCTTCTTTAACTGCCAGGAAGCGAGAAGAAATGGAGCATAGTTGTGAAGGATATGCTAAGCTAAGTATTGATTTGTCATTAAGACTTAATGGGGCATGATGTGACTGAATTTTCTGGAATGAAAAGACAGTTTTGGATGTCCTTGCTTAATTTATTCCTTATTCAATAACGTCATCTTCTAACGTTTAGTTTCATGCATCATGGTGCATCATCAATCATTTTTCTCTCAATTTTCTGATAGAATTTAGAGATAGGAAAACTTGTCAGAGCATACAGACGATGCTACAGTTATCAAAGTTCAGCACAAACATTCACTCACTGATTGTTATGAATTCAACTCAGACCTGTTTTCAACCTCAAATTCTCAATCATAATTTGTTCCTAAAGACAAAATAGTTGGTCTTGTCTAAATGTCTTTAGAAGGTGAAATTTCGACTTAAAAGTTTTTTTCCTAGAATTATTCTTTGTAAATCTTACCTAGATATCAATACCAATCACCGATCTTTCTTTTATTTCCCTCTCAACCCTGTTGGTAAGGTACTTTGTAGGCTCAGACTGTCTAACTTAAGAACGGAATTGCCTGTAATCGGACAGAAAACTATTTAAATCATCTGGTATAATTTCTCAGTAGGTATTAGTTTGACGATGGTGACATTTGGTTAAGATGCCTTAAATCCTTAGTCTGATCATTGCTATTCTTGATGGAAGAAGAACAAAAATTAGAATCCTTAGATTTTCTTTTTTTCAGCACTGTTTGCACGTTTTGTTTCCAAGCAATTTGTTTTTTTTTCTAAGAACAGATTTAATTCTGTTGTCAGTCTTATTTTCGAATACATGTTTGACAAGAAAAATTTGGCGATCATAAGAATTACCACTTTCCGGATACGATTGATACAAAATGAATGTGATATTTTTGAGAGACACATGTCAAGAAACAATTATAAAATACTGTATACATGTAATCCGTACGGGAAGAGAAAGTTTTATCTAACACTTTTGCTCTTCGCTGTTTCATATTATTTAGATTTCCTCTTCTGGGCCTCGAGCATCACTGATGAGACATAACTTGTTGAAATGCGCATATGGTGCACTGACATTTTGTAATAGAACATATTTTTCAATATTGACAATTCTAAGCGCTAGTTTGCTTCCTCTGCCATATATGAAATATATGTGTAAATTCTACGTCACAAAATTTAAGGATTTTTTTCCAAAACGAATCGGTATGATGACAAAGCTATGTCCTTAACAAGTTCTTTGATAGAAATTTTAGGTCAAGTTTAGACTTTTGTTCTTCACTTTTTTATATTATTTGGATTTCCTCTTTTTAGGCCTTGAACATCACTGATAAGACATAACCTGTTGAAATGCGCATATTGTGCACGGGAATTTATAATTAGAACATATATTTCAATATAGATTATGTACTGACGCGTGTTTTGTGTCTGATGTATTGAGTTGTGTTTGAAGTCGTGGTGACATGTGTATTGAATTATTGAGATCTGTGTTATTTGCTTTGTGATGATCCCTGTTCTTTGCTTTGTATTTGGTATTATGGTGTTTTGTTTATTTATATGTTTATAATTTTGTCTTGTTTATTCGTTCTTTCTGGACCTTTGGTTTGTTTGTCGTCTTTCAGGATTGGTGTATTAGTGGTTTAAAGTTGTTCTTTTTTTATTTTTTAAACTTTTGTCTCGAAGTATATTCGTTTGAATTAAATTCTACTTTTCTCTTCGTCTTTCTTTCTGGAGATTTCTGGAGAGATAGTGTTGGTGTTTTCTCACCTTCTCTGGCTTGCACGTGCAATTCAGGGGACAAAATTGAATAGCCGTAAGTAGGAAAAAGTTATTTCAACCTTGACTGACTTCGATTAATTTCACAGTATGACTATTTTTGTGTCTAGGAAAGTCGATATGATCATGGAAATTTATACAAACACTGTACGTTACACAACAGTAAAGTTCGTCTAGTGTTAGGATTTGTGTACAATGTCCCGTGTTTTTTTTTTTTTTTTCTATTTTTTTTTATTTGTATTTCGTTTTTCTCCCATCCTGTTTGGATTGATTTTTCCCATTTTTCCTTTTTATTAATATCCGTTACTTTATCCATTGCCATGATCATGTATGTTCCTTGATAGTCCTAAGAAACTCCATGATTTATTGCCTTTCATTTTGAATTCTAAGCATTTATATTTTCTTTGATGTTTTCAATTGCTTTTAGCTTACAAAGTAATTTCCCGAGGCCTGCCATCTTTCTTGACATGTTGTCATGTTCTGAAGGGTAGATAGGCTTTCTTTCTGTGTAAACAGATTTTTTGCACTATACTGCATGTAAAATATGTCACTGTCTGATCTGTTTATGACATTACAAAGCTGTCATCTGAAATTGTTTGGCGTTATCAATTTCTCATTGTTCCATTCGGACTAAGATCCTTTCCGCGGAATAAGTGCTTGTTTCGTAGAATTGGGGCAGATGAGGATTTGATAGCAGGGGCACAATCGTACAAGAAATCTACATTAAAGATTCCTGTGAAATGAACAATATAACTCGTTTGATGACGTCCTGTCATCCAGAAGTCTTAGATTCAGTTAATGACACTGTCGAGTTTCCGAGAGATGTCATTATTTTTCATTTGTCATTCTTCCTTTTGGGTTTTTGTCAAGACGAAATGAGGTGAACGGACAGAGAATATCCATAGAATCCCTACAGTATGTTCTAATCATTGTCATGTCTATGTTCATGTATTATTATGCTGATAGGTCGCCTTTCCCTACTATGACGAATATGTTTGAGGTGCTGATATCTCTATTTTCTGAACCGACTTTATAGCGAGCGGAGCTCGCTGCAAAGGCCCGAAGGGCCTTTGCGAGCGAAGCTCGCCCTTATGGTAACGCGTATACACATATCTTATTGAGAAAATATGCTGAATCAAAGAATGAGAATGTACAACTATGCTTTCAAAAATTTTCGTCCCCTCGCAGACAGAGTTACTGCGGAGATGCTGGATATTGCCATTTAGATTTTTTTTCGACTCCAAGTAGACGTATATGTTATACTCGATTTTTGTTTATAAGTTAAATTTATTGAAAATATTTTTCGTAAATCAGGTAACGATAAAGCATCAACAAGGCGGCGTAACCACGGGAAATCCGACATTTCCGGTTTTAAACGAGTCGTTTCGCTCTGATTGCTTTTCTCGTCTCGGGTGGTTTCGTACTGTCAGAAGTCAGAATATTGAAACAGAAAGTTTTGTCAGATAAGATAAACCGTCATAGTCAAAACAAAAAAGAAAAATCTTTTTCATTTTATATAATCATATCTATTTTCTCTCCGCTCGCACAAAAGGCTTTGCCTTGATTCATATTATTAATGAAGATATTGCAGTATGGAAAAAAAGACCAGAGACTCTCCAATGTATGTCATTGCACTTCGTATCATTTGCATCTAGCTGTAACACTTACCTTTTTAACCTAAATAAACCTAAAGTTTGACTTTCTGATAACATTGAAAACGACTTGTCAATGTATCTTATAGAAAATGCATCTATATACCATCATCAATATGATACTGACCGTCCTAATAAATTTCCTGCTGTCAATTGATTTCTAGATTTTTGTGCTTGCCGATGTTTATAAGTTTTGTTGGGTTTTTGTTATTCCTTTTATTTTGTTTTCTAAATTCTTTCTTCTATCGAATGGAAATAAAAGAAAACCTGCTTACTAAACTTCTTCCGAATAAGCATGACATATTTTTCGAATGTGTCCACAAGCGAACAGATGCGAGCCTCTTCATGAATCACAACCTATAAATGGCGAATACAATACAATAAAGTCCATTAGGGGATATTGTGTTATTATGGTACAGGAAAATCCATGTACATTCAGGGTGAATGTACATTTTCTGACCAAGGTAAGGTTCATCATCCTTAGTATGCGATTTTACATTTAACCACAAATATCTGCAAGCATCATTCAAAAGAACACGACGTTGAGGATTTCGTAAAAGACAAATTACAACTTCGAAAACTTTGATATACTAAACTTACCTCAGATAAATGATCATGACTTTTCCAGTTTCTTTAAAAGCTTACCTTCAATCTTTGTTTATCGCACTTCCATTTTTGGAGAGTTTGAAATTTGTTTTCAGTTAAGACTTTTTTTTTTAAATCACAGACAATGAAAATAGCATTCCACCAGATCTTTTAAGTAAACAGTTTAACACTTAAACATTTCAATAGAGTTGCCAAAACGTCTTCATCATTGTCTCACATGGAGGGTAAATGAGTCTGAAGCTCTCAAGAGAAGCCGTATTTAAATTGGAAACTCTGCAAAATTGTTAAACGTCAACACTGCGACGAATCCGTAAGTTGCAAAGGCAAACGGAAGTTGATGCTATCCCCTAAAGCCAGGAAACCTCGTGGACCGGCAGGACTGAAAGTGGCCTGGGTCCATAGGTGCCATGTCTAACGCCCGGTGTAACGATATTGTAATGACTAGTAATTGATTTGAATGTGTATTGATTAACGTTAAGGCAGGTTTGATGACAGAAGTTCCTGGCCCTAGGACCCGTATCTGCTATCACACATCCAGAATCAATGCTACGATACGGGGACTATTTGTCTTAAAGGTCAAGGACTACTGATAAAGCAAAATTATGCGAACAATTTTTGTCAGGAAAAATGTTATTTCATTCCTTTCTTTATGCGTGAAATTGAGTGCGTATCTGTTTGATTGATCTAATTAAGTACACGAGAGCAATTAGTAATCAATCAGAATCGAAAAACTTAAACTATGTTTGAAACGACCAACGTCATAGTGAACGACCGACATATGAGTATTTAGATTCAATATGCCATCACTCTTCTTTAAGTAAGATAACGCCATAGTATTCCATAGATAGATTTGTTTAGTTTGGATGTTTCTGTTAAGGCTTGTGTTGCTTCGGATCTTGTTATTCGATAACGTGTTTCTTCTTACAGTCTATTGAGTCGATTGAGTCGTCCTCGACATGGATTTCAAACAATTTCATATTGTTGAAATTAGGGAAACATACGTAATAAAGAAATAACATTTTATTCAATGTGAGAAAGGACATGTTTCAATTTTTAAATGACTCTCCAATTCTCCTGATTTTGACATTGTATTTTAATTTTACTGTTATACACTTTAGATGGGTAAAGAAATAAAAAATACTTATAAAAAAGTTAGCAACAAGATAATTATCCGCTCGAAATTGATATCTGAAATTAAGAGATCAAACAAGTGGGTGTCACACTTATCTTTGTATTATTTTGGCTGAATTACCTCCGATGAGGATATATTATCCGAAACATGCATCACTGGTATTTTTTAGCCAGTCCACTATAGAAAACAAACCGATCGATGTACAATCTGATCTTTTCTATTTTTTTATATAAAAAGGGGAATTTGATGGATGTATAAAGTGAGAGTTTCAGAGTCATGTTAAAAGTACTTGTATTTTTGGTCAGGTTAACATTCCATGCTACAAACCAGACAAATCCATCAATGTTTTACCATCAGTGCAAATATGTTAACCTCGTAAAGCACAAAGGAAAAGAGAATAGTAGAGAGGTTCTATAAGATAGATATTTAACCTTTACTGAGATGAAATAAATAACGCATTTGCGTTCTCAAATAGCATTAAGTCTGATGTTTGTGAGCACATCCTCTAGGGTTCGACGTGCAATCTTTACAAATACATTAAATTACCAATACCCTGTACTGACAGAAACGGTTACTTTTATGACGAAGCAGTTTGACGGTCGGAAAAAGGAACAAATTTACGTAATAATTAGCTTATGCAATGGCACATTTTACTTTGATCTTACAAAATGATAGCACTTGGGAATATCGAACACTCGGCCATACCGGGCATTTATCAGATGATATCATGAAGCAAGTCGAACACGATGATAACATGAGAGATAAGGTTGACAAATTTCTTCCGACATGCCACTGTTTGATATATATTTTTCATGCTTTGCTCTTTTGGGAATTTGAAATATACTTATTTGTTTAGAACTCTCCTTATTTTGCCCTTGAGGAACGAAGGATTTCGCGAGCAGTTTTGAAGAGAGCATCTGATAATATTTATCATTTCTATGTTTTGTTCTCTTAATGTAAACACACCCCCACAAATAAAAGATGGATATACCGTAGGATATCTTTTTCGACAATTTCTCGTCCATGAAAGCGTTGTTGTTCAAGAGTAGGGGATATCCATTAGGACTTAGTTGCACCACCTTCAGAAAACACCTTAACACCCAAAACATAGTGTATACAAGCACAAACAAGAAAAGCAAAAAATGAAAAAGGAACACCCAACACCAGAGACAGCATCAGAACGTTAAACACAAAAATCTATACATAAACCAAGGAGAAAAACGGAGAATCTGTGCCGACATTGGACCGTCATCTACAACGTTAGTTTTTCTATGTCATTTATTTAGGTAAAATAATTTTTGGACGAAGATAAAGATTTAGGGTCAACGCTTTATGAAAACCATTGCTAATTTTACAACTTTGATGAATAAAATTTGATATTTATAAATAGTTGGTTGATAATTTGTTATAAAAATTTCGATCGCGGTTTCTCAATTTGGGAAAAAATATCTTAAATCAATGATGGTACGAAGACTACATTTCAAGATGGATAAAGAATCCTTAAGTTTTAGGAAAAAGATGACAAAATAACAAAGAATTCAATCTTGTAAAGAGAACACTTAGAGATTTGCGCGGATAATCGAATATTTTCTCTTAGTCTATTTAGTCTTTCTCCTAAAAAATTTATGTGCGAGGCCTTTTTCGATTATGTAGTTTTAGGGTACCTTGTTTAACTTATTCTCAATAAAAGGATGTTCTGAAAACGTTCAAGATTTGTTTAATATTTCTTGACATAGCGTTAAAGATAATTCCCTTCAGAAACCTAAAACGGCATTGGTTTTTTCTCTTGCGTTGTTGACGCAAGTCTTAGGAGTTTCGCTCTTGGCGGAGCAAGACGAATCAATTCTAGTGAGAAAATTGTGCTGTCGTCAACCGACGCTCTAAATAAACAAAATTCGAGAAAAATGAAACGTCTACGTATTCGTATTGGCAAAGCATTCCGTTTATTTTGATGAATGGAATTCTCACGTGCCCAGAGACCAAAAAGCGTTACCGGTCACCGGACGAAACAGTGCGGACCGCTTCATCGATAATTCTATAATGAAAGTACCTATATCCGTGTTAAAGCCTAAGTTTGTTACAAGTCAGCATTGATCGGCGAGGCGATTCACTGTGGTGATTAAGTTAGTTCATTCTATGGAGATGTGATTAATACACAGTATCTTCAATGGCAAATACAGAGTTCTGGCCATTTGTCTTGCTAGAAGATGCTCATGTTTTTATCGGACTCGGGAAACGCGAGGACAGAAAACCTTCCCTGTCGCAGCTCTCATCAAATCTATCATTATCGGAATGGTCCAATTACGTACGGTTCTTGCCTATGGAAACGGTGAACAATCTTTTGCTATTTAATGACTGTATACCTAGAAGGGAGTTGTTTTAACGCTCATAATGTTGCCATTGCTTTCACCGAAATATATTTGACTAATGTAAACATACTGACTCTAATCCCTCCCCTACCACCTTTCCAAATTAGCATGTAAAGAAATTTATCACATGATACACCCGTTATGCAGTTTCATAAAGCCATTTCATAAATATATGGTATGATAACACGTAACATATCGCTCTGCTTAAATGCGATTGGTCAAGTTTGGAACCTAATCACATAAACCTTGACAAATGTGACCTCTCAAATATCGGTCAACTGTTAGATTCAGACCCGGAGTCAATATCAATTGATTAAAATCGTTGTTGTTGAATTAATTCTTGCATTAAAATACTATTCAAAATTGAAATACTTTTCTCTTACGCACAGAATATCTATACGATGGGTACACTACTTCTCATGGCGTAGCAGACGACTTCTAGCTCACGGCGTGTTTCGCCTCAGTAGTTCTCGGAAACGTTGATTTCACGTTAGAAATACACACTTTTAGGCAATATTATGTGATATAAAGAATCTCAAATGAATTTTCATTACATACGATGGATTATGAAACTCGTTGTGCGTTTTATATCCCCTCGCCAAGACTCGGGGATATAAAACACACAACTCGTTTCATAATACATAGTTTGAATTGAAAATTCATTTGAGATCCTATATATAAGTCATGATTTTGTTTTTTTTTCTAATTCCCTTTTTAAGGATTGTCCAATTTATCAAACAGCTTCTTGGAAAGGACGTTGCCTTTCCCCTAATCATCCATCTCGATTACTTTATTTTTCTCGCCGTTTAATTTGATTTGAGGAAAAAATATACTACAAATCATTTCATGAACCTTTACCCTGACCTGATCATTGCCTTTAAGGTAGTTCCATCCTTTTCAATTAAATGTGGACTTTTAGTCCGTACACAAACAATTCGGTTATTCTTTCACAACGGCTTCTGCTTATATCTTGATTTAAGGTTCGCCTGAACTTTCATCCTTCCTAATCAGAGTAATTTATCTCTTCCTTGCCAATTAAGGAAGACTGTTGGCCATAGATATATGTTTTGTGATTCATGCTTTCCTCTCTGTACTTTCTGATATCTAATTACACATAATTTCATTAATATGATGCTTCTTCTAGCCTTTTCAGTTTATGGTACGTCCTTTGTTTATCTTGATTTTTGTTGTGTGCTTGCTGTCTTTTGCATTTATTGCTTTTTTGTATAATGAGATGACATTTCTTTATTCGACTATTTGAATGAGGTCTTGTAGAAAATTATATTCCCTTCTTTTAAACAGTAGAGACTTCGAAGGTTTTATTAAATTATTTGTATATTTAGTGTATTTAGATTTAATCGTTAGAGCCAGACGGCTTGCAAGTAAGCTACTTGTTCAGGGTTAGATTACACAACGGCGGCTGCAATCATCATTGAGGAAGTTCTTCGGTCGCTACAGGGATAAAATAAAAGCATACCAGAATGATCAGTGACATTCTGGATTGCGATTGAATGACTGTCATCATCACCAAACAAGAAATATTTACCTGGTATATACATCAATAAGTACATTGAGACAATCACCGAATTTGGCAATTTTCCATGGAGCTGTTGCGACGGATGTTGCATGCAGACAGGAGACGCTGACTCTTCCCGGGCTCTTGGTCTCCCTTAGGATTATAATTCATTCGTTCCGATGGAATTCTAATGATTTTGCCTTGCCTTCTCGATTTTGAGACTGAATAACTGATAGGTACTTCTTTGATGATTATTATATATATATTTACCATTTGTGGTAAAAAAAAAGAGGTAGTAATTAATGCCCAGTGCATAGTGTTGATGTTCGAATCACAAGGTTCTACCGGTATTTTGATTTCAACTGTCGTAACTGTAACAAAATATGCATGATACCATTCTAAAGATGACGTTACTGTAAACCGTAAAACATGTAAAAGCGAGAAAATGATAAATCAAACTAACGACTCTACGGTATTTTATATGAACAAAAGTTACCCCTCCCCGAAATAAAAGTGATATCGAATGTGGTACGCAAAATCTGTCGCTTCAGATTGGTTTTGTCAAGTTTCCATGTCATATGTATAGGTGATGTGTAGACACATTTCTTTTTAATTTCAGTTCTTCTGAAAGGGCGGTCTTCAGAAAATTTTAAATGAACTATCTTTTTTGTGACTTTCATTTTGCGCCTTTCTTCAGAAGGTTTATAAATGGTTCAAGTTACAAGAAGACCTCAGTTTCTTTTATCAAAGACAAATACATTTTATTGCTCAGAGCAAATAATCCGAATCAAAGTTCAAGGGGTTTTATATTTAACAAAATCAAGATGCGATATTTCTATTAAAATGCTGAGGTGGCTGTAATTTTAAAGAATGCAACAATTTTAAGCTTTAAAATAAATAAATTCTCTGTTTTAGAAAAATTCAGTTCTGTTTTCTTTGCCTTGAAGGAAGGTAATGGCTAGATTGAAATCAATTTTTTAATCATATTTATTTTTCAAATCTCACAAGCTTTTATGAATATACATTCAATATAATAAATTGGATTGGAAAAAAAGCTAACAGCTAAAATTAATTCCACTCCTGAAATCAATTTTATGAAGAGCTCGATATTCCATTAAGCATATTTTTTTCAAGAAGGGAAGAGTTGGAACATGTTGTGTTATTATTTAGACGTTCACCACTGAAGTTTAACTCATAGTTTACCTCGTACCTCAAGATTACCTCATATTACTTATTATCTGAACGGTTTCAATTATATGCATCCTGTATATGTATTTACGTAATTGACAACTTTCCATTATTTGTTCAAGAAAGAAAATTCTTTAAAAGATTTTCAAGTATTAATCTAGACAGTCAAAAGTCTAAAAAGCAATAAATAATCCCATATTTGTTCAAATTTCCAGAAAAAGATCAAGAAGTATGCGCCTTCAGCCACACTTCAACAGTCTCATTAACTGAAATACAGAAAACAAGAAGAAATTTGTCTCTTAATAAGAAGAGTTTTGTCTATTTTGGTAGAACCGCAATTTATGATAAGATGGATTTTTTTTCTTGATTAGCAGTAGACAAGAAACACTATAATCAAAAATCGTGATCATAAATATAAGAATGTAATATCTGATATGATTTTTTTTTCTAATTAATCAGGGATTTTTATGTTTTTCCATCTCATTTCTTGGATAAAGACAATTTGGTATAAAAAAGAGGGAATCTCGAATTTCAATCATAAAAACACTTTAATATAAGGGGAAAATGATGGACAGTTCCCTCTACTAGTATGTAGGGATAATGTGAGAAAGTAGTTATTATGAGAATAAAGATGATATAAATATTAAGAAAAATACGATATTCAAGGCATAAACCGCTGTTAGACGATGGAATACAATGAATCAACGCATTAGTTTGTGATTTAGAAATTGTTGCATATTTTATTGCGAATTTACATCGGAACAATGTTCTAAAACTGTTTACACCTTGACAATGCATATTTGCTAATTTTAGGCTAAGCAATGCTTTACTTGATTTTTTTTTGCCTCGAGAATTTTGTATTTTAATGCTAAGTTTTAGTCAATTCATATCAAATAATAACGCGAAGAAGATGATAGGATAAGAACTAGAGAAAGTTCTACTGCGCAATTAGAGAGTCGATAAATTTACAGTTTGGAAGTAAATTGCCAAGAAAATTGAGACTTACCGAATTTCACGTTTCATACTAGACGATTAACTGAAATGGTTTCGAGTTTTGTTAATCACACACAGTATTGGAACTTTTCCCCTAAATATAGTAGTTAGTGTAAATGGATAAAATAACATTTATTCTCCATAGATTAAGATATCAAATTTACAATATATATAGTGATTTGAAGCCTCTTAATTCCTTATCGATCAAATACCATGAACTGTATTCATGACGCATTCATAAAAATTATATTTTTGGTTTGATTCTCGATAGTGCCATTTTATTTTAATAGATTACATACATGTTTACATGAAAAAAGTAGAAATATTAATAAGGTTGATTTCTTGTTAGTGTATTTAGTACATTTACTTAATGCTTTTGATATTTCACACTGTTATTGGAAAGTACATTTACTTAATGCTTGTCATACTCTACACTATAATTGAAACGTTTCATGAATAAAGCACATGGAAATGTATACCCATGGTATAAGGACCTGCAATCGTGAAGAAATTGTTTAAAGTTATGAATAAAGCCTATTGATTCTGCCTTTTTGTTTCCATTGTCGCCGAATCTAAGCACCCGTATAATGTACAATTAGTGTTACACATTCTAGTCATGATTTTATCTCTCTATCTAGCATTATTATATATTGTACACTATATTTCCTGATGTACTTAATGCAATTCCCTTAAATCATAATTAACAAAACCTGTTACATACAAGAATACATTAAGCTTCACGTTGCATTTAGCACAACACTTTCATAGTATGAATATGATTATCATAAAACTAAAATTGAATAGAATACATCAGAATATTTCTTTTCGTGTGGGAGTTAACATACAGATACATTTCTAGCAATCGGTAAATGGTCTTTTAGAAATCAAAAGAGAACTATGCAATGTGCGGTTAAAATATTAAACGAACACTCGGATTCAGGTAGGAGTTCTGTAGATTCGAACACTTAAGTACAATTTTATATTGGACATGAGATAGTTTAAGAAATGATGACTTCTCTGAAACAATTATATAAAAGCTGAGTCGATATTATAATTTTACTTCATGAATTAAAAGTTTAGCACATATTCGTTCAGGTAAGATACCCAATAAACATCTTGTTTTGTATATAATAAGTGGCCGTTTGAAAAAAATGCTAATATATGTAATATTTTAATGCATTTTTCTGTAGGAACACTCAAAAACTGTATTAACAATGACATGAATAAATAATTTGTATCTTTAATGCTACATAAATAATGTCAATGTTGATATAAAATCTGACAATAAAACTTCAAGGAATGAAAATTTTAAAAATCTCAACTTCAAACTTACCTCTTTCTATATCTATAGGCAACCGAAATTGAATTGAAGAATTTGATTTCTGTACTCTCTCTCTCTACTTGTTCTAATTGTAAACAAGTTCCGACTGTTTTCTTATTTTTCTTGTTGTGCATAAGTTAAGTCACTTTTGTCATATAAATATGAGGATATCACTGTATAGTTCTTTGTTATAACATATAATACACGTGTCTCTTGTTGGGGTACAGATGTCACGGTATAATATCCTATGGTGCCATCTCCCAATCAAAACATAACATTGGTATATATACCTCCCGGAGTCGATACTACGGCTTCTTACACGACCAATCAGAAAGGCTATAACATATAATTTACAGGTAGCGACGGGATGCGAGCAAGCAACATTGGTACCATCATCAACTTAAGGTCCAGTGTATGTAAGTTTATATATATTTTGATATTTAAGCTATATAGATAAAGTGAAAATGAAACCTTTTACGATAATTCCTTGCTATATGTGTCATAAAGTATCTAATTCCAGAGGCAGTTATCTTGTGTGTAATGTACAAAATTATACACTCATAATGCTTTGCTTACGGTCTATAGAGCTGTCGTTGTATTTGTATTATGCCGTATGAGATGTAATGTTACCATGTAATTTTCTTGTTTGTCAATGCAAATCATTGATTTCTATTTTCAAGATTATAAATCTATTCTTAGAAATAATGAGTTTGATTGTATCACATTGTTCCTTTTGTTAACGTGGGTGAATGCATCGAACCCCGTAGTCAATGTTAGGAAAGTTATTGTAGCTAAACAACAAACTTTGATTTGACCTTTATTTGTGTACTAAGGGTTCAATTTGTGAAAACTAGGAGATGTAGGCAAATCGTATTGCACTCATACGTGACAATTTATCGGTAATTGAACGAGCGTGGGATAAGTTTATTGAAGTTTTTGTTTTCCAAGAATACCTCTTGATATTTTGCATATTTGCCTCTCATTTATTCAAATATTTACGGTACAAAGGAAGGGAATAAAGTCAATACCCCTTTTCTCTTGATCGTTGTTGTTCCCTCCCAGTGAAGTGCCCCGTTCAATCCCTGCAATTGTACCAATACTGGTGCTAAACGTTTAGGATCATTGTTCAGATTCACTATCCTATTCCAATGATGGCATTTCCAAGGATGTTGTTTGACAAATGCATGTCGATAGAATCGACTACCTATGAGGAATTCTATCCATTTTTCCATTTGTTACATAATTAGGGGATTTTGTATGTCTGATTGAAACAAGGGAACATGTCCTACTCCAGAAAGAACGCCATGGATATGAAACACTTGCAAAACAAGTAACATTGGATAATGTAATGCTCTATCAGTTAGGTTGCCGTCGACTCGGTGAAGAAAGAGTCATTCTTTAAATAATCCAATGTGTAGTTTTGAAATCAGATGATATTGATGTATCAAATACATATCATACGATAATCCTTTTTGAGACAAATAAAGGATATGTAGAAATGTTGCAAGAGAAATATCGCCTTTATGGCTAGTTGGCTACAATGCATAAAGGCCTATCCATGACATACGAGGAATCCGAAAAGTCTCTCTAAGATGTACATTTTCAGTCAAGGTTGTATTTTTGCTAGAATGATAACGATTACCGTGAAGTTCTACAGTCGTTGGAAGGAAAATATAAACAGTACGCGAAGATAATTTTGAATGATGTTTTACTATAACTGATTCGCTGTTGGAATTTCCCGAATTTGATTTTTAAGTGATGGGTGTGACTTGCAGGCCGGGATGCTTGCTACCTTGCTTGCCACCTTGTTTTCTCCTGTTTTTGAGCCTACTCCTGTTTTTGTGATATAGACATTTTCCTTTGGTATATCTTGTCTTTTTGATATACCCCTTTCTCAAAGGAAGATCTTGCTGTTTTAACTAGATTCGTTTCCTCTTTACAGAATATTTAGTTATTTTGTTTAGTTTTGTACTTTTCAAAATGTTCTCTGCCCATTGATTATGGTTTTTGTGTTCTATGCCCATTGATTATGGTTTTTATGTCCTATGCCCATTGATTATGGTTTTCGTGTTCTATGCCCATTGATTATGGTTTTTATGATCTATGCCCATTGATTATGGTTTTTATTATCTATGCTCATTGATTATGGTTTTTATGTTCTATGCCCATTGATTATGGTTTTTATGTTCTATGCCCATTGATTATGGTTTTTATGTTCTATGCCCATTGATTATGGTTTTTATGTCCTATGCCCATTGATTATGGTTTTTATTATCTATGCTCATTGATTATGGTTTTTATGATCTATGCCCTTTGATTATGGTTTTTATTATCTATGCTCATTGATTATGGTTTTTATGTTCTATGCCCATTGATTATGGTTTTTATGTCCTATGCCCATTGATTATGGTTTTTATGATCTATGCCAATTGATTATGGTTTTTATGATCTATGCCAATTGATTATGGTTTTTGTGTTCTATGCCCTTTGATTATGGTTTTTGTATTCGATTCTGATTTTGGGTTTAGTGTTTGCATTTCACTCACTTGATTCGACTTTTTTTTTATTTGAGATTGAACAATTTTATAGCTCAGTCCATATTCTATTATTAACATTATTAGTATCATTTTAGAGACACACAATAGTAGTCCGTTGATTTCTATCTATTGCAAAATTGATTAATACAGAAAACGCGTCTAATTCTCTTAAAAAAAAAAAGGTGCAAAAAATATCGACACATTTCTGAGATTACATAATATCTAATATGAGAAAAGGCTATTAGTAGAATTCCCTTAAGATGGACACCATACTTGTAATCTTCTGTAAAGCCATTTATATCAAGGACAAATACGAAGTGATGTTGGTCTAAAATGAGATGCCATTTTCAAAACTGCCTGCAACGAAGGATGGTTTTATTGATTTATGAAGTAGAAGTTTGAGGGCATCTGACGAAAAATTGAAAATTACCTCGTGCAGTAAATTTGTTTCTCTTAGGAAATCCACAGCCTTCTTCTTTACTTTTCATGAGAATGCTATTGAATATGAAGACGTTAAACATTGGTACCACTTGGTGAGTGTCACTGCTGGTGGACCAGGAGTCCCGAGGGCACATGTAGCCAAATTCGATCAACTTCGGTTGATCGTTTCTGCAATGCATTCGAAAGTTTCTGTTAACAAAATTCTTGAAATTTCTAAAACGTGGGTCATATCCCACCCTTCCTGCTACGTCTTTCGTTACACCTTTGGACATAATAATTTTCACACTCTTCGGCCATATTACATTGTTTAGATTGAGGGTCAATGAAGAGAGTTAAATACCCGAAACGTGCAAGTCTGATCCATGCTGCAAATTTATATGCTCTTAAATGATCCTATTGAATTTGAAGACGTTTACATTTTATATGAAAAAGACAAAACAAACCGAAGTTTCATAATCAAAGGATTACCTCGTGCAAAAACAAAACAAAACAACAACAAAACAAAAAATCTCAGAACTTATATATTTCAGATGTTCCAGCATCATCAATCGCTTTTATGTTCAAATGTATAGCAACGTTTTGCTGCTTTGAGGTGGAACATGGTCAAATTTATTGTTTAACCAGAAATAATAACCTGCTGTCAGAGAGCAGCCTTCATGGACATAAACTTCCAAATACCTTACACTAGACATTAAGTGGCACTTCATGGACAGAAACTTCCAAATACCTTACACTAGACATTAAGTGGCACTTCATGGGCATAAACTTCCAAATACCTTACACTAGACATTAAGTGGCACTTCATGGGCATAAACTTCCAAATACCTTACACTAGACATTATGTTGCACTTCATTGGCAAAAACTTCCAAATACCTTACACTAGACATTTAAGTGGCACTTCATGGACAAACACTTCCAAATACCTAACACTAGACATTATGTGACACTTCATGGGCATAAACTTCCAAATACCTTACACTAGACATTATGTTGCACTTCATTGGCAAAAACTTCCAAATACCTTACACTAGACATTTAAGTGGCACTTCATGGACAAACACTTCCAAATACCTAACACTAGACATTATGTGACACTTCATGGACAAAAACTTGCAAATACCTTACACTTGACATTATGTGGCACTTCATGGACAAAAACTTCCAAATACCTTACACTAGACATTAAGTGGCACTTCATGGGCATAAACTTCCAAATACCTTACACTAGACATTAAGTGGCAATTCATGGGCATAAACTTCCAAATACCTTACACTAGACATTAAGTGGCAATTCATGGGCATAAACTTCCAAATACCTTACACTAGACATTAAGTGGCACTTCATGGGCATAAACTTCCAAATACCTTACACTAGACATTAAGTGGCAATTCATGGGCATAAACTTCCAAATACCTTACACTAGACATTATGTGGCACTTCAGAGACAAAAACTTCCAAATACTTTTCACTAGACATTTAAGTGGCACTTCATGGACAAACACTTCCAAATACCTTACACTAGACATTATGTGGCACTTCATGGGAAAAAACTTCCAAATACCTTACAATAGACATTTAAGTTGCATTTATGGGCAAAAACTTCCAAATACCTTACAGTAGACATTTAAGTGGCACTTCGTGGACAAAAACTTCCAAATACCTTACCCTAGACATTTAAGTGGCACTTCATGGGCAAAAAAATCAGAGGCCAAAGTAAACTAATTGGCTCCTAGACCTCATATTTAATATCTAAATTTCAATGAGCTATTTTGTCAACGGAGGAACTATTTTTAAAAGTAGGGAAAAAATCGGATTGGATGGTGGTACCATTTCAGTTATCATTCGGACAAAGTTTGTAACATTGCAATTTGCTTTATTTTCTTATCTCTATTTTAAAATTTCTAAGTTATGACAAAGGGATGTTCATTCTTTTTTTTTTCTCAAAAAGAGAGTAATTTTTCCCTACGTCACTAGATTGTATTCGAAGAGAGATTACTCGTCCTGTAAAAGATAGAAGAAAAACTTTGTCTCAGTATTACGTCATCACGTGAGGCGTATTTCTTATTTTCAAACTTCTTATCAAATGCTACAGCTGTTTTCCACATTTGAACAATTACCGCAATGAAAGATAATCTAATTGAGGTTTGGAAATGCATTTTGATTGATGGACGAAAAATACAAATACCCTCTGGAAATAGAAATATAACACGCTCATTTCTCCGCCAGAGCGCCTCTCGTATCAGTTGATATAGGCTGGAATAAGTAGTTTTGGATCGGCAGAGTTTCTTGGATGTATCTTAATGATGAGGTAATAATGAAAATGAGGCAAGTAAAGTGGCGGGCGTAATGGACCCCCCGATGTGGACAGTGGAAGGATCAACCTATATTATGGTGCCATTATTGGTGCAAACAGGTTCTTTCCTGTCAAAATTCTCACTAGGATTTCTTTTCTATAAATGATTTGCATTGTCAGTTGAATAATGTTTATCAAGTAGTCGACCCGTCAAAGTGATCTGTTTTGCCAAACTTCTGTCTGTAGTGAATTCTTTTTTTTTTTTTATTATTAATTGTGAAAATATAATATTTATCTTTATATGAATGTTAAACGTCTTCAAATTCGGTAGTATCATTTAAGAACAGATATTTGCAACATGGGTTTCGGGTACGTAACCCTCGTCAGTGATCCTCAATCTAAACAAAGTAATATGACCAAAGAGTTTGAAAGTAATATGTCCAAAAGACGTAGCAGGATGGGTGAGATATGATGCTACAGAACCAACGTTTTAGAAATAGAAAAAAAAAACTTGTGAATCCGATATGCATAAAATCTCAAAGAATTAGAATTAAAAACAATACATGACCCATGATATGATGAATGAGGACATTGTTTCCCATCATGGCAACATAATAAAACCTCATCTAAATGTGTTTCTTGTAATTTAGACCTGTTCTTCTAAGAACTAATCGCCCTTTACTTAATTCAATCCTATAATTAGTCTAATATTGACCAGGTTAAGATGGGTTTATAACACAAAACAATTTGATTAGAGGAATATCCGCCCAAAACGTTTTAGCAATATTGATTCTTGCATTAACGCAAGGATGCAATAAATTTGCTAAGGTAAAAAAAGATAGAATTTTTATGTGAAGAGCCTAATGTGTTAAAGAATAATTTCTTATTGACAAGGGATTAACATCACGTACCCATTAACTCCCCCGTCCGCTGTAGGGATGATGATATATTTAGGTATTGTTTTCGATAATATAGCCCGTTTGCGCTCAGTACATAATGGTAAATGGTATCTACCTCACGGACTAACATTGAAACTTTAAAAAAAGCGGAAAAATCTATATTTTGCAATAGCAAAAAGGCAATCACACAGAATCGAAATACACAAACAAACACACAAACAAATAAACAAATTGGGAGAACAAGGCAACCAGGAAACCAGTGATGGCTGTGCCACCTAATTGTGTTTTAGGAACACGAATTCAAAGCCTATGTCGGCATCTTTGTAAATGGCATGTTGTTATTTGAGGAAGATTTTTTAAGTTCAAGGTCATGGTCATAAGATTAGTATTTTGGCACCAGTAGAAAGAATTTTTCACATGGAAAACAATCTAGAAACCAAATCACTATCATTCTAAAAGTATGACGATTTTGTGGAGAGACGGACAGACTGACAAACGGACAGGACAGGACATAAAATATGTACCTTCAGAATCTATATTCCCTTTTTGTCGTCTCATGTACGTACATGTATATCACTGCAATGTCGTCATGTTGAGATCTCCTCCTTATCTTTCAACACGAAAGAGCATGTTGCATATTATCTAGTTCGTCTGTTTTGGGGCTATTGAAATAATCTTCATGCTTATAATAACGAAAAAGTGAGTATGTTCTAAGTAATGTTACGGATTGGGCATCTATTTGTTAGATGGTTGCCTCGTGTTGTTTTTTGGTGGTTATTAATAGCGTTCAAGATTGTCTGCTAGAAAACAGTCTTGTTTCTTGTTTTTATATGATTAAAACTTTTTATTATTCATTTTATTACGACAATTCCATTGCATTTTGGAAGAGATTCAATTACTGCAGTTGAAATAAAAAATAATAATGGGTCGAATTGACATGACAGCGATTTTACTATTATTTAAACAGATCATTTTGTTTTCTTTTTTCTTCACTTCACCGACTTTTTATTTTAATTGAATATTGGAGGGTCATAAAGTTCGAACTATTTTGTATTTTCCATGTTATTTACTAAATATTTATTTACTAATACTTAAAGTATTTCATTCACTTACCGTCAGGCGCACCTGCTTTATCATGGCATTTTGACTTCTGAGTATGTATCCTTATTGTAATTACCTATAATATCCATGTGTAATCAAACATAAACATATTCCTTTGCTTTGAAAAAAGGATCGGACAGTATTTTGTGAGATGTTCTTGAAAATTAGCTTTGTTTGTGGCTGTGAGAAAAAATAAAGAGACTCTCAATGTCAGTGGTTTCTTTGCCTAGGGCTGAATCGGCAGATAAAAGCAGGAATCGGAAAGCAAGGAAAATGGCATATGGTACAATGTTTAATTTCATGTAATGACTGCAATAAAGGGTTGTAAATGGTTTCTTAAACCGGATTTCAGATGTAGAATCTTCGTGCCAAGGCACATGGCACTAGCTCTACTGTCAAGGTGGGCAGAAATCAAAGAGCTAAAACATGGCTAAGTGCCTCTCATAAGAACATTACTACTATTATTTTTTATTCAAGTCGATCAAGCTTAACGGAAGCACATCGAGGAATGTTCTCTTACATCGTAAAGTTTTGTTTTCACAATTATTGTTTTTATTCCATCATAATTTTTGGTCGTTTTTTTTTCAATGTCATTAGCTTTATTTTATGTATGCGGTAATGTCCTCCTATCGATCAGTTGAATTTGCCTTCATGATTTCAAGTTGAGATACTTTATGAATGTCATACTATAATTTTGAATATGACATAAAAGGGAATCTTTGACGATTTTGGTGTCATGAGACTGAAATTCAAGGCTGTAAGTACGATATTTCGGGTACTCAGTTTAATTCGATAGAATAATATTTTGTCATTTAGAAAAAAAGAACCCGAAATAGTATTGGAAAAACTAGTCATTTTCCAAGGTCGAGAAAAGATGTTCATGTGCATCTATTTGGAAGGAAAGAGGAGAGAGGGTTTTCTACCCGATTAATGAATATTAAGCAAATTCGCATGTAGCAATTCAGGGAGAAGATTGATTTTTCGAACACTTTCTCACGAGTGTAGATTGCTGTAACTATAATCGAGAAGGGAATGGAAGTAAACTTGAAAAAAAACTTACATTAGTGTTCCCCTTGTTATACTTATTTATTACTACTAGTATTTCAGGGAAGAATTGTATCATAAAAACTCGCAATGGATTTAGTTTTAGTAACACTTATTACGGTGTTTTTTATGTAACTGATCACTCTTTCCCGTAGTTGGTGATAGAGATCAAGTATAATAGTGTTATCAAAATTGTTTATAGCATGGCTTTTTAGATTTTTAATTGTGTGTAATTTTTTCCTACAATTAAGCCTCGTATCTGACTGCATTTAATGGTATTTGAATTATTTCAAGTATAATTTTTTGTACTTTCTTCATTCTACTGTAAAAATCACTGTTTGAATACGCCTGAAATAAGAACAGCGCATTTAATGTGATACTATTTCCTTGGTCAGGTTTCAAAACAGAGAGCTATTATTTTCGTTAATTTTCAAATTACAAAGTCAGATTTCATACAGTGACGATTTATATTTCCTGCTATCCATTTGATATTTACAAAAGGCATTAGTAAACACTAGCGTTATCAGAGAAAAACTTGATAAGATATTATTAATTTCGTTTAGAATTGACCGACATGACCATAACTCATGGAAATTATACAATGGCACTGCAGAGGTCGATAAGCTCTTGAAAGCTGGAGAGTTTATGAAAATTGACAACATAAATAATAAACAATCTCGATAACTCTACACAATTTAGGTTATATAAGCTCCAATATCGTCAATAGAAATTCGAGCATAGACACCATAAAGATAAAAAGCTATATCAAATATCTTGGTAGCCAGGAATTTTCCTAGAATACATGTATTGACGGAGTTGTAACCCGGGGTATGTCAGACTTGACATGACGTGGTCATATTTACTTTTCATTATACTTCTTAATGTTATTTTCATACCTCTATTTTACATGCTTTTTTGTGTCGCCTGCAAAGCATAGCGATACTTAAGGATCACGTTGTCCGTCTGTCTGTCACACTGGGATGTCACACCCTATATAAAGTTATGCCCAAGTGTCGCTATGTTTCGCAGGCGACCCCTGAATTCCTGGGAATGATTTTATTATTCAGAGATTAAGGCAAGGCATAGCCTTAGTCTATATGTTGATTCTTTGGTCAAGTTTTCTTTCCAAATAGGCGAGGTCTATTGCATTCTTCATTTCATTGACAATAGCTCCAGAGCCATTTACCTAAAAAGAACACAAACTTAAGTTGAAAACATGTAGTCTGTCTGTCTGTCTGTCTGTCCCTTCATTTTTTGGTGACCATTCATTATGATCACTGCCTATATTATGTCTGCTATTTTTCAGAAATAAGTTTTGATGTTCTGTTTTCGTTTTATGAAGAGTCTTGACTGAATGTAACTTCTTTAGTTTCATTTCTTTTTAGACCTTTTACCTTGGTCATAATATTTCAGACTTCTTAAAGTACATTTGGTCTATTTTTAAAATGTTCTTACTGCGTAAATCTTGATTTTTTCCTTCAAAATGGACTGAGTGTGTAGTAGAAAAGATTACAAATTTTTAGTTGTTCCAACAAAGAAGAAGAAGAAGCAAATCTTTCTTTTTAAAAGTATGCTACCATATAAAAGCTGACAAGTTGACAGCTAACATGTTTTTATCGTAATTGGTGAATTTTCTGAGTCCAAAGGTAAGCTTCTTACAGCAAGATTTACAGAACTTATATTTCTGTTGCCATTAGCTGAGATGCAAGTCCTAATTACTATCATACTGTCTGATACCATTGAATGGTCTTTCTTCAAGTTTGCACCCAAGATTTTTGGTTCATGAAGCTTTGAACTCAATTTCTGGATTCTTGTGAATGTATTTGTTATAATTCCTGTTTTATTTGCTCTCATAAAGTAAGTATAAGGTAACTCGTACTAGTAAGTAATAAATGATATTTTAAAATAATTTACACAATAATGTTGGATCTTTTGAAACAAATCCAATCTTTCCATGAACAGCCTGACAGATGTATCACGGAGAGCATTGGTTACCATTGTCTGTTCAGTTTTGAAAAAAAAAAATTATTTATTGATGTGGTTTTTTTTTTCATCATATAGTGGTGTTGTTTATTTTGTTTTTGTTAATATGCTCTTTGACTCCCGAATCCTTGTCTTTTTATGGGCATCTTATTAACATACAGTAAGTGCCCTAATTTTTTTTTATTTTTTTTTTTGCTCCGAGATCGATAAGTATTAATGTTATTTGATACCTTCTTAACATAAAGGTTTTCGACGCGACGCTCCCTTGATTAAATGCTATGTTTTTGTCTGGTCTTTTCAGATAATTAAGAAAAAACAAATCCTTAGATTCTTTGGCGAGGTTGTATCCCAGTAGGTAGCAGTACTAGGTCATCGTACTGATTGCCTGGAGAAATCTAGATTATGGCAACCCTAAATGAAAAAGTCTTCAGACTTAAGCAAGCAAACTTGACTTTCTTGGCTTCCGATTTCATAATTATGGAATTCTGCTTTGATTGTTGTGTTTTCAAATACACGTATGTAGTTTTCTTTATGGCTTATTATAACGTTCCCTGAACACCTTTCATTCTGTACTTAACTGAGTCTTCGATGAAAGCAGCAATCTTTTAACAACATTTCCAATTAAGAGGTTCAGAGTATTTCTTCGTTCCCAAACACATAGTCTCTGTTCCTTTCTTTACAACTTCACAATATATTACTAATATATCTTAAAAGAAGTCATTTCTTAATCATATTCATATTCATATATATACACAACCAATGCTGAGAGGAACGTGCTCGTATTTCGTATGAAAACGCTCATGACGTCACAATGCATAAGATCTAAAGAAACATGCCGCGACGGCTGTTCCAACCTGCGAACTGTACCCGCGGTGACATGAATATAAACGTCACCTTGTTAACTAGAAGAACGCGATTTCAGAAAACAAGAATGAAACAGACTACTGTGATGCATATATATAGAATAAATGTCATAATTTGTGTTTTGTTACGGGTATACAACACACAGCAAGTGCATTTATCGTACATGTAATGCGCGTTACATGTAAGATAAATTCGCTTGCTGTGTGTTGCATACCCGTAACAGAACAAAAATTAAGACACTTATTCTCTCTGTTATGACGCGGAAGTTAAATATGTCTGTCTTTACGTCCTTCTGTCATACTTTCAGTTTCCAAATAATAACGCAAGAACCTTTCCTTCTACCTAAACCAAATTTGTATGTATGGTTACTTACCAAGAGGGGAAGATGGTTATTTAGCTTAGAATCAATAGGTCAAAGGCCAAGGTCTTTGTTTTAATTACTGTTTTCCAGATGATAATTCAAGAACCCATTCACTTACTGAAATATCAGACTGGGAAGAGGCCTTTTGATTTTGGGGTCAATATATCAAAGGTCAAGGTCACTGTTATGAAAAATACAAAAATACTCTTAAAAGTAATAGCTTCCAGATGCTGATTTTCACCTATCATAACCAAATTTGAATGTATTATTACATATTGAAAGTGAAGAAGCCTATTTAGTTTGGTGTCAGTAGATGAGAGGTCAAGGTCTACTGAAGCAAAAAAAAAAATATTGTCCTTTAGCTTTACCAAATATTCATCATTTTAGTTCGAAGTATAATCTGAAGTTAAAGTAATTACTAATATTCATATGATCGTTATCAAGTTCGCATTAAGAGAAAAAGAGAATCATATTTGGACTGTCATGTTTGATTGCAGTATAGGGAGCAATAAAAACAGTTTTCTATTTTCTCATTATTATCGCCAGACGAAGTATCGTCTGAGTTGGAGGAATTTATGATTGGGTGATAACAACAAACAATGAAGCAAAAATAAGTGACGTGAAGCCAAGTCGCCAAAAAATTGAACTTGCCACCAAGATTAGGGTTTTCAATACAGCATTGAGACAATGATAAGGATATTATTGATGGGAAGGTCAGAGTTGTCTACCGTTGTGAATGGCCGTACACAGATTGATGTCAAATATTCCCATCAGTCAATGCTTCATCAAGTCTGCTCTTATTGAGAAGTAAATATTTTACTGTGGAAATGCCTTGGAACGATTTTATTGAAGGAGCACAGACATTGTACCTTGGAAAACGATGCAAACACGTAGTGATACCTCGTAGTAAATTTCTTTTGCAAGAAATTAGTTCAAACTTGATCTTGAAAGAAACGACTTCAAACTTGATCCTGCGGAAATCAACTCAAATTTGACAACGGCCACGTCAACTGTTTTGAATTTTATGAAGGCGAGAACTTTTTCATCGTGACGTCATTGTCTTCGTGCAGAACAGTTTCTCCTTTTTCGTGCTTTGGCCATATATATTTTCAAGATGTATCAACATGATGACTTGCAGTTCAAGCGTTATCTTACTAAGTTGACAGTCATGGTCCATATAAATCTCGGCTACAATGTTGGATACAGAGCAATTTCCCAAATTTGATATCCGGCTAAGATTCAGCCTTAAATGTTATACAAAATTGGATTAATTTGAGTATAATATCATCAGTTCATTCGTCAGGGACATCCCGCCTGGATTTTATCAGGTTGTAAATTAATGTAGTAAAGGATATATCTATCTGACATGCAGGGACCTTAATTATGGTCCTGATTTCCTCCATTGCTACGTCTATGCACAAAAGATAAGCAATTATCAAAGGAAATTGGATTCCAGCATAAAATTTGATTGATCTTTGGCAAGAAATTGCATAGACATGCAACTGATTCATCTAGTTATTAAATTAAATGATATACCTCCCTAAAAATAGCCTTGAAACCTGTCGATAAACAGGGCCTGTCAAAATATCAAACATGCTTAATTAACTCATATTAATATCTCCTTTGAAAAGACAAAATATTCAAACGTCTTTTATAGCACAAATTCACGCCATCTGAATATCTTGCATCATTTTGATAAAAACAAAAACCTGGAATTGCACTTTTAAGAGAGTTTTATGTTCGATGGTACGATATCAAATCTTTTGCGTTATTTCTGTAGAAAAAAATGTCAAGGACATTCGTGTATAAGGCTGATCTTGACGATACAAAATGTCACAAAACAGATTCAACACTCAATATGACTTCTTGTTTGTAGCAGTTTTCAACTACATGCTGTTATGCTTCACTTACTGGATGACTTTTTAAAAGAATTCATGAAACTTCAACTTTTAAGCCTACGGATAGATCTCTTGTAGAATAGTCCCAAGTCATCTACAAAAGAGCTGTGTTCTTAACAAACAAAAAGACAAATTGAATGCATCCGACATACATGTTTCAGACTGTCGACCCTTTCAGTCGAAAGAGTATAGTTTTTAGTGTCTTTACAAAACCTTTTAAAAATAAATATGTAGTCATTACTTATGTCTATGTTGAAGTGATTGTGCGGTGATGTTAAGGTGATAAATTAGTACAGAAATCGAACAGTGGAAAATTCTTTTTTTTTTTTTTTTAATCGGTCTGCTATAGTTGGAACTCTATTTTGCTGATAGATATTCACTTAATCTACTTTTGATGCTATAAGAAGGTCTGATGATCGTTAATTGTTTCCTTGTTTTGTGAAGGGAGTCTTAAGGCTACAAATGTAATGAAGTAAAAACATGTGTATTATGTGATATCACGGAGACTTCAATTCCTCTCTTATGTAAGACTCTTCAAAATAATGGACAATTTGTTTTGTGTTCAAAAGTCTGTTAATCTGTCATTATTGCCTCATCTTTGAAACATACCGACTGACTGAGAGGGAGCGACGTGAGATAATAATCCAAAACGCCGTGTGATTAAAAATAATGCCATCCTAGTTACATAAGAAGTTACAAGATAGTTTCCTTGTATTTGAGATAATTGTCCAAAATTTTATGCATTATTGATTGGATATTTTCTGTAGCGCTTTATTCCTGCGTTTCGTTTGATTTGAATTAATGAGTCATATTGAATTCAAATGATAAATGGGCTTTCGAAATGTTGAATTAAAATCTTGTTCTCCGCGCTTTGTGCCGTTGTCTAAGATAAAAACCTCTTTATTGGTGCAAGTTCTGCATCAACTCAAACAGACTATCTTCTTAATGTAGATACACACATGTAAATATACCGTTAAATTGTATATCATGAATTACGATTATAGAATTTCCTCTCTTTGATTGCTTTTGCTTGTTGCTTCATTGGACAAGATGATAACCTTGGACATGGTTACCATGGATTTTGACAAAGCCAGTTTTGTGGGTCTAATGTACATGTATTTACCTAATTTAGCGCGAGTGCTGTGACCGTGATTTAGCGCCGTTTTTGCGCCAAGAACAAGAGTCAAATTTTCTTTTATCGCCGAGCTTTGATGAAAGCTTATTTCTGCGATGATTGTGATGTCACATAATTTAGGCAGGACATGCTATTATTCACCGTGAAGTGACACTTTACTATATGAAGTAAGGAACGAAGAACATGCGCACTATGTATCTGTATGGATTTCTGTATGCTTGCTTTTACATGTATATCAAAGCCAAGAAAAATTAATGTTTGTTTATCTTTTAATTTTGACCTTGTTTGTAAGCTTCGAGCTATTACTATTAGAGACATAATTTTCTTGTTTTTGAGATACATTTAGATTAACTGTGCTTGCTATAACATATTGTTTTTGACTATGGAAAGGGATATTCTTTAGGTAAACGGTATTCAAGTTCGAGCGATGTCTCTTTATGTAACATATAATAGATTAACGTGCCTATTTTGACGTTGATGTAGGTAGTAAATGACGTGTGAATTATCACATAAACCTCTCCAAGATGTTTATTCTTGTTTTCTTTACACAGTCAATCACATAGATACAAACACACCCGACGCTGAAGCCGTATAAAGCACGTAGGATTGCCTCACAACATAGCTAGCGCTAATTAGCCTGTCTTTCTACGCTGAACAGGTTGCCCCAGAGCAACCGGAGACGCTGATCGTCTCATTTCTCAACAAGAAAGCATGGAATGCGAGATGCTCTTTTATGTAAAGATGAAATTGCTGGGGATATAACAAAGAATCCCGAAATGTTGAAGCTTAAAGCAAAGTTATTAATGAGAGATTATAACGTTACTTTGCTTTAAATGACTCGTGTTAAACATCATGGTACGCTATGCAAAAGGCTGTAAGATGAAAAATAAATAATCTACCTAGTATCGGTACAATCACCGAAACGATTAGAGAAAACGATGAAAACTTGAAATGCGCAGAAATTCTACAACTCTGCAGTAAGCAAATAAGCAGTTTCATCCATTAGAGGCATGCAATTGTGGGGCAAGGTTAGATATTTTTAGACTCGTCAAATTTTTATATTGACGCATATCTCAATTTTACAAACGTATTTCTATTTAAAAAATAACAAATTAAGCTTGTCTTTCTTTGTTCTGGAATGCCATAACACGAGCCCTTAGGCAAAATATCTAAGGAGTGTAAGCTGAGCTGTACAGAACAAAACTTGGTGGTTGAAGCCATGTAGTGAACAAACCAATACAGTAGAAATCGTAGCAGTGGTGTGTAATTACTGGAGAAGACGGCTAAATACAGTAACTGTTACCATATCTGTGTTTCATAGAACAGAATTTCGAAATGGACAAAATTTTATACATCTTTGTGTCTAGACTTTGAAACTTTACCCAACTTTAGCCAAGTTAACCGACATAGTAATTGTATTGTAACATCAGTTTTCTTTGAAATCGTTTGGTTTCTTTTATAAGAAAGTAGATCATTCTGATCGCCATTTTCGTACAAATGTCTTAAGAATTGTGACACATTATTTTAATTTTGTTTTTTGGTCTATAACGTTTCATAATGTTGGCAAAACGTCAAAATAGCAATATACGCCGACGATATGATACTTGTATTACAGGGAACAGAGAAAAGTCGTGTCATTGAGATTGTTCAGGTCAATTTATGACCCCTTAACGATAAATTTGGACATGTTTTTGTTTTTCGTTTGTCCAAAGCTTGTTAAATGATTTTGACAATATTTGTCTGTTGGTATGCATACAAATGTATACCGTATCTCAATGACTATTTATTGCTCGTTAGCATCTACATGTTGAATTGGTTTGACTATAAATTTCCCTGTATATCAATAAAGTTGCCATCTTGATCTTGACTTTTGATTCCCTTCATAAGAACGTTGTAACAGCGGAATGGTAATACTTTTTAAAGAATATCAATAAATGCATCAATCTTTTCTTTGTAGCAATACTTCTTGCATTTTCACGCAAAAATAATTCGGTGGTTCGAGACATATAGTATTGGGTCCAGTTGTCCGACTCTGTCTTCAAAAATCTTGAACCTTGTCCATAACTTTGGTTTTGAAAAAAATATAAATTTTCACCCTCATGCACTCCATACGACACGAATTTTTCTATTGAATCCAAAATTGTTGACATTGTGACCTTTACTTTCAGATAACATTTACTCGTATTATACTGCCAATGATGCCGCTGGGTTATTCGCGTATCTTTTTCTTTTGATCTTGAACTTCTTATTGCTAAAAATGATATATCTCTCCAATGTTGTCAAGGGCCCATTGGCCATCAGTGTTTCTCCATGAAACAACTATCACATTTTGTTTTCTTCTTTAATTCTTGCGTGAGACGTCTCATATAAAAGTCTCCTTCTCAAGAAAACAAAACTTTTATGGTTTGAATATGTCCTTTCTATTTTAGAAACCATATTCGTTTTAAGATTTGAAGATAATTTGGATGAATATAAGATTAAGATTTCACGAAGATCTGAAAGGATGCGGCTGCTTGTTTAATAAAGTGATAATTTCAGAGCTTCAAGCATTTTGAAGTTTTTAGCAACGAGCAAGCTCACCACACTACTAGCTTGTTCTTCGGGTTTTTGTTTTGTTTTGGGTGTTGTTCTGGTTTTTCTTCTTCTTCTTCTTCTTCTTCTTCTTCTTCTTCTTCTTCTTCTTCTTCTCTTTCTTTTAATTACTAGTATCTTGACCTTGCAAATTGCTGAAAACTTTGGTTTCTGATTCGTCAAGTTGAGTGTAACGATGTACTTGAGAAGAAAACTTAACATCATTCGAAATTCTTGATCTACAATGACTCTTTGTGAAGCTGTAGGAACCACTTTCTTTGAAGGAATGACTCCTTTTGACATCTTGGAGTATTGCTAATTCATGTAAAACAAACTGAAGCATCCTTCCAACATCAAACGAACACCGATTATTCTAATGTTTCTTGTATTTTGATATCAATGAATGCAAAGTGGAAAATTGATATTCATTTGTTTCTTTGAAAACAAAATTTAGTCCTGATTTTACTGCGATTCTTGGCATTGCGGAAGGGAAGGTTTTTTTTAAAACAAATATGTAAAAGATTTAATGAATGATGTTTATTGAGAAGATTTAAGAAATTTCAGGACTTAAAGATATGTTGTCATATGATGTTCATCCTGCTCTTTCTTTAGTTTTATTACACTAAAACAATCAGAGTTTTCCTCTGTCATTTTAAAAATGACTGTAACAATTGTTCTGTCCATCCATGTATATACAAAAACCGATGCACAACCTATATAATCCGCGAAGCGTACTATTGTATGGGTGTATACGGACAACGTGGAAATATGGGAAAATATTTAAGTAAATGGTTCCCAAATGACAAAGCCTTTTCTTTCCTCTCGATCTGTCTCTCTGTTCGTCTTGTAATTTTAAGTTGTTCGTGCTTTTTAATGCAATTGATAGAAATACTTAGTCTTGTAAGACAGAGTAAGTCTGAGATTGGTCCCTTTATGACTTGCGAAATAAGGTCGGTGGACTCTCGGCCATGGATTAAGAATTTGACTTGAAATTTGAAACACTGCCTAGGCTTGGCAAGATTATTGGGAGAGATTCCTTGCAATATGTAGAGGATGTTAGTTTCAATAATACTATTATAAAGTAAAAATAGTTTTGATTTTAAAAAATTTAAGTCATTGTCATGTTATAGATCTCTTCAAAATGATAATCACATATTTTTAGTTTGTAAATTTTGGAAACGAGGTCATGAAAAGGACTTCTCAAAGCTTACACATTCATCATTTGCCGATTCTTTCATTACGAGGCCAAATAGAAAAAAAAAATTAAGATCTCTTTTTTCTTTAATTAAGGATATTAATCAAGCATGTATGTATCGCAGATTGAACGGCATTGACGTAAATTGATATGTATTAGTATTTTTGAAACCACATCACTCCTTAAGGAAGAATAAAGGATATAATTTATTCAAATGTATAAATTGAAGCAATCTTGCATGTTTTGTTCTCGAATTTAAGAAACCAGTTGAGAAAACTGAAGAAAAAAATTTAACTCTCCAGAGAGCTTTATTGAAAATTTTAATTGCTGTTGCACATGCGCAAAAACTCGATCATCGTTGCCAACAAAATTTCAATCAGAAACATCCTGTAAGAACAACCATATTGGGAAATCTAGTGAACGTACGAGGTCAAAACTGGCATGTTTACCTCAAATAGTGAGAATTTATGACTGGTTGACGACACAAGTTTTTGTGTGAGAAGTTCCCATTATCTCTTCATGTCTATTTCTATAGCTTAATAGCCGTCTTCTGCTTATAGGATGTCAATTATAAGGACTATTACATAATGAAATTTCACGTTTTGACAATTTTCTTAGGGTTTTTGCGCAATGAAATTATGGTGATTTATTTCCTATAGATTGGTCCATGATGATCATTAATTGGGTTTGCTAGCATGCATTGCCTCATTTTGATATAGATTCTTGGGAGTTTTGATTCATTGATATTATTTTGGATTTTTCTTTGGTTGGTCCAAGACCTTTTGTGCTTATGGAATCGTCCTTCGTCCGTTCTTATTTCGTCTGTCGGTTAGTCTGCGAGCAATTCTTGGGTACAAAACTCCTCTTATGTAAATTATACAACATAGAAATGTTTGATTAATTAAATTTAAATTGTGAAAAAAAAATTGTTACCTCGAATATTAATTTGCTCGAGTCTTTGACTCCTAGGGTATCAAAAGCTTGTTTGATCTCCATTTCTGCTTAGCTTCATTTTCAGATCAGACGTTATTAAAGTTGATGAATAAAGAAGAGACTGTCATATGTATTGGATATCGAAAGTTACCATCGTATTCTAGGTGACTATAAATGTAGTGCTTGCATAATATGGACACTTAAAAAAAAGAAAGTTTCTCCTCAAAAGTGCAGACTTATCTGTGATGTGTGATGGGTTTAGAGGAGTGTCTACTAGTAGGTCGCTTTTTCATTAACACTTGTCGACCTCTTGTTATAATGTCGCACACTTAGTCATCTTTGTACTTTGTACTTACTTGAAGAAAAGGTTAAGTCTATTGTTTTCTCTTCTTTTTCTTTCACAATTTCGGTCCACTTTCTAATTTTACGTTAATGTGTGATTGTTGATGAAAGTGAAGTAAGGATTTGTTCATTATTTTCTGTTGTTCTGTCTGTCCTGATCACATTTAGGTTTTTATTTTTGGTAGGCATTATTTCAAAATGGACGGGTTGGATTTGAAATGTGACCCGAATGTGTGTCTTCGTTACAAGACCCCCTGATCTTGACATTTGCCGTCATACTATAAAAATAGATAGGATGTCCAAGAAAAGGTTTCTAACTAGTTACTAGTAAATGTTTTACCCTAGAGGGCCTTAAGTATTTTGAATACTTGCATTCTGTATGATCGATGAACTCTGTGATATTTGATGAGGACTAGTTGAAAATGGTAATAGTCAGTAAGATCCTCTGGCAGCCATCTTTGAAAATCGAGCAGTAGAGACGGGGACTGACATAACTTTATCTAGTCATATGCGTCCTTGGTAGATGACCTTGAGTTTTGATGAAATTTTATGCAGCGCAACCGTATAACTCAAAAATATGTTTTCATGCTGAGCTTGCTACGAAAATGGCTCAGGTCAAATTTTGTTTGGCCAGGTGAGCTCAAGTGAGCTATTGTCATAGCGCGCCGTCCGGCGTAAACTTTTTACATTGTCTCAGGGTCTTGGAAGTTTGGTGTGGTAATTTTCTCCTATATCACTATGTAATCTTGTAAACACCAATTCTCAGAGAGTATAAATGATTGAGAGTTAATTCTTTTTGCATACAATTGGCCTGTGGTCTAGTTATGTACCTGATATTTTGTATCAGCCCCTGGGTCTTGGACAATGGATGTGGTCATTTTTCCCATATACATGTACACGTAAATCTATGTAAACACCACCTTTTCAGAAATTGTTATTGCTGGAGAATTATATTTGCATCATAATGGGCCTTTGTTATAATTATGCACCTGATATTTTGTTTGAGCCCCTGACCCCAAAGATAGCTGAACACCGATGTGTCACTTGGGGAATTTTACAAAATGATCACTGGAGAGCTTCCGTCTCGTCAAAGACTTCTTGTTATTGTATTTCGTACTGTTGTAACTTGTATTAAGGCTATAAATTATACTGCACTCTGATTTTTCATTGATTTGCCAGTTGTCTAAACTTTTTGGAGTTTCCCAAATGAATGAAACTTCATTTATAACAAGATTTTTAAAAAACAGTATGGCTGTGTGTTTGATAGCTACAGACTTGGGATGTATTTTGGTCTCGTTTGAACATCGTGTGTCTGGGTTACACTGTAGCTACTCTTGGTCGTATTATATGAAACAAATAATATTTCGGAAAATTTCTAAACATTTGCCTTTCCATCTTCATGCATATGAAGTCTTTGCAGAAAAAAAAGCAAGGCTTCAAGGCGGTTCGTAGATGCACCATCTGGCAGACTCTTAACAATAAGTATCAAATTACTTTAAAATGTTTTTTCATTGTGATTTTAGAAGCCTGGATTTTGATTTATTTTATCATGATTACATTTTTGATTCACTTAACCAAAATGTAGATTACATTTTTGGTTAAGTCCCTAGGTGAATCAAAATTTACCAGTTACACTCAAATTCACTGGTATTCTGGGCATTGTACTAAGGATATTAAATGTAATATTTTTCTTATCATTATTAAACATATTTTACTCAATATATAAATACATAGAGAAGGATTAGGCAGCAAGTTTAGCAATATTACATGTAGATAATGCTTATGAATGATACATAGACGCTGTTTCTGTTTAAAAACAACTTTTCATATCACTTGTTAATTAACACATGTCTACGGCAGGTTATCCTGTCTCACACATAGTCTTTTTGCGCAGGAGCTCGATGCCAACAACCTTCAATGACACCCGTCCCTTCCCATCTCTCTCTCTAGTCAAAGTTATATATAAGGAAAGCAGAGGCGGATATTCTTGTGGATCGTTGGCATCGAGCTCCTGTGTCTATTTGCTATATCCCCAAGACTTTGTGTCGCTAGACCATTACAGATTTCTCATCGCTGTCAAATCAGTTCTTGTACTCATCGTTTTTTTTTTAACTAAATGTAAAGACAGTGTGTTGTCTAAGAATTACTTACAGCTTCTTACTAAAATCGTAACTAAGTAGTACTAGTATTTTCCTATTCATTTCTAATAACGTTGTTGTTCTTTAGTTCAGAGCCTTCGCACACCTGCTCCTTGTTTCTTATTAATGAATCAATGGCTATTCCAAATTATATCTTGATTAAGAATAATTGAAGTAACTTAGAAAACGTGAATGCAACAATGCAGTTCGTATTCATTAACTTCAAAACAAAATAAGCCTGTCAATAATAGAAGACCACCTTTTCATATTCTTGCCAAAACCATTAATCCTTTCTCTCTTTAAGAAATTTCTGTCAGTTGTAATTTCAGGTATTCTTTGGTTCCATTGATTTATGCATAACTTACCGACATATGACGTCATCTTCCATGCCTTCTCTCACCTGTTCTAATTGAAAACTCAAAAAAACTTATTGTTCTGTGCTTCATTTCTGCCAAGGTGATCTTAACCTTGCAAAGGTTTTGGAAGCAATGTAAATACCATATCAAGATTAATTTACACAGAATGGCCTTGCATTGTTACTATCAACTACAGAATGTCTCTCTTTATTTCAAACATATTTGTTTCTCAAACAGATACTAGTACATATATTTGGCCGGATTGCGAAGCAAAATCCGGTCTATGAAATGGCGAAGTCTGTCTGTCTTTCCGTCTGTCAGTCCGACTGTCCGTTAGTGCGTCAACATTTTGGTTAAGGTGTTGCGTTTAAGTCCGTTGAGAGAAAACTGGTTGGAGCAGCAATTTGAAACTTGACATGGTGATAGACCATGACGAGACGAATCAAACTAAGCAACAAATTTGACAAAGTGACCTTGACATATGAGTTTTACCTACTTTTTAGAAAATTAAACCTGGGCTATATCTCATGAACAATAGATGATATGGCTTTGATATTTCATATGCAGAATCCTCATGACCAGACCTTTCATATGATATCATGACTTTAGATCTATGGACCTTGACCATGGAGTTTGACATACTTACAAGAAACTTTAACCTAGGCTATATCTCATGTACTATAGGGGCAAGTGCTTTGATGTTTCATATGTAGATTCTTCATGACCAGATATTTCATTTGATAACATGAATTTTGACCGAAACAGAAACTGCAAACTTTGTATACATTAAGGAATATTTCTGAAGTAAACCGATTTTTTGTACTCATATATTGTACTTTGAAATCCGCATTCCTGATCCCCGGGATCTCAAGTTATCTAAAATCCACTGTATTTGTTAGTCTGTCTGTCTTTTTTTTTTTCAATTCTTATTAAGTTCAATAACATTTCAGTTGATAGATCTTTGGCGTTTCTTACTTAGTCCATCTGTTAAACGTCTTCATCTTTTCCTTCGATTCCATATTTATTTACCTTTTTGTACATGTAGTTTGTTGGTTATCCGCTATGTCGTCGAGTCTACAAAATTCGTATTTTATAGAATGTATACCAAAGTTCAAAATCACTACCAAACATATCAAACTTATGTGTTAAGCCCCCTTCACACTTTCACGGATCGAGTCACGACTCCGCTACGACTCCAAAAAAGGTCTATCCGTGGTGAGTCGGGACGCAAATTGTTCGATGAACCATGAACCTACGACTCCAGTACGGATTGCTACGGGTTGATACGAATCGAGTACGGATAGCTAAGGATTGCTACGGATATCGTCCCGACATTGCTACGGATTGCTACGACACGCGTACGGATAGATACGGATTGCTACGACACGTGTACGGATAGATACGGATAGGTACGGATTGCTAAGGATTACCACGACTCGAGTACGGATAGCCACGATTCGCACAAGGATAGCTACGACTTCAGTACAGAATGGAAGGACTGGCTTGAATTTCCTATGCATTTTTAATCCATAATTATTTACTAAACACCGAATATTTTCAAACTGAGATGGTCTCACTTGTTTTATAACAGTATTGAGGTTTTATACATGCCTTTATATCATGACCTGAAATTGAATAGTTGAAGTATTAACTCATATATTGACCGAAAAACGCACAGAAACCTAATACATTTGAAGTTTATATAAGACACAATCCTTGGCTATCCGTAGCAACCCGTAGGAGAGTCGTAACAATCCGTAGCAGAGTCGTAGCAATCCGTAGCAGAGTCGTAGCAATCCGTAGCAGAGTCGTATTGCTATTTTTATCACAAAAATGGTCCCGGATTGCTACGGATGCGCTACGGCTTACTACGACTCCCCTACGGATAGCCACGACTCCACTACGGGCTGCTAAGACTCCCCTACGACTCCGCTATGACAAATCTATCCGTAGCGGAGTCGTGGGAAATTTTGAACATGTTCAAAAATTTTCTGTCTCATCCTGGATAGCTACGGATTGCCAATGATAGCTACGACTTGTCACGACTAGTGCCGGATCGAGCTACGGATTGCTACGGATAGCTACGGATGTAAAATTTTTCTCGATCCGTAGCTATCCGTGGCCCGATCCGTGAAAGTGTGAAGGGGGCTTTAGTTACAGAACACGTATCAGTCATGTTGAAGTATGTTTTAACCCTTCACATTTTCAGAGAACTGTTCGAAAAGATTTATTAGTCCGATTTAATTTTGTCAAAGATTTTCTCAAAATTATTTTAACATATTGATGTGAAGATATATGACGGGGTTTTTTTTGCAAGAAATTCTTGTAACGACTTAAAGCAAGTACATGTACTAGTAATGAGGAACATTATCTAGCATGATTATAATGTAACATGCAATGTGAATTCAGATGGAGGATAAAATTCATGATTCTTACTACTGCAAACTACAGATTTTTTGTCAGCATTGCAAATTATAAGATGAAGAGAGGAGAAATGATGAGTGGAATTAAAAAAAGATGTCCTCTAGTGACATGATTTTCTTGGAAACATGATATTACTTATTAGACGTCTTTGAATAATTCCACAGATAACTTACTGCTACAATATACTTAAATTAGATACCTTTTACAGAAGAAATAGAAATATTCTACTGAAATAGATTGCTTTTCCTGGACCGTAGGCTATGTAGGCGAATTAGAACGCGAAATATTGAAGAAAACATCTCAAGGTTTAGTAAGCACAAGGCAATCCCACGAAGCTTACCGAGCGATGACGATCGTACTGCTTCACTCCGACTTTGATTTGTAAGTTAATTTATGAAATTTTAGAACAAATAAACCTCCTTAATGTACGTGGTTCTAGTTGCAAACTTATGTTGGTTCAGGGTATATCGTTTGCATCCGTCTGTCATACTGTACTCAATAAGATTTTAATGACAATTGCGACATGGCGTGGTGACAACTTTCTCGATACCAAATCAAAGCCGTTGGGTAATTTTTGTTTCACAACATGCTTCTATTATCTTCTTTTTTTCTTGCACGCAAATCATTACTGTATACTGAGATATGTGCAAACTCCGTAATTCATTCCAATAAGACCCTATCATTTGGTCAACATCCATTGATCTATTCTGAAAAGCCAATGATACTTACATGGATTTCATGGAATTGTGTTCAGGTCAAGAAAATTTGAAAATTGAGGCTAAATGAAAATATGTACAAATCGATTTATCTAGATATCGTCTTGATAAATTTACCACAAAAATAGGATTTAATTTTGATTTTCGAGGTTTTACTTTTTGAACTTCCCTCTTGATCTCGATGGACAGAAACCTCGACTGGCTCTTACATTTGAAAACTAAATGAAAGGAGAAAAAACCGATGTTGTTCTAACAATATACACTGTACTTCAATTTGTAGCATGATTGTTCACTCTGATACAGAGGAATAGATCTGTCATTACATGAAACGTTCTGTCGATTAGACTCCTATTTACGAAGCATTGATTTTACATTGAAATGCATCAAAATATAAAATGACAATCACTGCTGAGATAGAACCACCATAAAACAACTTTTACGATTGTATGCACTTTAGATATTGAGTGTAAAAGAACGGCGTTTGTTTGTCTTTCGATTATATAAAACCTTTCCTCTTGCTTTTGTCTGTGAAATAGCGTTAGGCTGCTGATCATGGAGTGATAAACTAGAACTTCTATTCACAATGAACTTGGCTTTTGTTGCAAAAATTGCCGTTTTCATTTATCAAAGTCTACAAATGTTAATTTTATTGCTAGTCTATTAGATCATTTGATTTAACATAAAGTTTTATTTCATTTTTTATCAAACCAAAATTTGATACAGAAAGTACCACTTCGATATACATATACTAAACTGAATGTAAAACATCCAAGTTTTATTTCATTTTTATCAAATCAAAATTTGACACAGTGTCACTTAGGTACAGATATACTAAACTGAAAATAAAACCTGTATGTTTGCGTTACAAAGAAAGAAAGTCCTATTTGTCACCATATAGGTCGCTCCATATTTGAAAATGGTAAAAACGGTGCGTCCTTCTGCTTAAAGCATCTGTGACAAGGAAACGAATTATTTTTTATATAAGCCGATGATGGAGTGGGAATCACTGAGTCTTATAGCTTTGTTTCACGAGTAAATTAATCTGCTTGATTGTTTGCAAAGAGATGTTTTAAAAGAATTCCTCGACAGACTGTCATATCAGAGATGTCAAGAATTCCTCGACATCTGTCATATCATTTATAATACAATAGGTTCTACCTTTTCGGATCATCTTCTTTTAAAATATTTAAATAATGTTGGTAAGACAGGGTTTTGATAGGTTCTCGGGAGTATTTAACAGAAAAAAGTTTGGAAATGAATGAAATGAAGTCTGGAGTAGATCTTAATTCTTTGAGAAATTTGAAATTCCTAATTCGCTATATTCTAATTTTTGGAGGTCCCTGAATTGACCTCTTCCATTTAACACATTGATGGGTGATTCTAGCAAACAGGAGATAATTACTTTCCCCGGGCACATTATCTAACTCTCCTTGCAGAGGTCACTTTACCTCGGTACATACATCACATTGATTTGCTTTCTGTTCTTTTCGTTCTCGGTGTCCCAGAGTTATAAACTATTGGTTTCACTGGTTTTTGAATGACGTTCATTTTACTGTTTTACTGACTATATATGGTGCTTTCAATCAACTTAGCTTTATTGAATTACATTAAGGGAAAAATCAATCAAAGGCAGATGTAGGTAGTGACAAAATACATGTGTCAGTCACATCATAAAATTTACGAACAGTAGTACTGAACTGCACGTTGTCGAATTTGATAAAAAAAAATTCTTTCTTTTCAGATTCAGATCCAGATGTCATTCACGATGATCTCATGTAAATGGTCAACGACTGACTTAAAAGGTACATTAGAAAGGGTCGTTCATTGTTGTTACATTTTATGTGCACCAAGAGTGCAGTTTGATTTGTATTGGTGATAATGAATTATAAACTACATCAATTAATGTTTGTTCAGCATCATTCCATTATTGATTTTTACTTTCAAATGCAATCCACGTCACGATATTACCTAATGTAATGTTTTGTAATTTGAAAGAAATCTCTATCGTGCTTGCACTAATTAACATTGTAAAATGAACCATTAGTGATATGTATTAATTTATCAAAAACATTGATTAGCAAGTACAATCTCATAATTGCAAAAAATCATTATCAGAAAAAGGGAGGGATTGATTTAAAGATGTATTTATCACATAACTTTTTATCATTTAATTAATACATTCCTTTCAGATCAAATAAATTGGACATGTTGATGTACATAGATTCTGCCATGTTATATTTACAGGTTCCATCTGCCATTACATGGATGCTAAACTTATTCCTTTGAAAAGGAACATTTTACAGGAGCATTCCAGGATTTATGACTTGAGATTTTATAGATTTAAACTTAATCTACATGCCATTAACATGATGTATTAATTATATACTCTAACTTTATGATCTATATTGATGAAAGACATGTAGCTGAACTTTGGCATTTCCGCAGAGAAACATTTTACAAAGGGTTGTTGATGCTTTTAATAATTACTTGAAGAGCAATTAGCATTTGGGTAAAGTCCATGCAAGGTGGATTTGCAAATAGATAGCTCATCAAGTAAAACTAAAAAGCAGAATCATGGCCTAGCACTACTGTTTTATGATTTATTTGCCTTCTTGGGTACTGGGTACACAGTCCAACATATGAAACTAAAGTACATGTATTTCAGTTTCAGATGTAAATCTGTAAATTTCATTTATACAATATGTATTCAATTTATGAATATGAATTTCATGAATTGTTCATCTTTGCAATTATCATGATTATTTGAAATTAAAATGCTTTCTGACAGATTTAGTATCAAAGTTAATGGTGCATACCATCTGTTTCTATAAAGTCTAAGTACCATTATGAGTTTTGATTCTCCAATTAAAGATTCAAATATTTCACTATTATAAATGAAACAAATCTTCTTTGTGATTTGGAAAATAACAATTGCTTATTGAATATTCAAATAATTATTCTTGCTAAGAGTACATTGACAATTGTCCTTATCATTAATTTTCATTGTTGACAGAAAATCAATTGTCTGTATGTATTTTAGTTTTAACATTCGTATCTTACAGGTGTGTCAACATCCTCATCAGGGCATGAGATGTTGGGGAGCAGAAGCAGTAACATCATTGGTCAGGGCAGCTCTAAGCCACACCTACCATCCACCACTACATACAGATCTGGTGAGTAGTTATCATAACATGTTTTCATTGGTCAGAGCAGCTCTAAGCCACACCTACCATCCACCACTACATACAGATCTGGTGAGTAGTTATCATAACATGTTATTGTCGGTCAGAGCAGCTCTAAGTCACTCCTACCATCCACCACTACATACAGATCTGGTGAGTAGTTATCATAACATGTTATCATTGGTCAGAGCAGCTCCAAGGCATTACTACCATCCACCACTACATACAGATCTGGTGAGTAGTTATCATAACATGTTATCATTGGTCAGAGCAGCTCTAAGTCACACCTACCATCCACCACTACATACAGATCTGGTGAGTAGTTATCATAACATGTTATCATTGGTTAGGACAGCTCTAAGTCACTCCTACCTTCCACCACTACACATAGATCTGGTGAGTAGTTATCATAACATGTTATCATTAGTAAGGGCAGCTCTAAGTCACTCCTACCTTCCACCACTTAACATAAATCTGGTGAGTAATTATCATAACATGTTATCATTGGTCAATGCAGCTCTGAGTCACTCCTACCATCGACCACCACATACAGATCTGGTGAGTACTTATCATAACATGTTATCATTGGTCAGGGCAGCTCTAAGTCATTCCTACCATCCACCACTACATACAGATCTGGTGAGTAGTTATCATAACATGTTATCATTGACCAGGGCAGCTCTTAGCCACTCCTACCATCCACCATTACATATAGATCTGGTGAGTAGTTATCATAACATGTTATCATTGGTTAGGACAGCTCTAAGTCACTCCTTCCTTCAACCACTACACATAGATCTGGTGAGTAGTTATCATAACATGTTATCATTAGTAAGGGCAGCTCTAAGTCACTCCTACCTTCCACCACTTAACATAAATCTGGTGAGTAATTATAATAACATGTTATCTTTGGTCAGTGGAGCTCGGAGCCTTTCCTACCATCAACCATTACATACAGATCTGATGAGTAGTTATCATAACATGTTATCATTGGTCAGGGCAACTCTAAGTCACCCCTGCCATTGACCACTACATGCAGATCTGGTGAGTTGATATCATAACATGTTTTCATTGGTCAATGCAGCTTTGAGTCACTCCTACCATCGACCACCACATACAGATCTGGTGAGTACTTATCATAACATGTTATCATTGGTCAGGGCAGCTCTAAGTCATTCCTACCATCCACCACTACATACAGATCTGGTGAGTAGTTATCATAACATGTTATCATTGACCAGGGCAGCTCCTAGCCACTCCTACCATCCACCATTACATATAGATCTGGTGAGTAGTTATCATAACATGTTATCATTGGTAAGGACAGCTCTAATTCACTCCTACGATCCACCACTACATGCAGATCTGGTGAGTAGTTATCATAACATGTTATCATTGGTCAGAGCAGCTCTAAGTCATTCCTACCATCCACCACTACATACAGATCTGGTGAGTAGTTATCATAACATGTTATCATTGGTCAGGGCAGCTCTAATCCACTCCTACCATACAGCACTACTTACAAAAGAAGCATAAACTGCAGGCATCCCTTTTGTCTATCTCTCTTTTTTGTAGTCCCACTTTTTTAAAAATTTGTATGGTTTATCTTATTTGTTATGCAATACTTTTATGAAATTTGAAATATTGTGGAAAGAAAAAGGGATTGGTAGTTTATGTTAGCACTGTCCAGTCCTGTCAACTTACCATCGCATTGTAATATGTTTGCTTTAGCTACATACCTGATAATAATTGATCAAAATTTATGACTGCACAAGCATATTGATATGTAATCTGTATTTGATTCTGTATCATTAACTTGACATTCATCATGGATTTTATCATTGTTTTACATACATTTGATGGATCTGTAATGTTTACATGGCGTTATTGCTATAAAGGACATCTGTGCTGGCAGACAGGTATTTCTGCTGTAATAAGAAAGTATTTCTTTTATCTTCATCCAAATTCCATAAGGATTTGTGTACTACAGCCAGTTGTGTCTATACGTTTGATTTGCTAACAATGTAAACTGGCGTGTATGAAGCAAGATCTATATGATTTTTAGCTCACCTCGACAAAGTTGAGTGAGCTTATGCTATACCCTGGTCCCCCACGCGTCTGTGTCCACGTCCGTGTCCCCGTCCGCGTCCCCGTCCGGTTAAGAAGTTTGGGGTAGCTCAGTAATTGGCTATGTACTGATGCTACAGTAACCAAACTTGCACAAGTGATTCATCTTTGGATGCCGAGAGGAACCCATGCATCGGATGCTGCATCTGACCTACATTTTCCGCTTGATTGACTTGGTTAAGAAGTTTGGGGTAGCTCAGAGTGGCTTGGTTAAGAAGTTTGGGGTAGCTTTATAGTATCTGACAAAGTACTGATGCTACAGTAACCAAACTTGCACAACAAGTGATTCATCTTGGGATGCCGAGAGGAACCCATGCATCAGATGCAGCATCTGACCTACTTTTTCCGCTTGAGTGATTTTGCTTTAAAAGCCAATATTGAGCAAAGTATAAGTGCTACATGTACCAAACTTTCATATTGGATGTATCTCTGATCAAACTTTCATAAAATGACCTTGACCTACTTTTTCCACTTAAGTGATTTTGCCTTTAAAAGCCAATATTGAGCAAAGTATAAGTGCTACATGTACCAAACTTGCATGTTGGATGTATCTTTGATCAAAATTTCATAAAATGACCTTGACCTATTTTTTCTGCTTGAGTGATTTTGCCTTTAAAAGCCAATATTGAGCAAAGTATAAGTGCTACATGTACCAAACTTGCATATTTGATGTATCTTTGATCAAACTTTCATAAAATGACCTTGACCTACTTTTTCCACTTGAGTGATTTTGCCTTTAAAAGCCAATATTGAGCAAAGTATAAGTGCTACATGTATCAAACTTGCATATTGGATGTATCTTTGATCAAACTTGCATAAAATGACCTTGACCTACTATTTCCGCTTGAATGATTTTGCCTTTAAAAGCAAATATACATGTACTTAGAAATATATTTGAATTGAATTTTGCTGCCACGAGGTGAGCTGCGTAATCTGTGATTACCTATGTTTTCAATATCAGAGTATATGATAGAGGGACCATTTTATTTTCTGGATGGACTTTGTCATTTTTGCTGTAGCTACTTCTGTATCATTCCCCCCTAAAGCCTCTGAGAACATTCAATTCACATAATCAAATTGGTTTACTTAGATTTTCTAAAATTTCAAGACCAAGGCAGAACTAAGCTGTTAATACAGATAGTTTAGAAACCATGCATATAGAACCAAACTACCATTTCTCATACAGCATGTACTGGTGGAGGACCAGTGGCCACCTTTTTTTCAGGGTTTTTTGCTAATAAAATTTGTAATTGATGAAATCTTTGATTGAAACTTTGGATGGACAATGGTGTACCCTTATCACACTGGATTATATACGATTTTCTTAGAAAAAAATTGATTATTTTCTTTATATAATGTCTTAAAGTGTAACTGAAATTGGACACTTTTTGCAAGACTGCAGGACCAGTTACCGCCTATTTGGCTCCTATTTCTGTAAACTGAAATATTTTGTTCCAGTGCTTTCACAGCAATAAAAGCTAATCTTTACTTAGTAGTATGGTGCCTTTTTTATGATAAAATCCCAAAGCAAACTACCACATTGATAGATTGAATACACCTACCCTCTCCCCAACCCCAGAATACATGTCAATAATCCTTTTTTGGTCATTTTAACAAATTTAGGAACCGGATGGGCTTATTTTTGTCATAATCAGGAAAATATATGTTTAAAAGGCTTCTGACAAATTTTCATGTCATTATTTCAACCCTAAGTCCCTCTAAAATGCAGTAGGCGGTAACTGGTCCTGGGCGGCCACTGGTCCTCGACCAGTACAGTTAGTTAAAAGTTATGTAGGTTTTATGATTATATTATTCATAATGCACGAGTTTAAAAATAATTCGAAAATTGTAAGCCATAACTTAATGTCTCAGTTATGGTATCCATTTGATTCTAATTATCCGTCATGTATACTGCAATAAATTTTGAAAACTTATCAAATTTGTAGTTATTGAAAGTTTAGCAAATTTCAACAGTTATTGGAAAAGAACTCTGCATGCACAAGATATTCTTTTTGTACCTGGACTCTAAGAAATAAAGAATTCTCTTTTTACTGATGATAAGATTTCTGAGTTAGTTTTGTAAATCTTAAGAGAATTTGATAAAATTGAAAAATTTGGGAAATTGGAAAAAAAAAATAAGCTGTGAAATTTCTGTGGTTTCCAGGAGGGTGATTTTTAACTAATGGAAAACTGTTATGTTTCCTATACTAAGCCAGATGAATGTAATTCTGAATCCATTAATATCTAATCCATCATTTGTATTGAAAAGTGAGCAAACTTTCTATCTATAGGGAATGATTGCTTTGATTCTAAACATTTTTTGGCAGTTTGTACACAATGTCTTATCTCAAAGAATTTAGGTTACTGTTTCATCATCAATACCTTAAATTTTTTTCATTGTAGCATTTTCTTGAAAGTAAAAAAATATTGTTTCTTATCAAATTTTTGCTCGTTGTCACATTTATAACAGCGGATACATACAGGAATCTATCACACAGATTATGATAAGCTCAATTGTAAAGTTTTCTGCAGATACCATGTGTAAAATGATCAATATCTAAGTGGGGCATCCATTAATTTTCCCGATTCTCTTATTTTGTACATCGCTATCTTTAAAAGAATCATACATCTATGTAATTTAGCCATGACGTTAGTTTTCATCAAAGAGTAAATAAGGTGCAATATTTTCCTTTTGATAACTTCAAAGAATGCATTTCGATATCAAAGAAATGATTTATTGCACATCAACCTTTCTCTTTGTAGCTACTCAGTGAATGTAACTGAAAATTGTTCAGAAACCTGTTTGATAAGCAAATAGAATGTAGCTATTAGAGAACAGTAAAGCAACATTATGTTATATGGTCTTCTGAGTAACAATTAATGTAATCTTAGGTCTATTAACTTTAACCGTATGAACTTTATATAAAAATATCTTAATGTTCCTTTTTAAAGAAAATATTTATAAAATTACAGAGCAGTATATTAAATTGATATTAGCTTGCCAATTGTTCTGACCTAAAAAAAATTCTGCTGAATTAATAATACACATCTCTTCTGGTGTAGCAAAGACAAAGAGAGATAACTGTGAAAAAATTACAGTAATGTGGATTAAAAAAAATGTTATAATAAACTACACAATATGGATACATGCAGACCCCCACCCTAATATGGTACTTCCAGGTTCACTTGTTTTCTTATAAATTTTGCGACGAATACAGATGATTTTAAAAAAGTGGATCTTCATAGAAAGTACAATCGCTCAGAGAGTTATAGAAAAACATGCACATATATTGTATTCTTCATAAAGTGTATTTATTTTTTCATCACTGATATATCTCAATGTTAAAAATTAAGGACTGAATACCATGATTTCACCAAACTTCATACTATGACTTTGTATTACAGAAGTTGCAGTCTATGATTCTTGGTCCGCTACAGGAACTTAGTATGATATCCCAGCCCGATATACGTCAGCGACAACTAGAGTGTGTGTTACAGGTCCTACATAGTAACGGGGATAAACTGGTCCATGGATGGCCCCTTATTCTGGGAGTTATAGGGGCAGTAACTGTAGATCAAGGGTATGTGTGACATGCATTTTAAGATGCCTTTGTCCAACAGAGACTTATTGTAGATAATAATTTGTGAATTAGATATTCATGGATACTTGAAAGAAATTTGGAAATCTTTATCTCTGTGTAAATACATGTCACAGGTTTTAAGTAAAATGTATAGAGTCAAGGAATTAACCTAGGACACTCTGTATATAGGTACTCAAATAAAAAATGACTTGCAAGATCAATATCATTATACTAATTTTTAAGAGGTCAAGAAACAGAGGAAAATCTTGTTTATCCAGGAAGACATTAAATGCAACTTAATTCCCAAACTGTTGCCCAAACTGTTGCCTGTGTATATTTATATCATCTATGTATATTTATACCCCCCCCACAAACTAGATATGGGGGATATATAGGAAACACCCTGTCTGTGTGTCAGTCCGTCTGTCTGTCCCTCAATGCATCCATCCATGCATCCATCCATTTATACATACAGTTAAGTTCTTTTAAAAATCTCTTTAAGTGACACGGCTTTCATATTAAATTTCTCATTCACAGGAATAAGTGCTACATTTTTAAACTGAGGCATTTGACCTTGAACCTTGACCCTTAAACAGTTATTTGGTTAAGAAGATCTTAAAGTAGATATCTCTTCAAGTATAAGTGATAGAGTTTTCATATTTCACACACATTCACAATAGCAAGTGCTACATTTTGATACTTGTAACCTTGACCTTGAAAATTGTCCTAAAACAGATTTTTTTTGGTACATATAAGTGATTGGGCTTTCATATTTTACAAACACATTCATCTTAACAAGTACCACATATTAATGACATAGACCTTGAACTATGACCTTATAATAGTATCTTGGACTCTTGGTTATGAAATTCTGAAAGCAGCATACTAAGTGTAAATTTTAATACCAAAGCATCAAATCTTTAATGAGAATTTCAGTTTGAACAATGAAATGTCACGTCATAAATGAATCTGTTTACTTTAGAAAAATTGTTTCGCATACACATATGGAATATGTCATCTCTTAAGGATAGTTCTAGTCTTACATGCAATTCCTCAAATCATACACATAAAGAATCATTGTAATGTTTTTACAGAGAGAAGTTGATTCAGACAGGTTTCCAGAGTCTACAGTTGGTTGTGACAGATTTCCTTCCCATCATACCTTGTAAATATCTACAGGACTGTGTAGAGGTTATAGCCAAGTTTGGACTTCAGGACCATGAACTCAATATCAGCCTCACCAGTATAGGTCTATTGGTAGGTATATAGCTATAAAGGATTATTGGTTCAGTATAGGTCTATTGGTATGTATTTAGGTATAAAGTATAATTGGTTCAGTATAGGTCTATTGCTAGGTATATAGGTATAAAGTATAATTGGTTGGTTCAAATCTTGGTTCTAACCTATCTTGTATCCTTCTATGGATTTTAATGGGCCAATGTATAATTCATCTTGAGTTTTGCTTGAAACATTTTGCTTACTGAGATTTGACAGCATTTTGTGGTCAACAATTCCAATACATGTGCATTAGCTGAGTTCATAAAGAGAAAAGATCTTTTTAGAAAGAAAGTATGATATTTAGATTCAGTCCTCATTCTATTTAAATGATTATTTCAGTGGAATGTGTCTGACTTTTTCTACCAAAACCGAGACAAGATTCGTCAAGAGCTTGACAAAGAAATGACAAAAGAGGAGAGGCAAAAATTGGACATGCCGGCTTTTGATGCCCTCTGGATGTGTCTGTTCATACGTCTTGGTCACCTCTGTGTCGACCAGCGTCCGGCTGTCAGGAAAAGTGCCGGTCAAACGTTATTTTCCACGATTAGTGCTCATGGAGGGTTACTACATCAAGACTCGTGGAAGAAAGTCCTCTGGCAGGTAAGTATGGGTTTAAACGGTGCCAAGGACCAAATGATTACTTGCACTTTCCTCAACAAAGAAGTGGTTGTTATACTGGAATAAGTTAAGCTATCTGTCCATATGCTATGTATATGGACAAAGAATCAATGAACAGCTGCAGGCTTAATAGAACAAAACCAATAAATACCGGTACCAGCCCTCTGGACAAACATTCTAAACGCAGTGCTCTAGACATTGAAAAACATTTTTCAAAATGAATATTATAAAGTTACAAACTGTTCTGAGATAAATTCCTAATCAAAATTGATGTCAGCTCTGCTGGAATAGATAGTGAAAACTTCTAAAAGTTCAAAAAGCATACAAATTTTATATAATTATTTATTTATTTTTACATGGGAGTGATATATTTTCATTTTAACTCCTTCCAGGTCTTATTTCCCTTACTTGAGAATGTACAGAAGTTATCAAGTACGGCATCCAATGTGAAAGATGAAAAGGCTCTGGGTAACATCCTGGTGCATCATTCACGTGACACGGCCCAAAAACAGTGGGCAGAAACACGAGTTCTCTCCCTTGCTGGTGTAGCTAGGACTTTTAATCTCAAACGCAAAATCCTACAACCTATAGGTATATTCTCTTATAATTTCCTATACAAATCTCACTGCAATTAGATTAACAGAAATCATCCTTCAATTTTATATTCATAGTAGAATATAAATATAAGACAGTACGGTAAGTTTCTGTGTTTATTTTGTAATTTATGGCCGGGTTGCAAAGCAAAATCCGGCCTATGAAATGGTGATGTCTGTCCATCTGCGTCAACAATTTGGGTTTAACTGTTGTGTGTTAGGTTAGTTGTGAAAGAATTATAAGGGTTATAATCTTCAAACTTGGTACAAAGATAGAGCATGGTGAGAGGATCTGAATGCAGGTCTTTGACCTTGGTGTTGAGGTTAGACCTTGACATTGAAAATGTAATTTTGTGTTAAGGTTAGTTATGAAAGAACTCAAGGGTGAACAATATTCGAACTCTGTATTGAGATAAAGCTTGAGAGGATCTAAACGCTGGTATTATTTTTTACCTTGACCTTGCGGTTTGACCTTGACCTTGAAAAATGTAATTTTATGTTTAGGTTAGTTTTGAAAGAACTATGAGGAGTACAATCTTCAGACTTGGTACAAAAATAAAGCATGTTGAGAGGATCTGAATGCAGGTTTCGACTTTGACCTTGAGATTTCACCTCGACCTTGAAAAATGTAAAATAGAGTTCATCTCTATTGTACAAATACTATATGGAATTTTACATTCAAACTTTGCATAGAGATAGGAAATAATGAGTTGACTTTATTTCAGATATTGACCTTGACCAGACCATTTGACCTTGAAAAGATACAATTTTGAATTTGGCTTTAACATAGTAAGGTACCAATAATATATCATATATCTCATTTAAACTTTGCATGATGATAGATGTAAGCAAGTGGACCTGATCATTGACCTTGAGATATGACCTTGACCTTGAAAATAAGATTTTTAATTAGACTATGTTGTACCAATATTACATGTATATGAAATGAGTAAGACTTTCTTGTACTATACATGTATTAGATAGCACATTAAGTTTTACATGCAGGTAGAACATGATAGCTGGACTTAATTTCAGGTATTGTCCTGACCCTTGACAGTTTTATATGTACTGGACATATGTCATTACTCTGTGAAATATCACTTTAAGGTATTCAATCCCTAATGCATTTTCAATAATAAATACCAGAAATCAGAATGTTTCACTCTCTTCGAAAAAAATGCTATACATACTTTTCTATCTAAAATTAGGGATTATACACATCTCATACAATAATCTACTCTGCCACCCCGAAGATGCCCGTTTATGAAATCATCGGCATTTGTCGGGACATTATGAAATTGTGCATAAATGTTAACCGGAAGTACTCTATTAGGGTGCGGGATCCTTAAAACTTGCCATAGAGGTAGAACATGGTTAATGGAATTGATTTCTGGTACTGAAGTTAACCTTGAGGATTGACCTTGACCTTGAAGATATGATTTTGAATTAGACTAAAGTGAGTCAAAACTATATAACTACACATCGAAACTTTTGAGTGAAAATATGAATTCATGTCAAAAGTTTCCACAATTATGGAGGTTTTGATAAATGTTCTCTAAACAATTTTATTTGATCATAATAAATGTTCTCTAAACAATTTTATTTGATCATAATATGCCTTCTAGAATAAAGTATTCTTCGAAATAACTTACCTATATCATTGTGCAAGATGAAGTATAGTACATGTATGACATACAAGCTTTTTGTGCCTCAAAAGTAACACAAAGATTTTTTCGGACTTGAAGCTGTTGGTTTGTCAGTCTGTCTGTTTGTTTTTCTGGGTCTGACACAGAATTTTGAATACACTGAATGTCCACCCCTTTTTCACAAGACCATTATATACATCCTATGACAAGTTCTCTTTATAACTATATTTATTATAAGGCATTAAAGTAGTGAGAACTTTAGCTCTAGATTAGGTACCAACTGGCTTCAGTATGATGCAAAAAAACCATCCTAATGCTTTTGATATAGTAAATAAAAATGAATAAGTAAAATTTGAAGAAATTGAAAGTTTTGATGAAAGAATTTTTTTTCAATAATTATCTTTGTCCATTTCTACAAGAAAAATATCAATTTTGTCTATTCATTTTCATTCGCAGAAAAACAATACGGTAAACTGATTAAATTTTTTATTAATCTCTTTGTCTCTGACTTGCATGAAAAAATGCTATCTTGGTCGATTATATTTATGTCCATTTTCTGGAATGACACAAATTAATTTTCCTTGATTTTTTTTTCATCGTGATTAGGTTACCTATTCGATCTTTTGTTCTATTTTTGCACTGTTTTGTCTATTAATGCTTCTCAAGCCTTCCAACCACCCAAAAATAAGGATTATATGTTAGATCATTATAACAGAAAATAGTCTGTCACAGCTGTTCTCGGATATTTTTTGTTTGAAATCAGATTTAGAAAAAAAAATCTTGAGTCTTAAAAAGGAAAAGAATATTATGATTTAAAAAAAATCTTCATAATTTGTTTCTTGACGTTTTATCCAATTTACTTTAGCAAAAATTCTGAGAAATATGATAGTTTTATTAGTTCGTTTCAACGAGTTCAGTGCCATTTATAGTTTTCATAATGAAAGCAGACATTACCATAAGCATCTTTATTAAAAACTAAAAAATGTCATGTGAAATTCAGAACAGATTGATTAAAGTTGTTATACAACATTATAAAGAAAGTTTTTGCTCTTAGAGAATTACATTCTTGACTGACTTCTTAGAATTGAAAAAAAAATCAATGTAATATCTTAAGAGTGCATTAAGGATGTTACCTCTCATTCTTTGCTTTCCCATTTTGTGATGATTCAAAATATTCTCTTCGTGCATGAAAATTATTGGCTGCAAAAATGCAAATATGAAAATCTTAAAAGATGTAGACAAATTATAATCTAAGTTTTTTAATCTTACGGAGATAGGAAAATATCATTTGATGACAAGAAAGCTTGGTGGTATAAGGCGTGCAGCACTGTAATGCAAAGAAAAGTATGTTGTACATTAAAAGTTAGACATGGTGTCAGAAAGGAGGATAAGGTGTGTTAATAAGTACTCCTAAATAGATTTACTGATTATTAGAAAAATAAAAAGTCGTTAGGCATAAAACTGCCTGATGATACAAGGCATGTACGACTTATCCTTTAAATATGTGTATCTGTTGCTGCAGCCCTATAATACAAAGAGATGTATGTACATTAAGTCAGACTTAGTGTTAGAAACAAGAATAAGGTTTGGAAATACTTGCTCCTAAACACGATGTAGAAGTCCTGAATAGCAGAGGGATAAAATGGGCTTCTATTCAATTGCATGCATGTCAAAGGTCAATGTAAATGTGTATATTTTGCAAGTGTAAATTAGAACATTTTATAGATTTTATCACATGAATTGAGGAAATACGCTTCAACAACCACCCTTATTTTATAATGTAACCTGTAAATTATTTTAAATTCCCATTGTTACCTTCATGTATATTTTTAATGTACGAAGATTCTGATTGGCTGAGAATTTTGTTTATACATCGATCAACTAAATTTTTCTCAGAAGTCTGTTCATAGCACTATTTCTTTTTAACCGGGGATTCCTTCAAACATGAATCAGCCCATGGCTGGAAATACAATGTATTGATGTTTAAAATTTGCATTTCTTTTCTACTTTAACTCAAAAATGTTAGCTGTGCATGAAGGATTTGCTGAAACTTTTTCTTTTTCCAAAGAGAAAGGGAAATGATTGTTTGCTGTTTGAATCATGGCAGCAGCCATTGATGCTTGTTTTCTTCTTGCAAGGCAGTTGCATCACTGTGCAACCCCCCGAACTCACGAAATATAGTACGGGAATTGACTGTTATTAGGTCCAAGAAACAGTGTGTTTTTCATAAGAAGAAATGAAATGATCAGAAATAAAAATTATGGTTTTTTTTCTGTTAAGGCAAGTTTCACAAGAAATAATGGACAGAAAACTTTTCCATCAAAAGGTAAAGGTCATCTAAAAGGTCAAGGTTGTATATTTAAGGTGAAATATCTGTTCTTTGAGAGTTTAGTGAGATTCAAAGTTGACAGTCATGATCATTCAAATTGAAAATTGTATAAAAAGTTATTCAATTTTGTTGCTCTTTTTAATAAATTATAATGTTTGTGTCACACCTTTTGGGACAAGGCGAAAGGATGACTAACGAATAACAAAGTGTTCTTTATGTTTCTATTCATGATTCCAAGTCATATTTTCAAGGAGTCTCTGCAATGAATTTACATCTCAACCAATTATTATAAATGACAAATATGGATTATGACCATATCCCTGTATACAGCACAAAATCGATAATTCAGAAAAATCAGAAACCGAAGGCATACAAAATCAGGATAAAACAGGAACCAAAGCAAATAAACAAAAACCTCCACCACATGAAAAGAAACGAACTCCCAATATGGGAGTGAGACCAGGTGACCCGGAAGAGTAAGCATCTCCTGCTTATATTATAAATAATTTTATTAACATCTCTAAAAAAATTATATGTGTTTCATCCAAGTACATCTACCATATCTCTGGATGCCGCTAAAATTTTGCCAAACAAAAGTAAAAAAAATTCATTAGAAATGTTTTGAAAGCATTAAACAATTACTAAATTAATTTATCTTTACAGGAGACTTTCCTCGAGCATGGTCACTTCTTCTTGAGTACATAGAATCTTCAGCACTTTGCCTGAATGCAGAGGTATCATTGGCAGCTCTCAAAAGTTTCCAGGAAATTCTCCAAATATCAAACGATTCAAAAGAAAAAACTGAAGACGGTTTACCTTCAATGACACCGCCGAATGAGGAGGTCATGTTACGTTATGACAGTTCAAAAGGTCAAGGTCAGGGAAAGAATGTGATAGAATCAAACAAAAGTGATATGGACACTGAGTTTGAGTCCTCGCTGTGGTCGGCAGCGTGGAAAGTTTGGTTAAATATAGGAACAAACGCAACGAAACCACCCGACAATTCACAAAAATCTGACAATGTATACGTACCCTCACAACCATTTCTCACGGCTCTGATTCAGACATTTCCACCATTATTTGAACATATCAAAACCCGGTTTGTGGCAGCTGATTTACAGAAACTGTCAACCGTCCTTAAGAGGGCACTGTGTGTACCAGTACATGGTGACGCTTCACCATTCATCATTCCATCGTTTCCTGACGTAACAACAACTCCCCTACAGGAGGCTACACTGCAATCAATGGAGGTGCTAATTAAGGTAATTTCTTACCACTTTTGGATATGTTGGTGTGTATGTCGAATGTTGACATGAATAAGTCACATTTCAAAATAAATCTGAAGGAAGATGAATTTGTTGGTAGAAGTACACTGCCATTCTTTCAAGTGATTTTGAATTAGAAGTATTTGAAAAGAAATCAAGATCTTACAGATTTTCTCTTAGAATTTATACGTTTTGAAGATACAAATTGTAATTTTGACTTTACAAAATTACTGACTGAGGAAAAGTGAATTTGAATCTCAATATATCGTCTGTCAGCTTAACAACCAATGTTCTATTTAAATCATTTTCATCCTTCTGAATTAAAGTATGTAAGTTAGAGGTAAGTTGTATGTTCAAATGAAAATTAAGGAAAATTTCAAGATGACAAATTCCGTAGCATAAAGCTTCAGCTAATTCACAAAAACTGTAATTTGTTACAGGCAGTTCAGTCAGGATCTGACACTATGCAGTCTATGTATCCACACATATTTGAACAACTTCTGATCTATATTGAGTATGGTGTAAGGGTACCTAAATATGGACATCTTGATGCTAAAGCATTCGGCTCTGTCAAAGGACCCCAGGTAAGAGATCAGAACAGAATCTGTATTTGAACAACTTCTGACCTATATTGAGTATGGTGTAAGGGTACCTAAATCTGGACATCTTAATGCTAAGACATTCGGCTCTGTCAAAGGACCCCAGGTAAGAGATCAGAACAGAATCTGCATTTGAACAACTTCTGACCTATATATTGAGTATGGTGTAAGGGTACCTAAATATGGACATCTTGATGCTAAAGCATTCGGCTCTGTCAAAGGACCCCAGGTAAGAGATCAGAACAGAATCTGCATTTGAACAACTTCTGATCTGTATTGAGTATGGTGTAAGGGTACCTAAATCTGGACATCTTGATGCTAAAGCATTCGGCTCTGTCAAAGGACCCCAGGTAAGAGATCAGAACAGAATCTGTATTTGAACAACTTCTGACCTATATATTGAGTATGGTGTTAGAGTACCTAAATATGGACATCTTGATGCTAAAGCATTCGGCTCTGTCAAAGGACCCCAGGTAAGAGATCAGAACAGAATCTGCATTTGAACAACTTCTAATCTATATTGAGTATGGTGTATGGGTACCTAAATATGGACATCTTGATGCTAAAGCATTCGGTTCTGTCAAAGGACCCATGGTAAGAGATCAGAACAGAATCTGCATTTGAACAACTTCTAATCTATATTGAGTATGGTTTAAGGGTACCTAAATCTGGACATCTTGATGCTAAAGCATTCTGTTCTGTCAAAGGACCCCAGGTAAGAGATCAGAACAGAATCTGCATTTGAACAACTTCTGACCTATATTGAGTATGGTGTAAGGGTACCTAAATATGGACATCTTGATGCTAAAGCATTCGGCTCTGTCAAAGGACCCCAGGTAAGAGATCAGAACAGAATCTGCATTTGAACAACTTCTGATCTATATTGAGTATGGTGTAAGGGTACCTAAATATGGACATCTTGATGCTAAAGCATTCGGCTCTGTCAAAGGACCCCAGGTAAGAGATCAGAACAGAATCTGTATTTGAACAACTTCTGACCTATATTGAGTATGGTGTTAGGGTACCTAAGTTCGGACATCTCGATGCTAAAGCATTCGGCTCTGTCAAAGGACCCCAGGTAAGAGATCAGAACGGGGTCTGTATTTTAACAACTTCTGACCTATATTGAGTACGGTGTTAGAGAACCTTAATAGAGATTTAAAGTTTTTTCGTATGCAGACACTCGACAGTTTACATCTACAGAATATGGGGCGGTATACGAATACAAAAATCCGATATCTAATTTGTCATTAGTATAAGCTCTATGAAGAACATTGGCACGGGCATTAATTTCGACTCCCGATCACGAGATCAGGTTTCGCGATTCGATCGTCCTTTTGCCAAAAAGTTTTAAAGCGGCGAAAGAAAATTGAAAGAGGATTAATGCGGAAAATGTATACAATTGCTTTAAAAATCGTCATTGCAACTGCCAGATGCTCTCGCGACTATTACGAAAGGAGACATACCGGTTGTCTACCGGAAAATAATGAATGTGTAACGGACTTCACCGTAAGTGCGACAAAGAAACAACGGATAAAATGAAAATAAAACATATAAGAACCGGACAAAACGGAAAATTAACGAAAATATTTTTTTTATCCGTTACTTGACCGTTCGTCATATCCGGCGAAGTGTGAAAATATTATACCTACCCCCGGAGTACAAATGAGTTGAAATGAACATGTTTTATATAGGGCACGGATCATATACAAATATATAAACATTTGAAAGAATTTATCACAATTTGGAAATAAGGGGTAGATATCGTTTTGTACGTCGACGAAGATTCTACAATCCTAGATAATTGTTCAATATGTAACAACACAAATGGAAGAGGGGGGCTAATGATATATATTACAAAGCATTTTCTTGCATAAGAAATAAGCTTTTCATTTGCAAAATGATTTTTTTTTTTAAATGTTGAAGTATATAGAGTAGTACGTTTCGACATTAAAACCAAACTAAAAATTTTCGTAAAATATTTTTAATACAGTGCATATCTTTGGCACACCCTGAACATAATTTCAGACCATTTATCAATACATATTTGTCAATTTTCAGGTTGTCCCTGACTACGGTAACCCCGTATCACCTCTAGATCTGTGCTTGAAAGGGATAGTTCGCCGTTGAAATATGAAAATTTGAATTTGTACGACACCGCAACAATTAATTCCAGTTGCGCCATCTACAATAAGATTCGTTTTACAAATTTTGAGTTCTTATAAAGTGGGGGTTTTAGATTTTTCCTTGAAATTTGATCTATATTTCTATTCTACCAAAAGGTTTTAAATTATTATTATTTACGTATTCCACTGAAGCTTAGCAGAGCTTGCTGCTTTGAAGTAGAAAAAGTTAAAATGAATCGCGGTTCCGCAGATATACCTAAAATACTATTGTCTGTACCATGTCTACATACCTGTAGTGTTAACCAAAACGTAAAAAATATGAAAGTCACATCTCTTTGTCAATGAAATTATTTCTAAAGTAACTCAGACCTCAAAATCAGGGTCACAAATAATGTTGGCACCGATAGAAATGTCTTGCAAAAAAAAAAAAAAGAAAAAAGAAAAACATTAACCGTTAAGCATAATTTCAAAACCTATGATGATGGTTACTTTTGTTTTGTTATTTTTTTGATTGAACGAAGGTCGGAGAGATATTTTAATGATGGGGTACAATTTCAGTTTTCTCGAGCATGCGACGGAAAGGTCCGAAAATGTACGATGTACGACACTGCGGTAAAACCAGGGTATACTGCACCTTTTGAAAATTTATAAACGTATATGATTTGATACGACCCCTCAATCTGTACAGTGTAGACAGTCAGCGCTCTGCATACGGAAAATCTTTAAATGTCTAATACGGACATCTTGATGCTAAAGCATTCGGCTCTGTCAAAGGACCCCAGGTAAGAGATCAGAACAGAATCTGTATTTGAACAACTTCTGATCTATATTGAGTACGGTGTTAGAGAACCTTAATACGGACATCTTGATGCTAAAGCATTCGGCTCTGTCAAAGGACCCCAGGTAAGAGATCAGAACAGAATCTGTATTTGAACAACTTCTGACCTATATTGAGTATGGTGTAAGGGTACCTAAATATGGCATCTTGATGCTAAAGCATTCGGCTCTGTCAAAGGACCCCAGGTAAGAGGTGAGAACAGAATGTGTATCTGAACAACTTCTGACCTATATTGAGTATGGTGTTAGAGTACCTAAGTACAGACATCTCAATGCTAAAGTGTTTGGCTCTGTCAAAGGTCCTTAGATAAGAAAAGTACTGGGGTTGTAAAGTTCATAGTTAAATCAACTCATGCTTAAAAGTTTTACTCTATAAAGAAACTTAAATAAAATGAAATGCTATGATTTTACAAGCTACCTGAAATTGAGTTTAAATTATATAATTTACCAGAGCTTATATCCATGGAAATGATTGTCTTATCTTAAAGCTTTGACCTTGAATTAGAGTATTTACTATTTAGTTGTCTCAGATTATTACATACCATGAGTGCAATGTCAGGGTGCATGGCCAACTAGATACTGAAATGTTGGCTCTAAGGGTCTTAGATAAAAAAAATGTTATTAGATCAGCTTTGGCCCCATTCGTTGCCAAATTGCATTTCTCTCAAAATAAAAACTCGACTCAAATCTTTGGGGAAAACTCTGTTGATCTATATATACTGTTTGGTGTTTGTGTACATAAGTTATTTAGCAACATGGAAGACAACATTTGATTGCCCTAGGTGCAGAATATATCCTGTTCATTAATTAAAACCCCCTGCAATCAAAGTTTGGAATCATCCTATCTGTCCGTCCATTATACTATACATAATTGATTAGTCATAAGACAGACATTTGACCTTGTATATTTCACCCTCTTCATCTGGAGATTAAATTTCTTGCAATAGGGAAAAAATTGAAAAATTCCTTAATTCACTAAATGAGAGTATGATTATACATATGCATCTTTTCTTTTTAGGTTGATTGGGTGACAATGAACTTTGTCCCTTTCTCTGAGAAGTCTATAGAGTTGGTGGTAGACCTGTACAGGAACACAGCCAAGCATCAGTCTGTGATACAAAATCATGTGCTACAGAACATTATACAGGTGAGTGGTGTTACATCATCAATCCTAATGGTGTGTATAGGGTGTGTGTGAGGGGGGGAGGGGTTAATGGTGTACCTGTACAATGGTCTTACACCATACAATACATGTATGTATCAGTACAGCCAAGCATCAGCTTGTGATACAGGTGAGTAGCATTACCTTATTATTCCTAACGAAGTTTAAAGAGTATTGGAGAGGACCTGCACAGTGGTCTAATAACATGCAGTTTGTCGTTTTTATCACGGTATCAAAGATTTTGGAGCAAATGATATTTGGTGTGTCCTTCAGTATATCCAATAAATGGAGGAGGAATGTAATGATGGACATGTACCTTTGCCAAGTAATAGTTTGTTCATCAGTTTACCCTACATGTACTTAGATATTTGCACTTTTACATGTACATATTTTTCCTTGTTCTATATCAAGTAATACACGAGTACATGAAATCAGAAGTAGTAATCTCCAACACAGACACGGCACAAGAAGACACAGGATAGCCAGTACTACAACACCTTGGACACCGTTACTATTAGATACTAGTGTATCGTAAATGGTTTGTTCCAAGTACTACAACACCTAAGACACTGTTACTATTAGATACTGGTATATCGTAAATGGTTTGTTCCAAGTACTACAACACCTAAGACACTGTTACTATTAGATACTAGTATATTGTAAATGGTTTGTTCCAAGTGCTACAACACCTAAGACACTGTTACTATTAGATACTAGTATATTGTAAATGGTTTGTTCCAAGTGCTACAACACCTAAGACACTGTTACTATTAGATACTAGTGTATCGTAAATGGTTTGTTCCAAGTACTACAACACCTAAGACACTGTTACTATTAGATACTGGTATATTGTAAATGGTTTGTTCCAAGTACTACAACACCTAAGACACTGTTACTATTAGATACTAGTATATCGTAAATGGTTTGTTCCAAGTACTACAACACCTAAGACACTGTTACTATTAGATACTAGTATATCGTAAATGGTTTATTCCAAGTACTACAACACCTAAGACACTGTTACTATTAGATACTAGTATATGGTAAATGGTTTGTTCCAAGTACTACAACACCTAAGACACCGTTACTATTAGATACTAGTATATGGTAAATGGTTTGTTCCAAGTACTACAACACCTAGGACACTGTTACTATTAGATACTAGTATATGGTAAATGGTTTGTTCCAAGTACTACAACACCTAAGACACCGTTACTATTAGATACTAGTATATGGTAAATGGTTTGTTCCAAGTACTACAACACCTAGGACACTGTTACTATTAGATACTAGTATATGGTAAATGGTTTGTTCCAAGTACTACAACACCTAAGACACCGTTACTATTAGATACTAGTATATCGTAAATGGTTTGTTCCAAGTACTACAACACCTAAGACTTCATTACTATTAGATACTAGTATATCGTAAATGGTTTGATCCAAGTACTACAACACCTAAGACACTGTTACTATTAGATACTGGTATATCGTAAATGGTTTGTTCCAAGTACTACAACACCTAAGACACCGTTACTATTAGATACTAGTAAATCGTAAATGGTTTGATCCAAGTACTACAACACCTAAGACACTGTTACTATTAGATACTAGTATATGGTAAATGGTTTGTTCCAAGTACTACAACACCTAAGACACCGTTACTATTAGATACTAGTATATCGTAAATGGTTTGTTCCAAGTACTACAACACCTAAGACACCGTTACTATTAGATACTAGTATATCGTAAATGGTTTGTTCCAAGTACTACAACGCCTAAGACACCGTTACTATTAGATACTAGTATATTGAAATGGTTTGATCCAAGTACTACAACACCTAGGACACTGTTACTATTAGATACTAGTATATCGTAAATGGTTTATTCCAAGTACTACAACACCTAAGACACCGTTACTATTAGATACTGGTATATCGTAAATGGTTTGTTCCAAGTACTACAACACCTAAGACACCGTTACTATTAGATACTAGTATATCGTAAATGGTTTGTTCCAAGTACTACAACGCCTAAGACACCGTTACTATTAGATACTAGTATATCGTAAATGGTTTGATCCAAGTACTACAACACCTAGGACACTGTTACTATTAGATACTAGTATATAGTAAATGGTTTATTCCAAGTACTACAACACCTAAGACACCGTTACTATTAGATACTAGTATATCGTAAATGGTTTGATCCAAGTACTACAACACCTAAGACACTGTTACTATTAGATACTGGTATATTGTAAATGGTTTGTTCCAAGTACTACAACACCTAAGACAACGTTACTATTAGATACTGGTATATCGTAAATGGTTTGTTCCAAGTACTACAACACCTAAGACACCGTTACTATTAGATACTAGTATATCGTAAATGGTTTGTTCCAAGTACTACAACACCTAAGACACCATTACTATTAGATACTAGTATATCGTAAATGGTTTGTTCCAAGTACTACAACACCTAAGACACCGTTACTATTAGATACTAGTATATCGTAAATAGTTTGTTCCAATCATACTACATGTATGGTAAAAGAAATGAGTACCAGTTCATTCTTAGACAAGACTAATAAAATGTCATGAAAGATAGGGAAAAGAAATCTAGCACTGACCACAGAGGAACACTCCCATTGGATATCAACAAACAATGGACTTCAGGCAAGTATTTTAAAATAAACAACAGGGGACTAGAAGAGACACAACTACACCACACCAAATGGACTAAAAAAAACACAGGTAAAGCACACACATCTAAACATGAAAAGTGAAAGACCTGAATACATAAACTGAGTAAGACCAATGTGTGCCTGTGGCTAACTGTGGACAGTCATCTGCTCTACATAAAAGCAAATGATGTGGTTATCTGGATTACATGCACCCAACTCTCTGGATTATCCAAATTCACAGAATCTTCAAAGATGTACAGTTGCTGTATAATCTAAAAGCCTTCTGACTACTACTTAGCTGAAGGGTCTTCTGAGCTGGATTACCTAATTATATACCAACAGGAAACAGAGATGACTTTTGGCTAAAAGATATATTTCTATCTGAATAAAAACCACAATGAAACAAAAAATTCAGGAGATATAAATGTAATATGTGGATTGGTTTGATTTAGCTCTAGATGCAAAAGCGATGTATTATATCATCGTTTTAAAGTACTAATAGGTTCTTAAGAAAACGGAAATTTCCCTTTTATTTGTAAACGGCAAAAACTTACTACTAGAAAATTTAAATGGTAATGCAGAAGGAAAAGCACTATTCAAAAAACTAGCTTTTTGAACCATATAAGACATCATTTTTGGTGTACTCATAGGAAAATAGCAATATTTTACGCTCAGTAATTATGTTGGTCGTTTCTCTAAACAAGGGTCGAGTATATTAAATAAATTTATAATAAACGGCAATGCCTATTCATGCAGGTAGATATTCACTGGTCATTCAGGCATAAATCTGTGTACAACTACGATTATGGCTATTGTATAAATCAAACTTGACCAGTGTAGGTTTTAATGACTTTGTGCATGGAAAAGATGATTTACCATGCTTTTATTATGCCCCCGGAATCACAGATTCGGAGGCATATAGTTTTTGGCCTGTCCGTCTGTTTGTCTGTCTGTTTGTCTGTTTGTCCGAAAAAACTTTAACATTGAGCATAACTTTTGAATGGAAGGTGATAGGGCTTTCATATTTCACATGTGTATTCCTTTTGACAAGACCTTTCCATTGATACCAAAATTTTGACCTTGTGACCTTGACCTTGACCTTTGACCTACTTTTCAAAAACTTAAACAATGGGCATAACTTTTGAATGGTAAGTGATAGGGCTTTCATATTTCACACGTGCGTTCCTTGTGACAAGACCTTTTCATTGATACCAAAAGTTTTGACCTTGTGACCTTGACCTTTGACCTACTTTTCAAAAACTTTAACATTGGGCATAACTTTTGAATGGTAAGTGATAGGGCTTTCATATTTCACATGTGTGTTCCTTGTGACAAGACCTTTCCATTGATACCAAAATTTTTGACCTCGTGACCTTGACCTTGACCTTTTGACCTACTTTTCAAAAACTTTAACATTGGGCATAACATTTGAATGGTAAGTGATATGACTTTTATATTTCACATGTGTATTCCTTGTGACAAGACCTTTTCATTGATACCAAAAGTTTTGACCTTGTGACCTTGACCTTGACCTTTGACCTACTTTTCAAAAACTTTAACATTGGGCATAACTTTTGAATGGTAAGTGATAGGGCTTTCATATTTCACATGTGTGTTCCTTGTGACAAGACCTTTCCATTGATACCAAATTTTTTGACCTCTTGACCTTGACCTTTGACCTACTTTTCAAAAACTTTAACATTGGGCATAACTTTTGAATGGTAAGTGATAGGACTTTCATATTTCACATGTGTATTCCTTGTGACAAGACCTTTCCATTGATACCAAAATTGTTGACCTTGACCTTTCACATACTTTACAGAAAATGAAGTTTATACTAACAAAGATGCCACCAGGGGCATTCGTGTTTCACAAACACAGGCTTTATTCATGTGTAAGAGGGGAAACGCAAAAATGATACCAAAATAAAATTTCATTTTCAAACAGTGCTCTAAATGTTGAACATTTCTCTCGATAGTCATATGTGTCTTTCTCAAAGCGTTTTCACGTAAAATCAAAGTTTGTGTTTTCTTAACTGGCTGTTAGCACTTTAGTGCAAATGGTAATGTTCACAGGCGTGTATGTGCACAATAATATTTGCTATATGAAAAATGAAATACATCTCATTTGTTTCAAGACTACTCTCTTATGCACTCATGGATATGTTTACCTCAACGTCTTTTAAACACTTGTACATTCATGCATAATCAGAGATTCGAGGGCATATAGTTTTTGGTCCGTCTGTCTGTTTGTCTGTTTATCCTTAAAAACTTTATAACATTTGAAAGCCATGACCGGCGAGCTATTATCATTGTCCTAGTGTTGGTGGTAGTTGTCTGCAAACTTAAACCTGGGATAGGCTTTGATATTTTACATAAAGATTCCTCATATCAGAGCTTTTACATTGATACCTTGACTTTTGACCAACACTTAAAAAACTTTTACCTGGACTATATCAAGTTAGGACTTTTATATTTCACATGTAAACTCCTCTTGAACAGAGCTTTTTGGCCCAGTGGCCTCGACCTTAAATCCTCTTTTTAAAATATTTAACTTGGTCTATATCTCGTGAACTACGAGTGACTTAATGGCCACTGCTTTCATTTTAGGCCTTGCCTTTGTCCTTGAAATTTGAAATACTTTTGGAAAACTTAACATTTTGACATAACTTCCGAATGGTTAGAGATAGCACTTTCATATTTCATATGTATGAAACCTTTCTCCTGTTGCAAAAAAAAAAAAGACTTTGTGACCTTGGTGTTTGACTTTTTTTTTTAAACTTTAGCTTTTTAATTATATTGAAAACGCTTTGAAATTTTACAAAGACTTTCCTTGTTCACAAGATTAACTTGTGAGATTACCAAATTTTGTGACAAACACTCAAAATTCTCCGAAATTACTGCTGTCGATTTTGGGTCCAAAATAATTCACTTGCATCTCGGACTGTATCTAATTGTAATCAACGTTTAAACAGGGACGTATATTTATATACGTCCCTGGTTTGAATAGGGGAATTTTTAATTTTCACATTAAGATATACTTCTTCCTTCTGTATTTGAAGACTTTATAAAATAATATTAGAAGTTCTAGCATTAATTTAAAAAAAAGGTATAAGCTCAAAACGTTCAATTATGACGGACGGACAACACTAAAGAATGAATCGTGAATGTGAACGATGTGGTAATGTTGTATGGTGTTTGTGCATTTCCAATGACATGGAAATATAAAATGTATCACGGAATAGCGATGTCGTGGCTAAAATCAGATTTGATTAAAAGCTTGATGTGATCATGAAAAGACTAGTGATAAATAATTCCTCCATACTTATTACTTATTTGTGCTTTAAAGGTCGGTCTCCTTTCTTCTGTCAAATATTTCACACTTCTTTGTGCGTCCATTTTGCGGCACATCAAAGCCATTGTTCTCAACAGACACCAGGCCACCCTCCCACAGACCTATTAACAGTTGTGCGAGGAAAAAGCATGTGTTTTTCGATTGTTATTTGTCGTTGTCAAAATTACGAGCCAATTTTAAGTATGATGTTTGATTTATATATCAGATTTATAACGTTTTTCTTTTTGTTTTGTTTAAAAGACTAGGCTTTAACTTAAACATGTACATGTACACTGGAATTTTACCGTATGCTTAAGAAGTATTTGTTAAAACGTGTCGTTTTAATTAAAGTGAAATTGATTAACCAATTGTGCACAAGAAAAAAGATATTGTACTACATAAATACGTCAAGCCATTGTTGTAATAGAGCCGATTAAGGACGGCTTGCTGTGAAAACGACCTTATTTCCTGGCTTTTCAGACTAGCTGCTAGGGCTGACACCTTCTTTGTTTATGACATGTGTCAGTGCTGTACACACCCTCAGGATTTGGTTCTATATAGGAGAGTTGTGGGGTGAGCGCCTCATCTCGGCAGTGGCTCACATTTCTTTTTAAAAATTCTGAATTTATGCCAATTTTCGGTAAAATCCGGCAAACTTCGCTCCTTGACCCCCCCCTCCTTAAAAGGAGGAGGAGGAGCTGGATCCGTAACTCCTGAAGACCTTTTTCTCCTGTTGCAGTGTTCGTACTACAACAAATAAAAACTCATTGGTGTCTTATACAGCATCGTGCAATCCGATGCAAAGACAGACGAAGTGTTTTAACCCTGTTGCCATAGAGAACCCTTATGGACAAAATTTTCTATATACCAGACAATCCGAAAGTCACCAATCTGGTAAAATTTGCTTCGGTCTGGTAAAATATTTCAACTTTTTCTTTTTAAACATGTTTGAATTCCTACAAAAATAAAAAAAAATGTCTGGTAAGTTGTAAAAACTTTCACGATGTCTGGTTTACTGTGTACCGTGTACCAGACATACATGTTTCTGGTAAAATGAATCTTCATCAACGGTACGTGAAGCCAGAATGATATTAAGACAAGCAAGACATGATAAGATTTTAAGTTTTGATACAGTTTAATTTTTAGACTCAGATAAATTGATCTCCCTATTATAAAATCAGTATATCGTGAGACGTTTCATTTAAATGAGACAAGAATTCGTGGAAACAATGGTCGTTGAACACTACTTGCTGCCAATAAATTAGTATCAAAAAATGATTTTTTTAATACATAAAACTCACGCTTGCGTTGTGAAAATTTAATGATTGGAAATAAAATCTACTAAAATTTCAAATAATTTATTAAGAGTTTTGTGGATAAAATAAGATTTCGAAAACATTACTTTTACAGCCTTACACCATATTAAGGCATACTCACAACTTTACGAAATAATCCGTATGATGTTTTTCTTTATGAAGAGAATTTTCAAATGGACAAAAAGTGAATTTCATTTAACTTTGTTTTTGTCAAAAAAAGAAAAAAAAATGACTGAAAAATAATCTACACTAGATTAATGATATATAATTTGAATTCACTTCCTTGAAGTTTTATGGCATATAGATTGTATAGAAACATTTACACATAGCACAGTCTTCAAATATCATAACAATATCACTGGGACTGAAAAAGAAACATAAAAGAAACATTCAACAGATAATAATATGTGCCGTCCCTGGTATATATATTTTCTGTCCAATAATGTCCAAGGGGTCACGTGACCTGTAGAATATTGAACACATAATACTGCAAACGCTGAGGTATTCGATTTTCACCGGAACTGAATTTGTATAACAATGAAAATACATATAAATCAAATATTTACACGCCTCGACGGATGATCGATCAAGGATTGTATAACATACATCGTAATTTCTCTATTTCACTCTTCAGAAGCGATACTTCAGTCCGCAATTGCAGATTTTCCTGTTCTAAAAACACAACCCGAAGCGCAATCTGTTCCTCTTTCATTCTGCGTGCCTCTCGCGAACGTTTTGCGGACTCATTGTTCTTTTTGCGTTTTTCCCAATAGGTATTGTCTTTTTGTTCTTCTGGAACAAGCTGTGCGCGTTTTTTGAGCGGCATTTTATTATCATCTTCGCTAGCACCAGGACTGGCAAGATCGAGTGGCGTGGACGGGTTACTGGAGGTAGACGATGGCGAGGAGAGATGTGACGAATCAAGGTCCTGATGCTCTTGTTTCATGGGATTGCGCCCTCCCATGCCACCCGAGGAATTCGGTATCGGCCCACCCGTGGGCGTGGGAGTATTGGTGGGCGAATGAAGGCCCAGAAGTCCCATAGTACTAGAAGGTCCCTGAGAATGAGACGGAGTTTGATTTGTACTATACACAGGTGTGTTCTGACCGTTGGCACCGGTCGTCAATGCTGCGAAATCGAGGCTGGCGGAAGATGCTCCCGTAGAATGCATCATGGCGAGATCACTCTGTGTAATCGTGTGAGACGGTCCGGGACCGCTCTGATATGGCATACTGTAATATGTGGACGAGCTGCTCTGGGTGGGCTTACTGGACCCGTAAGGTGAGGGTTTGTAGAAATCATCACGATGCATCATCTGTGAGTAAGGATCCTGCATCATGCTTCTGTGTCCGCTCGATCAAAATATAAATAGGAGGATTTCACAAGTGGAGAATATTCCTTAAGTTATTTCTCAGACGTTCTGTATCGTAGTGGTGGTCAACTTCTCGAGTTGCTCATATTATCTGAAAATATAAAGTCGAAATGATAATCCTCATTCTCTGATTGGATTCTAAATTGAGAAAAGGAGAAACTCCCCGAAATATTGGGAGACACCACCCTTCCTTATACTTGAAATAAAGTAATATAATTAAGACAGCAGATATTGGCTGGTGGCTATAATCGTCTTACTGGACCAAGATCATATTAGACATACTATCTATAAATACATATTACGCAATTATTGCGCGTGTATCATATAAATACGTGTATTCAATGCCAAAACACGTCCGTCCGTCATCGAGTCAGTACCCACATCAAGTCACCAAAGAATCAAAACTAATGACGTCGTGTGCTTATCGACTTGTCGAGCTTTGAAATGCATTTCTTCATAATAGATCGATGTCCATTTTTTGCTACCTGCAAGCAATGGTTAGATTAGGTGAAAGGAGGGGGGGGGGTTTAATCATATAAATGACGCTTATACACTACCTTTGCTAAACTCAGTTACTTATTTTTGCTCTTAACCAAGGATAAGTCTTCTGGCAAGAAGCACCACCCCAATTTAATCAAAATGAAGATCATCTTTAAGGTACAACATGTATTATTTATGGAAACAGAAGATATTTATCATATTAACCCTCGTAACAAGGAATATGAAAGGTTTGATTTGATAAAGAACAGATTAACTCTTATGCGAGTTTGCGCCATAGATGATAGAAGAAGAAATAAGTCCGTAGTACTTATCATGCTTATAGACAGTGTGTAACGGAAATTAGTACTGCCTGTAGAATTCACTTTTGAGGTGATGTCGATTTGTGTCCAATATAAATAATGACAGTTAAGAAGAACAATTCTAATGGTGTGCTTTTCGAACGAATTTATTTATTTATTTTTAATTTATTTATTTATTTTAATACATATTTATTTACCCTATTTGCAAATTTTTTAATCTTTTGTTTCATTTCCATATATTTTCATTTGTAGAATAAGTTTCATCGAAAGGAATTAGGTTGTGCATATGTTTTTCTTTATTTTCATTTTTCTTTAATTTTATTTTTCTTTATTTTCAATCTTATTTTCATTTTTATTTTCTGGACATTTTCAAATTGCTTCATTTATTACTCAAAGAAAAGTAAAATAAATTGATTTCCTTCTGTCAAGTACAAGTAAACAAACAAAAATTTTGGGATGTTGATGTTGTTTTTATGTTACGGTCAGTGTTTATTTCACGGTTAGTCACCTCCCTTGACAGTAAAGTGGCCAGAGGAATTCTGACAAGATTCCGGACAATTTACAATGCCTTGGAGGAAAAACTTGTAAAAGGTGTAAATCTAACCTAGGATACGATCTATCTGACAATTTATGTGACTTTACATTTCACGGGAGAGTGTCAGTGTTTACATACCTTAACTTTTTCTCGTGATTTTTATCGTCAGATTTAAGAAATTCACATCAACAGGATAATTAAACATTTGTATATTAAACAAGTAAACTTTTCAAAAATACTGCGCGTAGGAAATTGTCAGAAATTACTGACATTTATTGAAATGTATGTATTAGTCCCATTCATTGTTTTCACTTTTTGCTAAGACCACCCATGTTTTCATTCTGGACAAAAACGGAATCTAACTCGAAAACTCACCAATTTTCATATCATTTTCCCATAACTGCATATTACATGTTTCTTCATTCAATAACTTGCTTTTTATTTGCCAAAATCCAGTCTGCGTGTACGTTGTTTTGAAATTTGAATAAAATAGTAGTACCAAGTTTTGGGGGGAATTAAAAAGTCATTTTTCGAAGGGATAAGAATAATTCCTCAAGCTGGCCTCGTTCCACTGTTTGGTTTGTTTACTCTAATTTGGAAAACTTTTAAGAATTACTCATTGAATGCAATAAACAAAATGAATAATTCGAATATTCCGATTTACGTAGGCGCGCCGTTGAGTATTAGAAGGGAAAAAGTGGAAGGAAATACTTTTATTCGTTAAAAAAAACAACAAAAAAATATATTACAAAACTCTATGTTTTGCTATAAAATATTTTCACACAAAATTGTAATTTTTATTAAAAATATTAAATAAAAAAAATTATAGGGCAACAAATGAATTTATTTGAATTATTTCATCCAATTTGTCATATTTGTTAAATTTCTTATATTTTCTAATGCAAGTATATGACAATATACATCTAATTAAATCAGGAAAAAATCACCGAAATTACGAATTGTATATCTGGTATATAGGGTGACATTTGGCACGGAGGCTTACTTGTCATTTTTTGACATTACTCAGGAATTTGGTTTCTGTTAATTGTAAAATATCTATCGATTGATTGAGTAAATATTAATTTTCGCTTAACCATAATTACAAAAGGGCTCATAAACAAAAGTTATAAAAACTTATAAATTGAAATTTTATATATATATATATACATAATTTTTTCTTACCGATTAAGAAAAAAATAAACGTCTTATTGATTTTTTTTAATATACATGTATATTCATCAGGCTTAAATTCCTTCATACCTTATTCAGATCAATCTGAAAGGCATGATGAATACAAATCGAACATATGAAATATTATTATCTTTAAAATAAATAAAACTTAAATTTAGATTTGGTAAAATTTTCCTATCAAAATTTCATGAAATATGCACTTCTTTTTTCTGTCAAAATGACTGCTTTTTCTATATACATGTAAATAAAGGGAAACCCTCTAACATTTACATGTACATGTATTATAATAAATGATTTATGTATAATAGGTTGAGGTGTTATCACATTAGACATTGCCATGACCTAATATCGGTCACTTATGTGTAACAGTACAGACTGGCCGGAGTGACATCATAACCCTCCATTACTGTCCGAAGCGATAAGTACACAAACATGAACTGACCACGCGAGTATTGAGATATTTACCTATTTTCCTCTCTCTTTCCCCGGTATCTCCTTCTTTCATTCACAAGAATATGCACCGTACATGTGATCGGAATTTGATCGATTATTTGATATGCATTTTGTAAATCCTAAATGATTCCAAACTTCCTGGGTTCAACGACCTTCATGGCTATCTCTCCAGGGTTCACAATGACCACTGGTTACTCATAAACTGGTCAATATTACACAAACTAAGTACTAACGCAGTCAGCCAATTAATTCGCAGCATTTCTTGAAATGACCTTTGACCCCCGGTAGTTTTATTTATGGTACTAAGTCACGTGATGAGATTAACTTTGAAGCCAATGTGCGGGGTAATCGGAGATTTGAACAATAAGTACTAATCATTTGGGTAGTTATATACAAAACAGATACTGTTTTTCTTACTGTTAGTATTTTCATGAATAGAATACAAATAGACTTTCAACTAGCCGTTGATAGGTACTATTATTTTGATGGATTATTACCATAGAAACCAGGACTCCTGTGGTTTATGCGGAATTCCAGAATATAGATCGAAGTCCTCGTCATTAGAGTATACCAATACTAAGAAAACAAAAACACAATTTTCTCATGTAAACAAAATTACTTAGATGGTCATAATATGCATGGAAACTTATTTATTTATTTATTTATTTATTTATTTATTTATTTATTTATTTATTTATTTATTTATTTATTTATTTATTTATTTATTTATTTATTTATTTATTTATTTATTTAGAGCAAACGAAATACAAAAATACCATAACCCCTTTTGTTATTTATTTTTACTTCTTTTCAATCACATTACAAATTACGAAGTAGTTATGAAATTTAAATACATGTATGAAATATTTCAATTATTTTGCTTTGTTTTCTATTTATTTGCCGTTCGAGGTCATGTCTTTAATTTACGAGGAAAAAGAACGCGTAAAGGTGTAAATGAAAATTGTTTTCCCCTTTTTTCTACTTTTACGTAAATGAAGGGTTTTAGTAAATTTATTAAAAGGCAAAAAGTACAAAACTGCAATTTATAAGTTAAGAATTCAAAAAATCCATAGCAGCAATTTCATCTTTGGAGACGTTCTCAGAAATACATGTAAAATTCATGAGCGTACATGAACGGCGATGACAATTTAAAGTACAGAGAAAGGATTATCCTTTTTTGTACAGATGTGTGAATTATTTTAATGAGATTATTTCAGACAAGTGACATATATGTAATCCTTACAAGATAAAACAAGCACGGAACAATCACGTCACCCTGGCGTATACCGTTCCCTTACGCGATTAATGAAATAATGACCAAACTTTACCCAAAGCAAATTATTCGAAAATACGTTATAATATTTCAAAACTTTACCTTATTGTTGCATGCCCGTCTTGGTTTGTGTTACAGAATATTGCAGACTGACTTTATATTTGACCATAGAGTCACTAAGGCTAGCACATTCCCCTGTATCAGGTTAAAGGATTCACAAATGTGAGCACAAATGGCGTCAGGCGACGTTTTCTTTTGTTTCTATATGTTGAAATGTCTCACAGAAACTAGAGAGAGTTGCTTTTTGATAAGAAGTGGGAAAGGACTTCCTTACATCAAATCGTCGATTTCTGATCACAGATCGATCAATATTATGTCACTTATCTTGACCTGTGGCGATTGACTGCTCCGGCTTCCTGGTCGTGAGTGAGCAGGAATGTGCATGGGTCAGGTGAAACTTAACACAGGGCGAGCGTGAGGACGGACATGCTCCAAATCCTCCCCCAGGGGATGGGATATGTGTATGAGCTACTGACAAATTTGCACTGTTGTTTTTACCAGCTGATTTTAGGATAAGAAACTGACACGATTATTATGTGTACTGTAAGAATATGAAACGGAGCATTCAGGATGAGAGATGATAAATGAATGAATGAATGAATGTTGCAAATTCAAATATCAATGTACGCATTACGGATTCGTCATTACCATGCAAACGGTTTGACGTAACACGGATTCGGATATGCATCTATCCTGTTTACTATCAATGGAACATGCATGTGTTTGTAAACAAAAGGCAGAATGAATAATGTACATACATGTAAAACATCTGACATATATTCTATTTACTATCAAGGCACGAGGGGAGGGGGGTATATCAAATACATAGTCTTTTCCTTTCGTACAAAGCTAGTGTGAAAAATCTCGTGCTCTTGAACGGGTCTTCTGAAGCCCCCCCCCTTCTCTTATTGCCTTTCATGGGGTATAAAGGGGTCAATATTTGTTCGGCAAGTCTATTATCTAGTAGATAAGGACAATATATGTTAGACAAACAAGCAAACTGTTTTTAAAGGAAATCGCCATTGTTTGTTACAGGAAAGAACATGAGCTAACTTGAAATAACCGCCTTTTCCGTAGATGGGCACTGTTTTAATATTTGGAAAAAAAAAGATACCATGGATTGTGAAGGACTCCGACTTAATCTGTTTTATTCATCATGTGTATTTGAAATATCAATTAGTTATTTTGTTTTGTCTAGGTTTTGAATCTGAATCTATTGGAAACCATATTAAAACCTTATAAAACGAATTAAAGAACTTTTCTTCATGGATTTTTGAGTTTTCATATTGCCAAAAAAAAAAAAATAAATAAATAAATAAATAAAAAATAAAATAAAATAAAAAATGGATAAATAAATAAAACAGATTTTTCTAAGCGTGCCGAGGGTTGCTTATTTTTCTTCCTTATATTGTGTTCATATTTTGTTCAATATTTTTTCCTGTCAAATAGCCCAGTGGATGCCTTTTTTAGTGAACAAAACATCTTTAAGGCGGAAGCCTAGTTTTGTTGCATTTTCTTGGTTTTTGCCATGACTGACTGTTATACATAGGTTTTTCAGTTTCGAAAAGTTTCAAAACAGGAGAAAAAAATTAAACGGGGAGCAAGAAGTGTCCAAAAATAAAATCTTTTCCACGGAAATAGGCAGCATATTCCGCCAGTGTCAATACACAAAATATCTTGACCCGACGACGATAATGGCTTCTCTATTTTGTATACAAATGACGCAATTTGTAATCTTATATCAGTTTGTACAAACGATAATAATGTTATGATGCAACGTGATGGAGTATCGCCCATTACACTTCTCCCCTTATTGTGTAGGTGATCGGTGTCCGTACGTTACGTCATTTGACGTCATTGATTTGGAGAGTTACGGGACTGGTGGTTGTGTACTGTGTTTATGGACATTAGACGTAATATGATGAAGGTTTATTAGACGGTGTGATATAGTTTGGGGTCCTCTCAGGTCACGGGCACCTGTCTACCGGAGAAAATAGCAGGGCATGTCGTAGAACTAAACCCCTCTCTAATGCTCCTCTAATTTTCAGTCTTCCGATATTTTCTAATGATCATGAAGTACAGTTTATTCTATGGATCCGATAAAGAGGACTTTAGGAATGGGAAACATGGGGTCTAGGAATCCTTAAAAACTGCATATCTGAAATAATCGGCGAGTTGTATAACCATTACCAAAAATGAACTGCATAAAGTAATGGGAGCGACCTTTTTTGAATAACCAGAACATATTATATTTTTCCCCAAACATTCGTTAAAATAAAAAAGAAAACTGGCATTTATTACATTTCATCTGTGCCAAGTAAATTTCGTGTTATTTTGTTTTTGGTTTGTCAAAGAAAAAGGAGGACTTCCTCTACAAATCAATGTTGATGACGTCCTTAGTAAAAAGCTTCAGAGGATAACCTCCAAATTTCATGTCAAAACTTATAGTGCCGAGAACGCTAGGATATGGGAATCATCTTGCGAAATATTTTCATCGTTACTACTTTCGTTTACGATTTTGACATATTTCATGAACTACAATTTAACCCCCCCTCCTTTTCGAGAAACAAATACAGCATGATGTAATGAGATTTGATTAAGTTGAAGGAACGGGGGGGGGGCACTTTTCGAAACCAGGTCAGCGATGTACTGCTACACTCACTAGTATACTATTTATCAGTCACTGTAAGGATTCATGCCGTGGGAGCGGAAAGTCAAATTAATCCTTTACAAACAAACTCTTCACTCGTGGTGTAGGAGGGATGGGCTGGCTTTTACATATATTGGAAAAAGAACCTGTGGACTAGAGTACTTCTCTTCGCTTCATTTAGCTCGCTGGCAATTTTACAACAGCTTAACGAAATCTAAAGAACATGTAGCAACATTAGGCAATTGTTACACCATCTTGGACCTGCAATGAAAAAGTTACCGTTACGCCTGGGTGCCGTAATCCTGTGCGAACGTTGAACCATACTATAAGTAGCTTAGGAAAATCGGCGCAACAATGGTACCCATTATAAAACTCTGGAATGTCATTTTAATGAAAATGTATATATACTTTGTATACTATGAAAGTACTCGAGCGTAGCAAGTTCGCTTTTTCTCGGTTAGATTTTTTCATTGAGAGTAAACAGATCTGTGGCAGAGCTCCAGGACCTTTGGACCCAAAAGTTGTCTCTACTTTTTACCCGCCTTTTTTTCCTTGATCGTTTTTGTACAATGTACATTTTCTGATTAATTTTATACAATGAGACGGTGAGCAGTTCAGTCCATCCATGGCAACTATAAAATGTTCCCTGCCTCATTTGCAATGGATTGTCAGGATGCGCAATTGGAAATATTTCAGAGTCGAAACTCGAACTTTGCAAGACAAAGAATATAGATAGAACGTTGTGTACTTGTACTAATAAAATATTATGACTGAATACTCTAGCTTTAGCCTACCCTTGATCAAATATTGCATAACAATGGAATGATTAGTCGATGCCGTCTGACCTCCATCTGGTCCAAGACTTATTCCAGACAAAGTTATGTCATAATTTAATAAATACCTACGACTAAGTCGTCATCTAGACCCTGGACGTGTTTCGATGTAATTAGATTTATCCTAATTTCCACACGGTAATCTTTTGATGTAATGAAGAAGCGCCTCATCATGAACGACGTCTATTTTTGTTGAATTTTGAATAATCTGTCTCTATCTTTTTTTTTTTTTTTTTTGCTATAGAAATAGAGAAGATTGAGTGGATGCTGACGTTCTATCTCTTTGTGCATGTAGCATATTCTATATTGAAACAGTTTGAACAGTACATGCATCACATTCTTCAAAATTAAAACTGCGTACATTTTAATTAGATTAAAATAATTAGTACTTTTCATTCAAAAATATATAATTACTCTTCAATAACGGTTATACGTGCATGTAAATACCTTTCTCAATTCTAACTTCTTCACAAGAAATTTCATGCAAACGTACGTACCTCCCAGTGTCCGAGGAAATCTGGTCATTACATACACCATATCTTGACCATCATAAATCTTAACCAAAGCTGGGTCACTTTTCTTTTTATGCATGGTCAGTGTGTAACAGACAAAGAAGAGCCGGGAGAATTCTAGCCAACATTAACCAAGATGACCAACATGTTAAATTCATTATCTCTTTGAAAAGGTCACGAACTTTACATAAAAAAGAGATGCCCACTTCATAGGTGCTGTTCAAGTCAAAAAATCACTTTTCAAAGCAGGAAATTGTTTCACTCTGGTGACTGGGGCTATTTTAAATTTGACGAAATGAATTGTATATGCTTTGACCGGAATGACTAACTGACCATGGGTGTCCCCTTTGATGAGTGAGCTACTTGTGAAATTGATTGATACCTTGTAAGAAAATTCTATTACCGTAGCGGCACATAATACACGGCTTATGGAAAAATGAAGATTTTTTTTCTGTATCAAAGCGTTTTAGAAACCAAGTAGTACGATACTAGTATAGGTACAAAGGAACTTGGAAATAGATTTTGTAGGAAAAAGACGTTAATTTACTCGTATTTATTTATTTATTTATTTATTAGTCCCCTACCGGCAACGCCGAAGGGACTCTTAGTTTCCTCTCGGTCTGTCCGTTCGTCTGTCAGTCCGTCTGTCCCATTTTCCGGACTTTTTCCCCTTTTTTCTGGACTTTTTTTTCCTTTTTTTCCCTTTTCCGGACTTTTTTTCGCTGTTGTTGCATATATTGAACTCAGTTTTTTGATATGTGGATATATCTTAATGTGATACAGATCAAGTTTGAGTTGGGGTTTGATTGACTTATTTTTACAAGAGTAATGACCCTTGGAGTTAGCAAATTTCATGAAAATCTCAGTTTTCCGGATTTTTCTTCGGTTCTACTGCAGGTAATGAACTTATTTTTTTTGGTATATGAATGCATCTTAGTGTGATACAGACCAGAATTGACTTTGAGTTCCATTGACCTATTTTCACAAGAGTTATTGCTCTTAGACATAGCAAATTTCTTGAAATTTTCAGTTTTCCGGACTTCTTTTGACTGTTATTGCAGATAATGAGCTGACTTTTAGTAGGTGAATACATTATAGTGTGGTACAGATCAAGTTCGAGTTTAATTTCTGTTGACCAATTCTCGCAAAAGTTATGACCCTTTGACTCAGCAAATATGATGAAAAATCAGTTTTCGGACTTTGCTTGGCTTGCAGATAATGAACTGATGAATAGAGATGCAGACATAAATATGCCGGTAGGGGACTTATATCGCTCAGCAATCATTACATTATTTATTTATTTATTTATTTATTTATTTATTTATTTATTTATTTATTTATTTATTTATTTATTTAATTTATTCAATTTTATTTTATTTTATTTTATAATTCATCAATAAATCTATTACTCTTACCTCCAAACGTCTAGGCCAATACCTTTGTCAGTGAAAATTTTATACATGTAATTAAGGAGGTATTGAACACTTGGACGCCAAATTCAATTTTTCTCAAAATTTCTGAAATTATATATTTCTTGTCTGTCCTTGACTATACAAACTTACATTTGATTCTATCCACAGGAAAATTTTCTACGAGTCGTTGAAATATGCATAAATCGACGTTTTCGTTATTTTCTTGATGACGTCATAATATTGAAAGTGTCATTCCAGTTCTCATTAAGCTATTGCAAATTAATTTTGATTTAACTTCCAAAATCTTCATAAATGCATTGCACTTACATATGGAAAAGATGAGATTAATTGTGTGTTAAACAAAGGCATGATACTGGAATGAAAGATGACACTGTCGCTCAAAAATTTGCTATTTCGAGCCAGTTGACTGTAGTTGATAGTCAGTAAATAGGAATCGTGTGGATGGATCTTTATCAAAAACTAACAAAACTATCAACAATGTCCAGAGATGATTTCATGATTAAATGAGAAAAATTGAATTATGGATTAAAATATTGCAAAGCTTTATATTATCCAATTTTTCTTTCGAAAATCGTCCATTTTCAATGAAGTGACATCCGCTTTCCTGTGATGGTAATTTGTCAACGAATTCTTTGTAATGAAGATTTAATTTTCTATTTTATACATGCAAAGTTTCAATGCGATACGATTGGTATTGATGTTTTTATTGCATTTTGAATACGAAGGTTTGTGACGCCATTTTCCCTGATAACGTCAAAATGACGTCGTGGTTTGCTCAGGGATAAAACTTCCAAAATCCACAATTTCGAAAATCGTCATAATTTCTTCAAATGACGCCGAAAATTATTCAAACTCCATCGGGATACTCAAATGTGAATATCAATCATCGTATCAAATGTTTTAAGGGAGTTAAGACTGTACTTTTCCTAGGAAGTGAGAAAACAAATAATGCCGCCGCCATCTTGGTGTTCAAACCCTCCTTAAGGCGGACGGAATGATTAGAAACGGACGAAACACTTCATAGAAATGAACGCAAAAAAACTCTTATATACCCCGTTGAAGCGTTTTGAACTAAACAGAATAACTTTTGTCACTGGGATGAATTGATGTTGGCGAACACAGGTAGATCTAAAGACACGCCAACCACCCACCCAATCCACAAACAGCATCCAAAGAATCCTTCTGCATTTAGCCCCCCCCCCCCTCCCCCCTCACCCCCCAACAACAAAAAAAAGCTTGATGATCATTCGATTTTTGCCTCCCTCATTTGATTTAAAATACCACCTCCTCCTTTCCTCAAATTAAAGAACTTCTTTTTTGGTCAACAACTGAAGAATATAAAATTCGTAACATGTTATAGTCATTCATAACATGTTATAGTCTGAAGATTATAAAGTTGTGTCAAATATTGATTGATGAGTACCCGGATAATGGTACGAGAAACTATCTTACGTCAGTCAGCGGTAACCAAAGGGGAAGGAAGTGACTAGCCGCCGTGTACGTGGTCAGTGGCGGATCTCAAGGGGCGGATCTCCGCCATCGCTCGTCAAGTTTGTGTACATTTCTTTGTATGTACAATGTAGATCAAAGGATTTACGGTCGATTGTATTCTTCGGTATATCAGGAAGTTAGTGTAGTATTTTCATTGTCCGTCTGTCTCATAGTTGAACGCAATAGGTATAATTAAATGCGCAAATAAGACTATAAATATTCTCGACAAAAGTTTGTTCAAGACATGGTGAAATGCACACATCCACGGCGGTATACACCAACCCATGGTGATATCCACAAACCCATGGTGATATCTGCAAACTATGGTGATATTAACAAACCAATGGTGATACCCAGACCATGGCGACTTTCACAAATCCATGGCGATATCCTCCAAACCATGCTTATATACAACAGTCAGTAGTGATATGCACCAATCCATGTTTGAGTACTAGCTTAGATTATACTGATATATGTGGACCATGTTGATATGTGAGATCCACGACCAAGTGGTGGTGTGTACAATCTCATGGTGATATGTACAATTTCGCTTTGAAATCCACAATACCACTGTGAGGTCCAAGACCAAGTGGTGGTATGTACAATCTCATGGTGATATATACAATTTTGCTATGAAATCCACAATACCACTGTGAGGTCCAAGACCAAGTGGTGGTATGTACAATCTCATGGTGGTGTGTACAATTCTAGACCTAATGGTGATATGTACAATCTCGCTATGAAATCTACAACATCACTGTGAGATCCACGACCAAGTTGTGGTATGTATAATCTCATGGTGGTATTTACAATCTTATGGTAATATGTACAATCTCATGATGGTATGTACAATTTCATGGTGATCTGTACAATCTCGTGGGGATATCCACAACCTCATGTCGATATTCACAATCTCGATCCTCGTGATTTACGCACTGCCAATCTCATGGTGGACTGTTTAACCTTGTGGTGAAATCTTCTGCCCGTTGTTATACCCACCATCGAATAATGCAAGATTGTGTGGTGATCCGGATTACAAGCCTTTTAAACAGCTGTTCTGCTTGTTGATAAACAATTTAAAAACACAATGAATAGTACATTCTTTGGCGTCATTTAATGCTAGTATACAGCTAGCCCTCTGTCATTCCTTCAGAACTTATGTGTTTGTGTTTTAAAACATTGAATATAATATGGTCACTTATACAGAGTTTTTGGCCGGATTGCAAAGCAATTTCGGTCTATAGGTTGACGATGTCCGTCTGTCGTCAACATTTTGGTTAAAGTTTCTGGTTGAAGCAAAATCTCAGGAACTGTATGCAGTAGAAACTTTATATTATACATGAAGGTTGCCCATGACAAGACCTTTCAATTTATGCCGTAACGTTTGACCAAGTGACCTTGACCTTGGACTTTGACCTATTAAACATTTTGCTTAAAGTTTCTGGTTAAAGCAAAATCTCAGGATCTGTGTGCATTAGAAACTTAATATTATACATGTAGGCTGCCCATGACAAGACTTTTCAATTTATGCCAAAACATTTGACCTAATGACCTTGACCTTGGATTTTGACCTTGTTAAAGGTTTTGGTTAAAGTTTTTGGTTGAAGCAAAATCTCAGGAACTGTATGCATTACAAAATGAATATTATACATGTAGGTTGCCTGTGACAAGACCTTTCAATTTATGCTGTAACATTTGACCGAGTGACCTTGGATTTTGACCTAGTTAAAGATTTTGGTTAAAGTTTCTGGTTTAAGCAAAATCTCAGGATCTATATACACTGTAGAAACATAATATTATACAGGTAGGTTGCCTCTGACAAGTCCTTTCAATTTATGTCGTAATATTTGACCTAGTGACCTTGACCCAGTTAGTGACAAAAACTTACTTTGCAGTCCGGCCATACCGTCCTTAGCGGTGTATTTTTTCTATGAAATGAGAAATGATAAACACCGAACAAAAAATTAAAGTATAACACCCCCACCCCCCTCCAAAGAAAAAAAAAAACGAAAACAAAACATCAGTTATCTCTCAACCCTAGAATATATGCAACGTTGTGCAGCGTTTACTACAGAGTGAGATTTAATACATTGAAATATGACATAATCAGGAGATAATATATGTGGGTCAAATATTTATTCCCGTGTAAAGTAGGACAAAAGTCAGCTGTTTGCCTCCGTACAAGGCCAGCCAAAGATAACGTCACTTTCAGTTTAGGAGTAAAATACTTGTAATAGTGGTGGGCATGAATGAAATTCGTAGAATGATATACAATGTTATGTTAACTTGATTAAGGTTATAGTAGTATATAATAGGTAAATAGAGGTTCTGTATTTATTAAAAAGGGAATTCCTTGTGCACTTTAGTCTTATCGTACTCCTGTCATCGAATAGTTGTTTCGACGTCTTAGATATTTACAGGAAGAAAAGACCCCCATCCCACTTATATAAAAACGTAAACACAAAACAAGACTTTTCCAGTTTTCTTTGGACCCCAGAATCAACGATCTTTCCCTCGTCCGTTTTCTAAGACATGAGAAATAACTTTGAATGTATTTAAGTGGTAGAACTGTCTTATACTTTCGAAAAGATACTCTTTATGTCGTTTTTAAAACAAAAGCAACGAATTATCACATTAAATGATGATTTTATCTAGTTGATTGGATTTCAAATATTTGACATTGATGTTTGATTTGACCTTGAAAAAAGAACAATTTTAAGTTTTGATTTGACCTTGAGAGACTATACTGTGCCAATTCCGTTGAAAGTATGAAGTTGAAAACCTATCGCTCGTATCCTCTGTGACCATGACCTTGACCATCAATGTTTCAAGTGTCTGCAAGAAATTTTGAGAAACCTTTTCAAAATTCGGATATAGATATTATAGACCTTGATGATATTTATTCACCAAAATCTTCGTATGCAACTGTTTCAGTGTAGATTGAATGCTTCCAATAGCTTCATAGTGTCAGGACACCTTATGCTTTCATAATTTATACTGTGACAAGATACGGATTTTGATTTGTTTGACTTTATTCGAAAATTAAGGTGCGATGTGAAATTATGACAATCATTTAATTCTAAAGCCAACTTCCAACATTTTTTATATGGTGTTTCAGACATTCCGTTTACCACTGAGCATGAAGTACAGTTGTCCTTCACCGAGCACGTGGGCTTTGGCCATCAATTCTTTACTGTCTGTACTCAACGTTGGACTGCCTGTTGCTAGGAAACATGGTAATTCAAACCATAAATTTTGAGAAAACTGCCCTCAGCTGCTTTCATGAAAATATTCTTAATTGAAAGTATCTCGCGAAGAGAAAAATTCTACACTGCTTGTGCTTTTTGATAATAAAAAAAGCTCCTAAGAATAATAAGATAAAAGAAATCATTAATAAATTGAATGTTTACTGGTTTATAGATATACCTATGAATTTATTCTGATTTCTCTATTCGAGGGCGAAAGATAATAGTTATCGCACTCAGAGGAAGAAAAGATGCATAGAGCCCATATTGTTACACATCAAAATGTTCAAAAGAAATCATCAAACCAATTTAACCATAAGCTGAATGACATCAAATTATGCACAATCTCACCATAAAAGCGATATAAACTTTGAAGACTTTGATAACTTTACTTTCAGAATCAGCCTTCCATAGTATGTGGTCCGAGCTGGCTCAGACACTGGAGGAATTCCTCTTCTCAAAACAGTAAGAACTCAACTATCATATGCTGGTGTAAAACAAATACACTGTATGTGTCAAACTGTTCTCATATTATAATTTTAAATTGTATGATAAGTATTCACCCATGTGCAACTTGTTTGATCTTTCATAAAGTTACTGAAATTGTAATTTGCATTAAAAAAAGTAAATGATTTATTTTGCAGAAAATTATTTGAGTTTAATTGATTTTCATGTCACCTGCAACACAAGAGCAACATATAGGGATCACATTGTCCGACGTCTGTCTGTCTGTCTGTCTGTCTGTCCGCTGTCTGGTAGTCAAGCACACTTTCACATACTTATCTATAACTTACTTGATATACATCAGACATCTTTCAAACTTGCAGGGATTGTAAAGCATGATGAGACTCGCCACAAAATGCAGGTCAAGGTCACTTTCAAGGTCAAGGTTTCATACTTTGATCAAACATGCCACAGAGGACATACCTGTTCTTGAACACTGTGCTACTCTTTAAATGTGTAAAGTTCTAAAAGATTAAATAACTGAAGGAAACAATAAAATAAAAACTGAAATCATCCCAATTTAGGTGTTTGTCATAAAATCTGTCAAGCTCTTTTACAAATTGTTTTGACCAAGGTTTATATTGTAAATTTCAAGGTTAGCAAACAATATTTATCGGATCATAGTTAATTTGAAATAGTGCTGTCATTTGATATGGTTCATAAGAAACAAATATAGAATTATAAGTTTCCTGAAGGTCAGGGTTTCAAGGCCAAATGTAAAATGTTATACGAAATGATTTGTCATAAGATGAATTATGCATAAGAATATACATTACATACAGTATAAGTATGTATTTTGATAGAAAAGTATGTAAAGGTCAAGGTCAAATGGTTGCAATGGTCCAACAACTAGGAATGATTCAAAGTTTTTCAAACAAGAATGATAACCATAATATCTGTTGTGAGTGAAACGTTATTACCTAGGTTTTACTAACTTTTGTCTGACTTTTGAATGAATTAAAAAAAATTCAATGTTCTGAGGAATTAATCAAAGTTTATTTCTTGAATTAAATTTTGACTCTTTATTTTCTACAGTCCCTCCCCACCTACATTATCTGTTGAGGATTTTCAGCGAGATGAAGCTGTTGATTGTAAGGTATGTAGGTTAATTACTGATTTAATAAATATGCCTATATAAACAATATAAAGATGATATATGTTCAAAATTCATGAATTTTCTTCTGATTTGTAATTTACTTTGAAAGTTGATATTATGCTTGTATTTTACATGATTTGTTTGATCCATTAAAGGTAATCTTGATGGTGAGAGATGACATTTTGCCGTTTGCTGTCTCTATGCCAAAGGATTTTGTGAAACGGATAATGCAGCTTCTAAATAAAGGGTCCATACACACAACTTCATCTGATTCCTTTATAGGTAAAGTCAACTTTACTAATACAGTCTAACACTTCAGAGGTTAAGTAAACTCTTGAACTACATGTAGTAATTGTACAGCTTTTCTTTCATAAACTTTGGTAACTTTTCTCTCATTTCTTAATACAATTAGATTCATACATATTATGTAAAGTATTTTTCTATGGTAGAATTAATTCGGTTATATCATATTTAAAATAATGGATAATGTCTATGTTACAATATGAATTGTACTTTGATAAAGCCGAATTCCAGCCAAGTCACCGGAATCATGCAGAAAAGACGGCAAGTATGGACTAAAATACTCAACAACGTGTTCCACCCAGTACATCTGTTAATTTTAAAACAATTTTTTCAGACACAGATTCCAGCAAGAAGTTGAGAGAGGAGTTTGCAAAGACATGTTTTGAGACATTGCTTCAATTTTCATTTGTTTCAAAGACAAATTCTGAGGAAGGTGCAATAACCAAAATGGCGGTACTGTCTCTACTGAACAGATGCCAGGATGTTGTCAGGAAACACGTAGATGACGAAAGGTTAAGTGGAAAATGTCCTCTGCCCAGGTAAAGACTTAGAGTACAGTTCCACCTTTGTTTCTTGAGTGGAGGCATAGTTGTTTTAGGGGCATTTATACACACTGAAAGAATGTATGTGTACTGTAAATGGTGATAAAGACCTCATCAATAGGCCACTTGCCGAAATTTATCATGGCTGACAATATGACGAAAAATGTCGGAGGTAGGCAATTTTTGCGCACTTTTTCATTGTTACGTCACTATGGAATTGCGTCTTTTAACAGTGACGTCATAATGAAAATCAACACCAAAAGATGTTGACTCGGACATTTTGTGCTTTCTTACAAGTTCGGAAAATGGTCGATTGGTGGATAGGTATAGGTAGCCTTATAGAAATCAATGTCAGGTGGTCAGTTAATATGTCCTATCTCAATGTCGGGTAGTCAGTTAGTATGTCCTATCTCAATGTCAGACGGTCAGTTAGTATGTCCTATCTCAATGTCAGATGGTCAGTTAGTACATGTATGTCCTATCTGAATGTTAGGTGGTCAGTGAGTATGTCCTATCTCAATGTCAGGCAGTCAGATAGTATGTCCTATCTCAATGTCATGTGGATAGTTAGTATGTCCTTTCTCAATGTCAGGAAGTCATTTAGTATGTCTTATCTCAATGTCAGGCAGTCAGTGAGTATGTCCTATCTCAATGTCAGGCGGTCAGTTAGTACATGCATGTCCTATCTCAATGTTAGGTGGTCAGTGAGTATGTCCTATCTCAATGTTAGGCGGTCAGTTTGTATGTCCTATCTAAATGTCAGGTGGTCAGTTAGTATGTCCTATCTCAATGTCAGGCAGTCAGTATCTCCTATCATAATGTCAGGCAGTCAGTCAGTATCTCCTATCTCAATGTCAGGCAATCAGTCAGTATGTCCTATCTCGATGTCAGGTGGTCAGTTAGTATGTCCTATCTCAATGTCAGATGGTCAGTTAGTATGTCCTATCTCACTGTCATGTGGTCAGTAAGCGTGTCCTATCTCAATGTCAGGCAGGTAGTCAGTATGTCCATTCTCAATGTCAGGCAGTCAGTATCTCCTATCTCAATGTCAGGCAGTCAGTTAGTATGTCCTATGTCAATGTCAGGCGGTCAGTCAGTATATCCTATCTCAATGTCAGACAGTCAGTTAGTATGTCCTATCTCAATGTCAGGCAGTCAGTTGGTATGCCTTATCTTAATGTCAGGCAGTCAGTTAGTATATCCTATCTCAATGTCATGTGGTCAGTTAGCATGTACTATCTCAATGTCAGATGGTCAGCTAGTATGTCCTATCTCAATGTCAGATGATCAGCTAGTATGTCCTATCTCAATGTCAGTCAGTATGTCCTATCTCAATGTCAGTCAGTCAGTCAGTCCTATCTCAATGTCATGTGGTCAGTAAGCGTGTCCTATCTCAATGTCAGGCGGTCAGTCAGTATCTCCTATCTCAATGTCAGACAGTCAGTTAGTATGTCCTATCCAATGTCAGACAGTCAGTTAGTATGTCCTATCTCAATGTCAGGCGGTCAGTTAGTATGTCCTATCTCAATGTCGGGCAGTCAGTTAGTATGTCCATTACTTGGCGAAATTGTATTTGAATATCTTACCCTGGAAACAATAAGTGCATTTTAAAAGGTCTATCATATCTATTTCCATTAAGCAATTCATAAAAATTAAAAAAAGAACCAATATAACTTATATCATATCCAATGGGGACTTTCTGATCTAAGGTGTCCTATGTTAGTACATGTACACCCTGGCTTTCACAATGGATGAGAATTTGAAACAATTTGACTATAGATAAAATGAAAAGGTAGGACTCATAGCATTGAATATAATAGTACTTTATAATTTTGTGAAGTAGAGTTACAGAAAATGGGAGCTACAATGCTCTTCTTGTATATCACCAATGTCATAGCCATTAAACTGATCACAAGGGTTTTTTTTTTTTCTTTTCAGACCTAGATTGGCAGAGATGGCATCTGTGTTGAAAGCCATAACAACTCTAGTCAGGTCCCTGAAAAAAGCCCCACCAGGAAATGGTAGTGCAACATTGTTAGAATTTTATGAAATTTCAAATGTCATCTATTATTTGATGAAATGAAAGCAAGCTAACCAAGAACTATTATTACTTTCTGTATCATAATCTTCTATTAAATTTAATGTTGTTGATGAATTATTGAAAGGTAAGATCGTAAGTTTGATCTGAATTTGGTTTAATATATATGAATTAGAAGTCCAAACCATACTAATTAATGGTCTATCTTTCAACTATCTTAAGCATTTTTGATTATTAAAACTGAGTACATCAGCTGTTTCATTTGAAATTTAATAAGGAGTGGTTAATCATATCTTGGTCGTGACAATGTTTTCCCTATACTTTCCTTCTTTGACATTTCCTTTGTACTTAATTCACAATGTGTTTTTTTATAATTTGGATATTTCTAATAAGATTGGATGAAATAATTGTTTACACCCTTTGATCACTCAGACTACAATAGTACATATTTTTCATCTCATATTTCTCAAGGTTTGAGTTCATGTACCATCTTTACCTTTTCGACTAGGGTGCAGTATGTCATTTTTCATAACAGTTTTTGTGTCGCCTGCGAAGCACAGCGACACTTAGGGATCACTTTGTCCGTTGTCCGTCTGTCCGTCTGTCCGTCCGTCCGTCTGTCAGTCCGTCCGTCTGTCTGTCTGTCACACTTTGGGTGTCACAGCCCATAACTTTTGATTGGTAAGTGATAGGGCTTTGATATTTCACATGTGTATTCCTTGTGACAAGACCTTCTTACATATACCATAATTTTTGACCTAGTGACCTTGACCTACATATTTGACCTACTTTTCAAAAAAATTAAGAATGGATGTATCTTTTGATTGGTAAGTGTTAGGACTTTGATATTTCACATGTGCAATCCTTGTGTTAAGACCTTTCTACACATACCATAATTTTTGACCTTGTGACCTTGACCTAGATATTTGACCTACTTTTGAAAAAAAAGATAAGATTCGCTATATCTTTTGATTGGTAAGTGATAGGGCTTTGATATTTCACATGTGTATTCCTTGTGACAAGACCTTCCTACACATACCATAATTTTTGACCTATTGACCTTGACCTACATATTTGACCTACTTTTCCAAAAAATTAAGAATGGATATATCTTTTGATTGGTAAGTGATAGGGCTTTGGTATTTCACATGTGTATTCCTTGTGACAAGACCATTCTACACAGACCTTCATATTTGACCTTTTGACCTTGATCTAGATATTTGACCTACTTTTCAAGAAAAGTAATATTGGCTATATCTTTTGATTGGTAGGTGATAGGGCTTTGATATTTCACATGTATTTTTCTTGTAACAATGCCATTCTACACATACCATAATTTTTTTTACCTTTTGACCTTTACCTAGCTATTTGACCTTCTTTTTTAAGGTTGTATATATCTTTTAACTGGTAGGTGATAGGTCTTAAATATTTCTTATGATGACACCTTTTTGTTACCAATTTTTACGTAGGGACCTTGACCTAGATGATTGACACTCATTTCTGAAAATTTGAGAATGACCATGATAAAATGAGATAAGATGAAATGATAATTTGTAATTAAGAGGTCTGATATTTCAAATGAATTTCATTTGACAAGACTTTTCTACTGATACCAATAATTTTGTTCCACTTTCTAGAATAATAATCAAACCGCTTCGCAGGCGACACAAGCATTCCTTGGATTGCTATTTTTTTTTCATAAATCACTAACTGATCTGTAACAATATATATACCCTAGAACAATTTATTGAAAAGAGGATTATGTAATGCTTCCAACCTTGTATTGGAAACAAAATTTCATCTAAGTTATCTTATGGTGAGAGGAAACACCATTTGACTGTCAAGGTTAGAGGTCAAAGGTCAATGTCCTAAAATGAAGTAAGAGAATGATGTTATAGAAACTATGAGTCACAGCTAGATTCCATTGGATCAGGTCACCACTGAGAGAACAAAATATATTAGTTTTTTGGTCACTGGGTCAAGTCTCAAGGTCACAGACAGCAATAATGTAATAAAAGGTAACAATGTATTCTTTTTCATTTCAAGTTGAGGGATATTTTAATTAAGTTATATAATTTTTGTGTTGCCTGCGAAGCACAGCGACACTTAGGGATCACTTTGTTCGTTGTCCGTCCGTCTGTCTGTCTGTCCGTCTGTCTGTCACACTTGGGTGTCACACCCCATAACTTTTGATTGGTAAGTGATAGGGCTTTGATATTTCACATGTGTATTCCTTGTGACAAGACCTTTCTACACATATCATAATTTTTGACCTTGTGACCTTGACCTAGATATTTGACCTACTTTTCTAAAAATCTAATATTGGCTATATCTCTTGACTGGTTAGTGATAGGGCTTTGATATTTCACATGTGTATTTCTTGTGACAAGACCTTTCTACACATATCATAATTTTTGACCTTGTGACCTTGACATAGATATTTGACCTACTTTTCTAAAAATCTAATATTGGCGATATCTCTTGATTGGCAAGTGATAGGGCTTTGATATTTCACATGTGTAATCTTTGTGACAAGACCTTTCTACGCAAACCATAATTTTTGACCTCGTGACCTTGACCTAGATATTTGACCTAATTTTTAAAAAATCTAAGATTGGCTATATCTTTTGATTGGTAAGTGATAGGGCTTTGATATTTCACATGTGTATTTCTTGTGACAAGCCCTTTCTTCACATACTATATTTTTTGACCTTATGACCTTGACCTAGATATTTGACCTACTTTTTAAAAGAATCCAAGATGGCTATATCTTTTGATTGGCAAGTGATAGGGCTTTGATATTTCTCTTGTGTATTCCTCTTGACAATACCTTTCTAAAAAATACCATAATTTTGACCTAAATATTTGACCTACTTTTCAAAAAAAAAAAAAAAAAAGATTTGCTATATCTGTTGATTGGTAAGTGATAGGGCTTTGATATTTCATTTGTGTATTCCTTCTTATGACAAGTCCTTTCTACACATATCATAACTTTTGACCTCATGACCTTGACCTAGATATTTGACCTACTTTTCAAAAAAATCTTAGATTGGCTATTTCTTTTGATTGCTGAGTGATAGGCTTTGATATTTCACATGTAGATTCCATGTGACAAGACCTTTCTTCACATACCATCATTTTTTACCTCGTGCACTTGCCCTATATATTTGACCTACTTTTCAACAAATCTAAGATTGGCTTTATCTTTTGATTGGTAAGTGATAGGGCTTTGATCTTTCACATTTGTATTCCTTATGAAAAGACCTTTCTAAACATTCCATAATTTTTGACTTGGTGACCTTGCCCTTGATATTTGACCTATTTTCAATAAAAAAAAATCCGCTTCGCAGGCGACACAAGCATTCCTTGGATTGCTATTTTTATGCTATGCCAGGGATTTATGCATGATGTTTTATTGCCGTAGAAATGGCCAACAACACTTGGCTATTTGGTTGGTTGGGGTGTGTTGGCCGCAGTCCTTTGTATATAATAAATCCGGGACCCAAATTCAGGATATGGCCGGCACAAATCAGCAAGTCTGACTCTTATAAAGCAAAACTAACAATTGGCATTCATATTTTACCTTGTTAAGCTTTAATATAGATGATACGTACGGAATTCCACTTGCCTCCACTTTGTCTCTTCAAACTCGAGCGCCATGTTGTAAGTTTATACTCATGGGTCAGGTCAAACATGTGACACCGCGAGGTTGTTTACATAACAGCCTTCATATATATTGATCGAGCTGTGTCACATGTTTGACCTTACGCATGAGTGTAACCTTACAACATGGCGCTCGAGTTTGATGAGACGAAGTGGAGGCAAGTGGAATTCCAGCCATGTCATTGATATTAAAGCTTTTAAAAACAAAGGTAATCACAGATTACGAAGCTCACCTCGTTGCAGCAAAATTCAATTCAAACATATTTCTAAATACATGTATATTGCCTTTTAAAGGCAAAATCATTCAAGCAGAAAAAGTAGGTCAAGGTCATTTTATGAAAGTTTGATAAAAAAAAAAATCATATATGCAAGTTTGGTACATGTAGCACTTATACTTTGCTCAATATTGGCTTTTAAAGGCAAAATCACTCAAGCAGAAAAAGTAGGTCAAGGTCATTTTATGAAAGTTTGATAAAAAATAAATCATATATGCAAGTTTGGTACATGTAGCACGTATACTTTGCTCAATATTGGCTTTTAAAGGCAAAATCACTCAAGCGGAAAAAGTAGGTCAAGGTCATTTTATGAAAGTTTGATCAAAGATACATCCAATATGCAAGTTTGGTACATGTAGCACTTATACTTTGCTCAATATTGGCTTTTAAAAGCAAAATCACTCAAGTGGAAAAAGTAGGTCAGATGCTGCATCCGATGCATGGATCCATCTCGGCATCCAAAGATGAATCACTTGTGCAAGTTTGGTTACTGTAGCATTACTACTTGGTCAGATACTGAGCTACCCCAAACTTCTTAACCAAGTCACTCAAGCGGAAAATGTAGGTCAGATGCTGTATCTGATGCATGGGTTCACCTCAGCATCCAAAGATGAATCACTTGTGCAAGTTTGGTTAATGTAGCATTAGTACTTTGTCAGATACTGAGCAACCCCAAACTTCTTAACCAAGTCACTCAAGCGGAAAATGTAGGTCAGATGCAGCATCCGATGCATGGGTTCACCTCAGCATCCAAAGATGAATATCTTGTGCAAGTTTGGTTACTGTAGCATCAGTACTTTGTCAGATACTGAGCTACCCCAAACTTCTTAACCGGACGCGGACGCGCGGGGGTATAGCATAAGCTCACTCAACTTTGTCGAGGTGAGCTAAAAAGGTAAAATATGAAAAAATATAAAACATAGTCAGAAATCCCCTGGAAAACTTGCTGATTCGTGCTAGCCTTATCCTGAATTTGGGTCCCGGATTTGTACACCCCAACCAACCAAATAGCCAAGTGTTGTTGGCCATTTCTCCAGCTTGGTGTTTTAAGCATTATGTTTTCACATTTGACTTCACAATTGCTATATCTGACACTAAATGAAATACATGTACAACTCTTTTTGCATGTTCATGAGTTGTCAAGGTAAAAATGATTGATATTATAGACTTCATGTATTTCCTTTACAGTTTATAGACTTTCTTTCAAAGTTGAAATCATAGAATTTCCATGTTTTCATTACAGTTGAGAAGAGTGTATGGTATCAAGTTATCCAACTATACCCAGCCTTGGTGGACTGTACTACCTCCCCCTCACCTAATGTGTGCAGGGCCCTTAAAGAGGCCCTTCATGAGTACAAAGATCTGTTAGCTCCGCCTACTTCATCCACTCAAAATGGAACAGCATAGCAAGCCACTCCCATTTCTATTATTTAGCATCATAGGTTTCAGTTACTGACATATGATTGCTCCACCCTTTTAGTACTCCTTGATGGGCATATTTTATATATTTTAGGAGTGGATGTGAAATATGATGGTGTCAATAACATTCAGGAAAACCTTAAGAAAAAAATATTTTCTAACAATTACTAGATCAAAATAAGACTTAATTAGGTTCAGGCTAAGTTAATTATTTATGCTTTGTGTAATCAAAATTATTTGCACTACTGTATAAGTAGAATGATTTGCTTTGTTTTAGACGTTTCTTCAATCGTGTACCAAGAAAATTTGTCTCATTGAATTTTATACCTGAGATCATCAAGGGCAGATCTTCTAATTATCGCTATGATGCAAAAATTAATACATTAAAACAAAGAAAGTACCAGTGAATGATTCTACTTAACATACAGTAATTTGTCTTCTTTTTCACTTTTATTTCCTGAGATGTTTATTAAGTTATGATATATTACCAGTACATGTACTACATTGTATAACGCTTAAAAGAACATTTTTGGACTGTTCACCACAATCTTTTATAATAAGCAAATTTTGTAAGTCTGACCAACTTTTTAAATCTAGTCCATGTTGTTAGTCTGATAAAGTACAGGATAGAATTTCTCAATTATTTTATCATGTTACCAATTTGTTCAGATTGATTTCAAGGGCAAATGTAATATTGCTGTCTAGTCATTCTGATAATTTTGTTCTAAATCTCCTTATTAACAATTGTACAGAAGTTTTATGTGATGAACAAAGAATATTTTTGCTATATTAGTCTTCTAAGAAAACACTTAACAATGAAGAAGGAATGACTGATTTTTTAACCTCTGCAGATCTGCTTAATGTCCATGCAACTGACTGACTAGCTGCAACTTTTTTACCAAGCATTGTTTGGAAATACATAATAAATAGGGTTCAAGGTCATTTCAAGGTCAAACCTTCCACAGACGTTAGGTATGCTCAGACACTTAATCAGCACAAATAATATCTTATAAGCTCATCAAAAAGTTCATGAGGATGTAATTTAGAATAAGAATCAATAAGTTAACATCGAGATTACAGCTGTGGGTAGGAAGTTAGATCAGATCCGTCTATATTCCTATTCATAGAACAAAGGGTAGACACGACATAAGGTTTTCTAATCTTACAACCAATCTTTCTATATTGAAATAAGATTACAAAATGTAAAATCATATATTTGGAGTACTTACCCCATACAGTACGTCGAAGGTACATATTCAAGGTGAGGGTAAATAACGTATATATACTTAGTGGTCGGACCACAATTAGCATAATTATTTTTCATCAGGTGTTGTTTACTAGGAGTAATGTAAGTTCTCCTGAGGCAAAACTCTCCGTTTGTTGTACATCAAGTTTGTTGAAATGTAATGACAGGTATTTTGGTTTTTTGTTTATGTATAAAGAACAAACACGCTGTATATGATTAGGCTACGTGCTAGATTCTAAGAACACCCTTTTGGTATATCTGTATGTTACAAAAAGCTTTTATTTAATGGACATAATTTTTTTTTTTCATTTAGATAATTGATCAGTTTTCATTTTGTTAATTGATAAGTAATTTATTTTTTACCCTTTAACCTTGAACTTTGAACTACTTTTTTGAAAACTTATATACATGTATAAAGCTTTCATATTTCACATACTGTGTATTCATTGTAACAAAGCCTTTCTACTGGTACCAATCCTTTGACCATAACCTTAGAATTTGACCTTCTTTGAAAAAAAAAAGCCCTTAAGAATGAAAATTAGTTAACAGGTGTATTCTTTGTTATACAATTTATTTTCCAATTATACATGAGTTTTTGACCAAATTGCCTAAACCTTAAAAATTGCTTTCTTGTAAAAAAAATACCGCCTATACCGGTTTTACGCTGACTGGGGGCATATGTGTTTCACAAACACTTTTTGTCTGGTAATTTAAAAATGAAAACAATTATGTAAATGTGTATACATACCACATATGTTCAGTATTCTGCTATTAGAAGGTGTTGATAATACTAGGTACGAACTAGTCACGATACAATGTATATTGCTACTATATTTTGACACGTATTTGATTTTTTTTCAATTCTTTGCCTTCTGTAAATTACCTCTCACTCTCACTTGTCAGAAAGATATATTTAATATACAAAAAGCATCCTCAAATATAATTGCTTTACTAATTTTGTCGAATAATTAATTTGTGTTCACAATTTAGACAATTTAACATAAAACGCTTTGATGGGAATTCCTGGGGATTATCCATTTTCAGTATATTTGTCAGCTCACAAACATTTGCCATTACTGCTTACTTGGCAATATTGTACCTTAAAACCCAATAATATTATATTGTAACAATGATCTTCTGACCATGACCTACACTGAACTTTATATTTTCAATATATATATTGGTATAAGTGTAACAGACAGGATGCATTTTTTTTTATAATAATTAGTCAGTTTTCTAGTTTGGCTTGTAACCTTGACTGATGACCTATTTTCTTTACATTGGGCACATTTTCTAATGTTAAGTAATTTTCTTTTCATATTTCACGTATGTAATCCTTCTTATGGAACTTAAGGAATGAGTTAGATCTCGTTATTTTTTTCACTCTGGTTCAACAGGTGCAAATCTTGTAACCTGCAAAGCAGTCATCTGTCAAAACAGAGTGCAAAAGCCATGTCAAGTTCAAAAATAAGAAACGCATTCCTTATATTTACATTCAGAGACATTGATGTGTGAAATATCTTAGAAAGTATCGAAACAAGCGAGTGCACATTTTTAAAACAACTCTCTCTGCAAGGAGGTGATAAGAAATATATATCTCATTACAATGTATGAATTATACTGTTTAATATTGAAAATATAAAGTACTTCTTGTGATTAAAACATTTCATGATAAAATTCAAGGTTTTATTTGCAATTTGAAGAAAATGATGCTTCATTTTAAAATTGAAATATCAAATTCCACACTAGTATGCTCCGCCAACTTTAAATTATTATGTGCTTGTGAATTTATTGGTGTCAAAAAGAGTTAATCTTTAGATGAATGTCAAAATGGAATACTTAGGCATTAAGCATCAGAAATAAACTTTCAGTGTAAATATTAGATTTTGATCAAATCTATAAGAATGAATATATATCATGCTGGCCATTGGATTCATTGTTTCACAAAAAACATCATTTTATGAAAGCTCTCTTCTGGTACCAAAATATCTGACCTTGACTTTTGAACAAACTTTATCACAATTTTCAATGTTTTAAATTAATTATGGGACATATTTTTTTCACAAGTGCATTTCTTTTGACAAAATAGACAATTTTCCGATTTTGTTAGAAAGAACAAAGTGTCCGATCAACATCTTTTGGCATTGTTTTACATTATGGTGTCACTGTTAAAAGACGCAATTCCATTGTGATGTAACAATGAAAAAGTGCGAAAAATTTCCTACCTCGGACATTTTTCTGTCATTTTGTCAGCCATTAAGAATTTTGGCATGTGGCCTATTGGTATCAATGTTTTTACTTTGTGATCTTGACTTTTATTTTTGACTATCTTATGAGAAATATTAAGCACTAAGCATATCTTATGAATGGTTTGGTAACAATGCTTACTTATTGTTAAAAAAAACTTTGTACTTGTACATGCATGTATAAGGATCATATTTATTTTTTACCCTGTGATCTTGATGTTGATTTGTGTTAAAAAAAAAAAAGGGGGGTATATATGTCAGACTAATATCTACATTTGAAATTGCTTTGCTTCTTTGAGTGGGCATTATTGTTTCACAAACACATATGTTATATGAGGAGTGTCGTCAAGAAGTATGTATATCATATACATCTTGAAAAAGGGAGAATTTGTAATTGTTTTGTATTTCTTCACTTGAAGTATGATATTTGATATAGAAAAAATATCCTACATGTACCTAGATGTTGCTCTGTTATCTTAGTAAAAGAGTGTAGATCTATGAGCATATATGCATGTAATTAAGGGACTTTTCCTGTATATAGTCCTACAAATGTTCATATGATGGTTATATTGGTAATCAATGTTATTTATGTATATGCTATTTGTTTTGTTTTGGTTTTTGTTTACAGCACATGGAGTGCATATCTGTTAATGGACGTGAATATATGTAACCAAACATGTATCATATAAATATTCTTTTATACAGCTGTATTGATATGTAAGTGGGGGTGAACGAAGTATAAATGAACACTTAATATTTGTCAGATTATGGGTAATATATATTATAGAAATGTTTTCAAAAAAGTTATGATATTTATTAGAATTTAGTCATGATAGATACGATATATATTCTTGTACATGGAAAACACATAGATTTACTTTTTCTACATGTAGTTCAATTGACTTTTGATTTAATCACATAAAGCAATGCTTAGCATGTCTCCTCATATGTCATAAGTTACCTTACAGTTAAGTGTTTACTACGTCCATTATAAATTGTCATATAAAATGCTGATGAAAAGTGGTCAATGAAGACATATTTTCAAACTATAAATGTATTTAATAAAATAATGTTTCATTTTCAACAGAAAATTAGTACACAACAACCTACTTATACGTACATTTATCATGATTTTTAATAGTCATTATATGCTTTATTAAGAAAATGTTATTGCTTTCACATAGTTTAGTCAAAAGATATTTGGGTGACTGATGTCTATTGATAAATGTAACACATTTCATGGTTAATGATTATACAGAAGTCAAGAAGTCATTGTTAATACACATGTATATAACATTTTGTAAACCTATATGATGCATTTGAGGCGAAGATGAAATGTGGTTATAGATATTTGTTTGTATCCAGTTCTCTGGAGCTTTTTTTCTGAACAAAATGAAATACAACTTTATAAATATGTTTCTTCTTTACTTTTATATAACACTGTGAGTTTGATATACTTACAGTGTTTGTCAGTGCATGAATTAAACCCACATAGTAAAACCTTTGACAAACTCCTCAATTGTTGATAAAAAAAGCTTTGAAGTCCCCCTACGACAGCATTTCAGTTATTGATACTTACTCTCCAATCTTATTACAGACGTAGTATGGAATGGCTCAGTCAGTCTGTGCATCTGAATTATATTGTTGGTAGGATTACCCCTAAAATCTTCAAACTTATTATGTAAATTTTTCATTTTAGAGAGAAATAACTCTTCAAATTCATGTTTAATTTGAAAATAAAATGCACTTGTGAAAAACAAGCTCTCTAGTATAGAAAGGTCAAACTCCAGGGTCAGTCCGACAAGAATTTTGTTACTTATTGAAGATTATCACAATAAATACATGTGAAATATGGAAGTTTAATCACATATAATTTAAAAGATATAGCCAAAGTGGAAGTTTCTTAACCGAAGGTCACAATTTTTGGTACTAATAGAAAAGTCTTGCATGTGGAAGATGAAAGACCTTTAAAAAGACTTGGCCAAGGCTGTAGTATGTTGGTATGTTTTGAAAGTACATGTATATCAGACTACATGATCAAAGTCGAACATCAAAGATTTACAAAGCTCACCTCATGGCAGCATTTTATAATGGAAGCAAACAGGGAGTAGTCAAAGATTACACACTTTTTAATTTGATAATCTGTCCTATTGAGGACCAACAAAAATGCTAACAACTACTAGTATTAGGCTACAGAAATTTAATTCTTAGTTTTACGGATCCGCCGACCCTAATTTTACCACAATTGGAAAAAAAAATAAATAAAATGAACTGATTGTACATTTTTTTCTTCTGCTCATCCGAATTACTGGTTATTACTTTTCATTCTCATTTTGGAGATAATCTATCAGCAGAATACCTTCTGCATCCCAGAAAACCGAGACTCACAATTTATCAATCAGCCCTCGAAAGTCCTAGATCAATAAAGGTAACGCAAGCCTTGCATCTTCTCCCAATTGCATGTTCTATGCTATCACACAAAGGATTTAAAAAAAAAATTATTGTTGATCAAAGGATCAATGATACCTCCGCCCGGCATATTTTACGTATAAGCAATGTATAAAAAGTTTGAAGGGGCACAATTCAACACAAAATTGAGGAACATGACCCTTTATTTGAACTTGACCTGTATTTCTCAATGTAAAGCTGTATCTTTAATAGTCTAAGTTTCAAGGGGCATAACTCTGCACATTATTGAGGGACATGACCCATATTCGAACCTGACCTGTATTTCTTGGTGTAAAAGCTATATGAAATTATAAATGTTACTCTTGTCCAAGCTATATCTATTGAACAGTATATCAAATCACTTTCGTATATCAGTATTCTGTTGCTTACGACTTTAAAAAGATTCTTTTAAATCACCTTGAACCAAGTCATGTGACAAAGTTCAAGGTCACTTTGTACTTTGGTAATGGAATTGTTTATGCTAATCTTATCCGGGCTATATCTCATGAACTGCCTATCCAATCACTGTCATATGTTGAAGAGCAAAAGGTTTCACACCATCCTGATCAAAGGGTCATAGCTTATGATCAAGATCACTTACGTTATGAAATTGAATATATGCATATGATTTGAATCGTATATCTAATAACCTCCATATTTCAGTACATTCTTGTTCGTATTCCAAAGGTTTCACAATACCTTGATTCAAGGTCATGGGTCCGAGGCCAAGGTCACTCTGTACTTTTATAATGATATTGTATATGCTGATCATGTCGATATCTCTTAAAACCATATACCCGATCAATTTCATATTTTTCCCCAGGTCAAGGTCATTTAAAGACGTAGGGATACTTTTTTTTCAAAAGCAATGTTTTGTCCTGGCAACGAAAACCAGAGGCTATTTTTAGCTCTAATGGCCAAAGACCAGTCGAACTTATGCGATCACCCTTTGTCCGGCGTCCGTCCGTCTGTCTGTACGTCCGTTCAACTTTTCTTGTGAGCGCGAATCCTATGAATAGTGCAATATAAATTCTTTTTGCATTATAATAGGCCTGTGGTGTAGTTGTGCACCTGAAATTTTGTTTGAGCCCCTGACCCCCAGGTTCTTGGAAAATGGGTGTGGTTATTTTCTCCTATGTATTTTCATGTATCTTGTGATTACCAGTTGTCAGTGGGTATAATTGATAGGAAGATCATTCTTTTAGCATTATTCTCAGTCTGTGGTCTAGTTGTGCACCTGATATTTTGTTTGAGCCCCTGATCCCCAGGGTTTTGGAAAATGGATGTGGTCATTTTCTCCTATACAACTCTATGTAATCTTGTGAACACCTATTCTCTGCAAGTATATTTGATAGACACCTACTATTTTTGCATTATAATCAGTCAGTATTCTAGCTGTTTGTGCACCTGATAATCAGTCTGTATTCTAGTTGTTTGTGCACCTGATATTTCGTTTGAACCCCTGACATCAGGGTCTTGACATTTTCTCCTATATAACTCTATGTTATCATGTGAACACCAATTCTCAGAAAGTTCAACTGATTGAAAGATAATTGTTTTTTTGCATTATTCTCAGTCTGTGTTCTAGTTGTGCACCTTGTATTATGTTTTAACTCCTGACCCCAGGGTATTGTAAAATGGGTGTGGTCATTTTCTCTTATATAAGTCTATGTAATCTTGTGTACACCAATAATCGATAGAAAGATAATTGTTTTTGCATTATTCTCAATTGGTGTTCTTGTTGTGCACCCTGTATTTTGTTTGAACCCCTGACCCCAGGGTCTTGGAAAATGGATGTGGTCATTTTTTTCTTTTGAACACAAATTCTCTTAAAGTATAATTGATAGAGAGCCACCGGTAATTATTTTTGCATTATATTAATCATTCTTTTAAGGTCTTGTATTTTGCTTTAGCTCCCGATTCCATGGGTCTTGGAAAATTGGTGTGTCACTTAGATTAAGCAATCAATCAGAATAGCTTTGAACAGTCTCATTAGCGACTTCTGGTTATACAATGACCTTGACCATAAAGACTGTCCTTGATTTTATAATGTTTCGTAAAAGTCTTAAGTTTAACATAACTTTTGAACCACAGATGTAAAAGTATTCTATGACCTACGACATGTTATCAAAACAATAAAAATAGCTTATAAAAGTTCTTATTTGCACAAAATTGTACCATTTCTTTTCCTCTTAACCTTGCAGATACGACCTCAAAGTCATGGCACAACCTTGGGTCCTAAACGACAATATCCCAATCCATACAAAGTGTAAAAAGTTCTGGCCCGCACAAGATTCCACCATTTCTTTTCATTTTGACCTTTACTTAGGTGATGTTACTTTGGTTATAAGACACCCTTGGGGCGTAGACAACAATTATGTGCAATACTTTCTTTCAAAGTATATGACATCACTTTCAAACCCATTTTATGCCAATTACCTGTCCAACCCTCAACAGAGGAGACAGGACCCTAGCTACCTGTCCCCTCTGAACATTGGTCGGTCTGCTCGGGCTGACAGAGCACGGACTGTTTTTCGTTCGCCCTTATGCTTTTGTGAAAGTTGGTCAGACTCGTCGGGTGAATACATTAGCTCACTCAAGCTGGCAGAGCGCGGACTGTTTTATGCTTTCGATATCATTTACATATTCATCTGTTACAGGGGCCTCTGCATTTAGCCGTCATCCTAAAGTGAGGAGGTTATTAATATACAGAATAATTTGTTCTTCGAATCCTCTTAGTTGCCACATTGGTGGGAGGGTTGTGTGCACAAATCCGGATAATCACACCATTTGCAACTGAAGTAGCAGATGGTTGTCCTTAGCACCAGTTGCACATTGGTCTTATTGGTTTATGTGTAGTTTTTGTATTTACTTTAGGTGTTCCCTGTCCCGTTGTTTTGCGTCTCTAGTTGTGCTTATATGATCTCTGTTTTTGCATTTGCGTGTTCCAGTTTATTACTGTGGGAGCTACAAACGAGTTTTGTTGGAAATTCCTTCCTTTCTTTTAAAATGTTTAACTCTCTTGCAATACCCTATGGCTTTTTTTGGCATCCGATTGAGTTCTCTAAACAATTTGAAGAAGTTCAGATTTGTTGTAAGTGTCTAACAGTTATGTTGAATTGTAACATTTTACACGATCAGCTCAACAAAGAAATTTTCACTCCACATCAATGATGTTTTGTCCACTAATGACTACATAAATTCAAATTCTGGTCAGTCACACGTTACTCTTGTTGTGACCTTTCTATTGGTTCACTCTTGAAATACATGTACTTGGTAACCTCTTTTGGTAGTTTCTTCTTCTCGTGTGACCTTGGTGTATGATCTATTTTTAAGTAAGCTACATTGATCATGTATATTGAATAGAAAGTGAAAGGGTTTTGAAATTCCACCTTTTTTTTTTCTTAATGGCACATTCATGTGAAATATGAAAGCCCTATCACTTCCCATTCAAAAGTTATATCCAATGTTAAAGTTTTTCGGACAAACAGACAGACAGACAAACAGACGGACAGGCCAAAAACTACGAGGGCTGTTCGATAAATTCGTAGACAAATTAAATAAAACTTATGTCGTTATCGTCAAACATTTCGTTCATATACTAATTTATTCCTTAAGATTGGATATTGTTATTGTGCAAATTTTAAAGCAATCGATCAATTATGAAAGAAATGCGGTGTTTTTCTTTAGGAGTGACTTCGGAAAGCGGCGCAGTAAATGTCGTCCAAAGCAACGTCACGCAAATTACGGAGTACTTATCATTTTTTACCTTTTGTTCTGTCTCTAAATTTGAAATCATATTGGCGCATAAGTCATTTATTGTATGTCAATCGGCTCAAAAATCCATAATACAGAATAAACTAGGCAATCATGCGCTCAAATTATTCCCTGGTACTATTCTATCGGTTCACAGAAGATGCACTAATAATTTCATTTTAGAACGTATGAATCATTCGGTTTTGCTTTCTCAGGTAGTCCAAACCATCCTTTTTGAATGATTTTTATCAAATTATCATCTTCTGTACAAATTGAAGGCATATTGACGTGCGCTCCAAACATTTTCTTGCGTTCCATAGCCATTTTTCTTATACAGATCGATGATTTCACCTTCTTAAAAAAGCCTGTGTTTGTGAAACACGAATGCCCCCGGTGGCATCTTTGTTAGTATAAACTTCATTTTCTGTTAAGTATGTGAAAGGTCAAGGTCAACAATTTTGGTATCAATGGAAAGGTCTTGTCACAAGGAATACACATGTGAAATATGAAAGTCCTATCACTTACCATTCAAAAGTTATGCCCAATGTTGAAGTTTTTGAAAATTAGGTCAACGGTCAAGGTCATGAGGTCAAACCTTTTGGTATCAATGGAAAGGTCTTGTCGCAAGGAACACACATGTGAAATATGAAAGCCCCATCACTTACCATTGAAAAGTTATGCCCAATGTTAATGTTTTTGAAAAGTAGGTCAAAGGTCAAGGTCACAAGGTCAAAACTTTTGGTTTCAATGGAAAGGTCTTGTCACAAGCAACACACATGTGAAATATGAAAGCCCTATCACTTACCATTCAAAAGTTATGCCCATTGTTAAAGTTTTTGAAAAGTAGGTCAAAGGTCAAGGTCACAAGGTCAAAAATTTTAGTATCGATTAAAAGTCTTGTCACAAGGAATACACATGTGAAATATGAAAGCTCTATCACCTTCCATTCAAAAGTTATGCCCAATGTTAAAGTTTTTTCGGACAAACAGACAAACAGACAGACAGGCCAAAAACTATATGCCCCCGAATCTGTGATTCCGGGGGCATAAAAATGCAGGAAAGTGTCATTATTTCAATGTATACGTATTGATGGCGCTTATTGTAACAGTGATATCTAAGTATCAATGCATCGTAAAAAGTTCAAATTTCAGTATGATAACTTTCAATTACATGTACTATCGAATAATTAGTATATAGACTTTCTCGGCGTCCGAATTTAGAAATAATCAGGAATTATGCGCTTGTACACAATTTTCTATATCTCAGTTTTCGTATTGCGACGCTAACGTCACAACACATAATTTAAGATAATTATTTAAATGACGTATCTTTTTCATTAACCTCGATATTGTATGAATTGATTCTAATAAACCTCATGAATGTATTAAGAGAAAATTGTACAGTTACTGTCACTCATTTCTTGAATATTGCAATTGTCTACGAACTTTTCGAACAACCCTCCTATATGCCCCCGAATCTTTGATTCCGGGGGCACAATAAAACTTCTTAACATAATAGTGCGGATGCTGACGCCGACGACAGGGTGATAGTATAAGCTCCCTCTCACTTCGTGAGGTGAGCTAAACATAGGGTAATCAAAGATTACATAGCTCGCCTATACAGGTTTTTGTCAGAAACCAGGTAAAAGTTTTTGAAAAGTAGGTCAAAGTCCAAGGTCAAGAGGTCAAATGTCATGGCCTCAAATGAAAGGTCTCCTCACAAGGTATCTACATGTGAAATATCAAAGCCCAGGTTAAAGTTTTGTCTACGGACGACGACAACGATGACGACGCTGAGGGTATGGCATTAGCTCTCCGGCGAGCTAAAAAGGGCACAAATGAAATGGATTAGAAATTTCCCTGTATACTGTAATTAGTATGTGTATCTCATTAAAAAAATAATTATGAGAAATTTCCCCTCATTTTCACATCATAAATAGTTGTTTTTCAAATAAATTGTAAAAATAAACAAATAAATACTTTGTTTTATAGATAAGGCTTTATTCACGATGTTAGCTCATATAAACTGAGGAAATTGAAATTTAAATGCTACCAAAATACAAGTTATTCCACAATCATAATTGAAATGGCTGATACAAGAGCTTCATCAATATAAATACATGAGCAACAGAGTAGTACACTATTCACATAGCTCCAATTTTGCTTCCTCTAAACTATATAAGTTGTTGCTCACTTTATAATTCACACAGTATAATCTTTCTCACAAAACCTATTACTTGTCACTTTCACACGTGTACAAGCGTTTATTTGCAAATATATTACAAAAATTGTAATTTCACCTCATAGCAGCATACTTAGTTAAGATTTTTTTTTTCTTTTTTTCTTGCTTCCATTCAAATTTCTTTGATATTGCATGAACTTTCAAAATTTTGAGGGGATGAAAATCTTGCACATACAATGAAGTGAAATTTTACTATGTCTTTATATATAACTTTGCATCAAATTTCAATGAAACAGATCTGAACATTTAAAATTTTCATTTCTTTATCTGAATACATTTCAAGTAAAAAAAAAATTCAGATGATTTTATTTGTATGATGTCAATACACTGATTGCAGTGTGTGATCTATAATCATAGAGAGAACATATTTAAAAATAATCACAAACACTCATTTGTTCTTGTTTCCCTTCTTAAGAAGCACAAAAGTTCTCTGCATAGTTAAAGTGACTGAGAGGTAATTAAGTTGAATGAATCTGAGTGAGTCAAATGACTACATATGATATAAAAGTGCTAAGATAGTGTACATTAGCAAAATGGAGCAGTTCTGAGTATAAGAGTGAATGAAAGCACACAATCACATAATTGATGAAAAAATCTTGCTTTCGCTTTATAGATAACTATATCCTAAATACATGAGCAGTAACATTTTCCCTGTTCTTATCGAATTTACCTCCAGCTTAAAAGAATTGCAGATGAATGTGTTAGATTTGTATTGCACCCTTACGTTCACATGTGCCGAAGCATGTAACAGTTAGGAACCATAAAGTGTAGCCAAGGCACCAAACTACAACATATATATGTGTTATTTAATTATAACCAGTGAGGTACATCAGATCCCATTAGTTCACGTACAAACACAACAAGACATCCACTGAAATGAGCACCAAAATGATATAAAATTGTAAATTACTATTACATTGATTAAAGCTTAAATAAGCCGGTGTAGCAAATATTTACATTTGAAGCCGAATTCCACACCCAATCAAGCTTACAGCAGCGGATTTATATCATTTTTGTTGTAAAAAAAGAAAAGAAGCAGTTGATTAATAGAACAAAATGGATACAATCAGACCATGTGTTCTGGACTTGCAATTAGAGAATCAATGTATTCCTACGTATGTATATAGTACATGTATGATGACACATTGTAAGCTAGGAGAGTAGTGGAATTATACTATAGACTTGGACATAAACTCTGTCCCTCATAAAAGTGTAAACAGCAAATAAACATGGAGGGAATGGGGTACCTGTGATTCCTTTTTCTACATAATCACTTTCTAGGCATTTCTCTCTATCTAAAACACTATATGAATTGTTACAATGATTACAGATATTTGTACGACAGGGTACACGTTATAACTAGGGGCTTGAGAGGAATGCCTGCATTTAACCAATAGAAGAATTCATGGCAAACATAAACTCCTGCCACCTAGCATGTCAAATCCTAGGTCATTCATTGGTCGGTTCCTCAACCACATGACATTAAGAATTTATAGTTATTACATCAATATTACACTTGCACTATAAATTAAGCTCAGACATTATAGCATTACACATCCACCCCGCTTCTTCTTCTTTGTTTGTAGTGCGGCCCTGGTGGCTGTTTCAAACACTTCTCTGACTCCCTCCTTGGTTTTAGCCGAGCACTCCAGGTAACCATAGGCATTAATTTTCTCTGCCTGAGCACGCCCTTCTTCTGGTCTTACGGGCTCTTGTTTCATTTTCATTAGTTCTCGTTTGGTACTTTCATCATTTCTAAGATCTTTCTTGTTACCTACTAGAATAATAGGAACACTAGGGCAAAAATGTTTGACTTCAGGTGTCCATTTTTCTGGTATGTTTTCTAAACTGTCGGGGCTATCTATAGAGAAGCACATTAGAATGACATCTGTATCAGGGTAGGAGAGGGGTCGTAAACGATCATAATCCTCTTGTCCAGCTGTGTCCCATAAAGCTAACTCAACCTGCAAAGACCAAACTCAAACATTTTAATTGCTATTTTGTAAAATAATTAAGATTCAAAAACTTTTTCTAGATTTAGTATTTTTGAAAACCAGAGTTTATACTCCCCATGTGGGATGGTATCTGTGACTTCAACAAAACTCTAGAGAAGGTACAAAATTGACATTACCATACCATTTTTATGTCATCATTATGGTTTTACATAAGATACCTCTCAAATGGGAAATATTTTTGTATTTGCAAAGTCTCAATAGTTTACAAATAAATCTATTTTCAATAAAAATTGAATTATTACTCAAAGTTGCAATTCTTTGGGAAATACAGTATAACAGAGTTCTGATATTACCGACAAATTAACTGATTGATATATATTATCCCTTTCATGATTTCCACTTAATCTCAGTTTCTTTCTGCTCATATGATACCTTCTGTTACACATTCTGGCCAGCTTAGAATCTTTATACAGTAAAACATTGTTTTAATGAACATGGTTCTAGTAAATTTAAATATAAAATCAGATTGTCACAAAAAGAAAATCAAGGGTTTTTATGGGAAATTTAAACAATTTACATTACAGGAATATTAGTTTGAAAGGCTGAAATCTGCTGACCAGCAGATAATCATCACTGAGGGAAGTAAAATATTTCTGTTTAAGGCTACAAGAAATATTACCAGGACAAAATGCACATTGACTGCAACTTCAGATTTTGGTGCTAACCTTGACATTGAGCACCAATAGGTTTCATTCAGTTCCTTATGACTATCATGTGTGGGAATTTTAAAGATCAGCACAGTTCAGTTTGCAACTATGTTGTAAATACTTCTCCTATGTCCTGTGATCCCAACAACCAAAAGGATTCACTCATGATATTCAATACATATATGCATTAGCTTGCGACAAACTTTACAGAATCTCGCTATAATTACTACTTGGACATTTCAAACTTCTTATGATCATTGACAAGGAAACCCACGTCTCTAGGACCTGTACTTGTGTACGACTCCCTCCACATCATCGTGACTTCTCAAACTTAGTCATGGTACAAGAAATTCCTGGGCACTCTTGTTTTGGATTTCCTTGTCAATCATCTAACCTGTTAATGGATCCTATTATTCATTGCCTGTCATGTCAAAAATCATTTTCTCCTTTGTTTTAAGTGACCTTGACCAATAACCTTTGTAATCAATATAGTTCATCATTTTAAAATTCTATGGTCATAATGATCATTTACAGAAGATTTAGAGATGTGCGATGCTCTCAGACACAGAATGACCTCAAAGTCCCTTTCTTTCAATGTTGAAAGAGGAAGAATGGGGTTCATTTCACTTCATGTCTGCAATCTGTGCAATTTTTGTTTAGAATTGATTTTTTCCCCTTTATTCAACATGTTTATGTTGGTATTCTGTTATGCTTGAAGAAATCAACAGTAAAGTAACCTTGACAAATAGGGACCAGTATCTCATCATTGCCTACATACATGTATGTAGATTTGTGATTATAAACCTTTATGTTTTATTGTGTAAACATGGTGGCACAACTTTGTCTGATGAGGGAAACAAAAACCTTGCTTTTTGGCCCTTCTTTGCCTTACCTGGCATTAGGATTCACTTTCGTTACTGTTCATGAAGTAAATATGGAGAAGGATTCATTAAGAAAACCAAATTGTTTTTTCTTTCAATCTAAACAATAGCTAGCATAAAATCCTTTCGTCTTAAAACAACTGAACATAAATCAATTTACACAGCATTTCCATGACCTTGTACTAGTATCAATAAGCTCAAAATGCATCGAAGATGCAAAATGCCGAGTTGCAAAACTGGAATGTAAGTATGAATATGCAGACTAACATGAAATGTGTATGGTTTGTAACAACATTTTGTGGTCCTAAATGAAAATTTCTGGATCAAGAAATGGTCTTCTCTTTATTCTATATCAGCGTGTAATATATTTTCAAGGATACAGATTTTCCTGTGACCTTGATCTTTGACCTTTTGACCCAAAAATTAATGGCAAGTTTCATGATTATAGGTGCAATACAGGCTCAAAAATGGTCTGGAAACCATTTTCAATTACCTAAGTCCTGTGACCTTGATCTTTGACCCCTAAATCAAAAGTGGTCATTTTCTATTCACTGGAAACATTTCTGGCAAGTTACATGATTACAGGTGCAATACAGGCTCAAATTCAGTCGGGAAACCATTTTTAATCATCTTAGTCCTGTGACCTTGACCTTTGACCTTTTAACCCCAAAATTGATAGTGGTCATCCTTGATCCATGGGAAACATTTCTGGCAAGCTTCATGATTATAATTGCAATACAGGCTGAAATATGGTCCGGAAACCGCTTTCAATCATCGGAGTCCTGTGACCTTGACCTTTGACCTTTTGACCCCAAAATCAATAGGGGTCATTCTTGATTCATGGGAATCATTATTGGCAAGTTTCATGACTTTAGGTGCAATACAGGCTAAAATATGGCCAGGAAACCATTTTCAATCATCAGAGTCCTGTGACCTTGACCTTTGACCTTTTGACCCCATAATCAATAGGCCTCATCCTTGATTCAAGGGAAACATTTCTGGCAAGTTTCATGATTATAGGTGCAATACAGGCTGAAATATGGTCCGGAAACAATTTTCAATCATCTGAGTCCTGTGACCTTGACCTTTGGACCCCAAAATCAATAGGGCTCAACCTTGATTCAAGGGAAACATTTCTGGCAAGTTTCATGATTGTAGGTGCAATACAGGCTGAAATATGGTCCGGAAACCATTTTCAATCAACAGAGTCCTGTGACCTTGACCTTTGACCTTTTGACCCCAAAATCAATAGGCCTCATCCTTGATTCAAGGGAAACATTTCTGGCAAGTTTCATGATTATAGGTGCAATACAGGCTGAAATATGGTCCGGAAACCATTTTCAATCATCTGAGTCCTGTGACCTTGACCTTTGACCTTTTGACCCCAAAATCAATAGGCCTCATCCTTGATTCAAGGGAAACATTTCTGGCAAGTTTCATGATTATAGGTGCAATACAGGCTGAAATATGGTCCGGAAACCATTTTCAATCATCTGAGTCCTGTGACCTTGACCTTTGACCTTTTGACCCCAAAATCAATAGGCCTCATCCTTGATTCAAGGGAAACATTTCTGGCAAGTTTCATGATTATAGGTGCAATACAGGCTGAAATATGGTCCGGAAACCATTTTCAATCATCTGAGTCCTGTGACCTTGACCTTTGACCCCAAAATCAATAGGGCTCATCCTTGATTCAAGGGAAATATTTCTGGCAAGTTTCATGATTATAGGTGCAATACAGGCTGAAATATGGTCCGGAAACCATTTTCAATCATCTGAGTCCTGTGACCTTGACCTTTGACCTTTTGACCCCAAAATCAATAGGGCTCATCCTTGACTAATGGTGAGTAAGTGTATGAAGTTTTATTGTTATAGCCTCTTTCGTAGTTGACTTATAGTCCGGAAACCAATTGTTGACGCCCTCCCGCCCGCCCCGCCCGTCTCACATCAAATTAAGAGCCGAGTTTTGCAACTCGGCTAATAAAACATCACCAACATTTAATGTCAACACTACCATTGAAGCATCCCTCATCATTGCAACAAAATGGAGAAACCTTTTTAAATAGGACTCAGGTCAGGCCTTGTAACAAAGATGTTCCCCTTTGATAACCTTTTCAGACCTTTACCTTTGTCCCACCACCATATAGAGAATAAGTGTCTTAATTTGTGTTTTGTTACGGGTATGCAACACACAGCAAGTGCATTTATTGTACATGTAATGCGCGTTAGCGCATTTCATGCGATAAATGCACTTGATGTGTGTTGCATACCCGTAACAAAACACAAATTATGACATTTATTCTATATATATGCACCATAGTTGTCTGTTTCATTCTTGTTTTCTGAAATTGCTTTTTCTAGGTAAAAGGGCGACGTCAAAATCATCTCGCCGTGGGTTCAGTTTGCAGGTTAGAACAGCCGTCGCGGCATGTTTCTTTAGATCGTATGCATTGTGACGTCACGAGTGTTAATACACGAATTGCAGCACGTTCCTTTCAATAGTAACATCTCAGGGAATTACATTGGCTGTGCATATATATTAACTTGTGTGACCTTATTTCCTTTCATTGTAAACCAGTATATGTAAGTCATTCTCCAACTGTACATAAAACATGAACATGATGAATAGTATGGTTCATCCAAAGTAACCTTTAACTTCAAAGGTCCACAAGGTTTTTCTATTATTGCCTATTATGACACTGACCTTGAAGTCTTACCTTCTTTTGTGCATGGTGTGACCTTGACAGTCTTGAAGATCCAAAGGTGTCATCCTCAGAAAATTAATCCTATATGGCAAGGAAAGGGATGGAACACTCTTTTGACATAATTACAAGGTATTCTGAACAATCTAAAATTTCTATATCAAGTATTCTAATATAGAAGTACCACTCAAATGGATCTTACAATGGTAGCACATAGGTTTGAATGGTAATTTGATTCAAGCTTAATTTGCTCCTAAACTTGAACATACTGTATATACGGTATAACCAGAAATTTTCACAAGTATCAAACTTCGCAATTTTATGGTAAAATAAGGTGTCTTTATTTTTACAAGAACAATTTTTTGCGATTCCTAAATTACAAACAAATATGTATAGATGATGTTACTGTTTTGTGCCTTTCATTATTGAAGTTTTACTTAGTTATATCATAAGAATACACAGTTACACTCAATCCACTACTCTTTACCTTTAATAGGGGAAAGTAAAGAATGCCAAATGTACAATAAGTTAGTTCAAGAGTAAAATGTACCTGATATACCACTTCATGTCAGAACTTATTAAACATAATTTTTCACGATTCCAAATCACTTGTGAACATAGCGAAAATTAGTATCTCACAAAAATTTCTGGTTATACAGTATATATGGTGATCAATTGCAATCAGATTACTTTATATTCATTGAATGAAAGATTAAATCATAGGAAAAGACATTACAGGAATTTTTTAAGATTTATTATGACAAAATACAGAAATATTCATGTACGTGGCTAGAATGAAAAAAGTCAAGATAAAACATTAAAATAATAAAATACTAATCACACATTACTGTCTATAACTTGCATTTCTAGGGCATACACAATCTGTACTTCTGAATTTTTCATATACACATGGTTTATTACAATAAATATATGGAATTCACATTTCAACTACAAAAAAATTTAAGTGGTCCCAGTAAATGTTAAAAACTTCTATATCATTTAAATTTTTTTCTTGAATTCATTGTATAAAATCTAGCGTTGATTAAAAACAGAATCTCTAAGTCATATGAAATCGTAAAACTTTGGGGAAAATAAATCAGATTTCTTGTTTGTCTACACAACAATAAAATAATATACACACCTCTCATATCCCCACCACATAAACCATGACCTGCTTGGAAATTATTCCTATCTTCTAACCGATATCTTTAAGGTAACCTTTTTTTAATCAAAAGAAATTATTATATAACTGTAGTCATTAAAAGTATACTCAACTTTCAAATGAAATTTTACAACCTCAGTTACATATTCCAAATTTTACCTTGAAAAATGACACAATATGGTTAAATTGATGACCTGCAATAGGTATAGTTCAAACCTTGCACTTGAATAGCACTTTAAAATATTATTTGCAGATAAGCACACAAATCACAATATTAACCTACTGAGCAATCACATACATAGCTTAAACCTATGAAAAGACATTTAATACACTATAATTATGAAGACAGTTATCATGTATGCTAACATAAATTTTGGTATTTCTTACATTGTTCTGTTTTCCTACAATATAACAAAATCTAAAATTAAGATACTTATTTTCAGTTGGTAAGTAATACATGTAGTTGAATATACCTTTTGGTGTGCAGTGTAAATGATACTAAAGTCAATTGCACATATCTTTCATTCATTAATTAAAGGTTTTAACGACCTTGAGAAGCATGACAGTACAAGACATTATTATTATACATGACCAATCCATTGGTCAATCAACGTGGGCACGAGTATACGTTATAACGTAACTCTAAAAGAAGACTGTATATTCATATCACTATGAGCTTAAACAGGATCATATCACTAATAACTTATTGAAGGAGTAGGATTGCATGTAATATCCCATCATGCAATTGTCTTCAAAAGACTGATGAAAACCATCAACTTTAGCATCCAGTCTTCTTGTTTACAACAATTTGCACTTCCTCTTCCTCTTCTTCTTTGTTTGTAGTGCCGCCTTGGTGGCCGTTTCAAACACTTCTCTTACTCCTTCTTTGGTTTTGGCTGAGCATTCCAGGTAAGCAAAAGCGTGAATCTGATCAGCTATGGCGTGACCTTCATTGGACTTCACTGGTTCCTGCTTATTTTTCTTGAGTTCTTTTTGGACATTTAGATCATTTCTAAGGTCTTTCTTGTTACCTACAAGTATGATAGGTACATTGGGACAAAAGTGTTTGACTTCGGGTGTCCATTTTTCTGGTATGTTTTCTAAACTGTCGGGGCTATCTATAGAGAAGCACATTAGAATGACATCTGTATCGGGGTAGGAGAGAGGTCGTAAACGATCATAATCCTCTTGTCCAGCTGTGTCCCATAAAGCTAACTCAACCTGCAAAGACATAAAAAAAATTGGATTGTTATTCTTAGAATTTCTAAAAAAAATTCTGCCTTTTTCACTGTCATTTTAGATACAGTCTTCAACTAGCCCAACACCCAAGGCTACTAGAAATTTTCTGGCTAATGAAAATTGTCTAACAAACTACATGTAAATGGGCCTTAAGAATTTATCTTAGGGCTAATTTTTTGTGAAGACTACATAGACATTTTATTTTTCATCAGTTCTAAAATGAATGCATAGCAAATTGTTCATGCCATTCACTGAAACCTATCACACCAAGGAGCTGATAAGATAAGACGTAAAATCTGCCCTAAAATGTGGAATTTTGAAAATGAAAATTTTAAGAAAAATCGTTCGTTAAATTAATACAAATACAGTATCCCATCAAACTCTGAAGTTATTTTAGATCTATTATGCATAATATCGCTAATATTTGGGTCAACACCTGTCTTTTTCCCATAGAAATCAATAGAAAACGGAAAAGTTTTTTTGAACATTGTTCCCTCCGGAGATACAGAATGCCACTTACACTGGAGGTGCATATCCATAATACAAATTTTCTGGAAAAGTGGGGTTCTGTATCTCCGAGGGGAACACTACCCCAGAGACGAAAAACCAAAAAAGGAAGGGGGGTGCATTTGTTAAAGAATCGACCATTAAGATCACCAAATATGGAAAATTTGACTATTTTTCCTCCTTAATCCATCAACAAATGTGTTCTAAATATGATCGAATGAAATGTACAACAATTAGGAACGAAATAAGCAGAAGCGATGTGGATTTCTCCGCTAATGTATATTTCGCGCTGAAATGCTTCAATTATAGCCATTACATACAAAATAGGACCGTGTTTGGAGTTCCGGATTTAAATATTTACCGATTAGAGGAAATAGAACTTTCGAAATGTATTTCTGATATACAATGTAGATGTATTTGATATCTTTTAGTTAATATTTATCCATTTCAGGCAAAATATTCTAAAATTTCTACGTTTATGGTCGGAATTATCAGTTTTATTACTCGAGCACCCCCTACCTCTTTGGACCTTCATTTTAGAATCTTGGAAGTATTTCATCGAAAAGTAAAACATACAAAAAGTCTTCAAATACATTTTATTTCAATAATGATTATCTTTTGTCTGCATATTTACCGTCATGTGGAAGAAATGCGGCACGAGATTTAGGGCTAAAAACGGCCCTTATCTTATCAGCTCCTTTAATGTCATACAAATTATACATGTGTTAGCACAGAATCTTCAAAATTCATTATAACTCTTGATTGCTGTTGCTTTATCTTATTTACAGTACACAGAAGCCTAAACAGAATTCATCAAAATTCACATCCTACTTCCAGGACATTATTCTGTATCATTGATAATTCTGTGGTGAAGTGAAGCTTAAAGCATAAAAAGCATATATCAATCTGTGATCAAGTTACCTACTAAAATTTGGAAGCATAGAGATAAATCTTGTAATTACATGGATCAAGAGAATGTTTGTAACACTCATGTCTCGACTGTAGCATAACAATGCTGACCTTGATCTTTTGACCCAAGATGACCAAGTACCTCCCAATAAGTAGCCTAACAACATCCAAATTTGGTTTGGCTTCTATGAACTAATCTTAAAACTGAAAGAAGCAAACTCTTGACACGGCAAAGGGCATAAAAAAGCTGCATGTGGAGGCAAACATTTTTTCTGCTGTCAAAATTAGAATGTAGGGGACAAATAACAGTCAGCTTCTTAATGATTTAGATAAAGAGCTTATATTCAATTATCATGTGTTTACTAAGTTTTATAGTAGTGGAATAACTATTTAGATATAGCAGTCTTATGTTACGATGGTATTCATTCTTATTTTGATCCTCCCTTCTTTTCTATTCTAGCTAAATACAGAAATGGAAATAACAATGTTCAGCTTTAAAATGTAGCAAATCAGAAAATACAGTTAATGTTAACCCTCTATGCAGTACATGTGGTACATGCTATATTGATATCTAGCCTATAATTAATAGGAAAAAGATGACAATTATTGCAGTGTCAGAGTAAAATAAATAATCCCTAGCATTACCTTAAGCAACTTTGACATGCCTGTCTTTGTCAAATTTTAGTTTCATATAGTGGAATCATGCCCTTGTCCCATTAACAAAATCTGTCTAGACATTAAAGTAAAATTCGATAACTTTGACCATTCAAGTATTAATTCCTGTTGACTTAACAGTTAAGAAAGATCTGTCGGTCAGAACTACAGAAATAATTGTGTAATTTCAATACATGTATGTATTTTTATAAGTGTGAGGGTGTATATAAATTTTACATGAATTCAGATATGACATGTAGCTAAAAGCCTTTTCCTGGGTGACATATTGTTAAGTATGATTAAAATGTTGATGCATGGTTTTGGAACTTTTAAAAGCTATGTAACAACTAGATCGTTCAAGACAAGATGTCACCTGTCATTTGGACTGATCCGATTATGCCTAATTACAATACATGTATTTCAATTGCCAATCCAAAGATCGAAACATATGTTGCTGTATCGATATCCAAATAATGCATTACTTTTACTTAGTCTGCCTACATGATCTTAGAAGAGAAAATGAAACTAAGGCCAGCTTGACAGAACACTTGGATAAATCTGCCTAGTTGAAACATTTTAGAATGGGGATTAATGAGGAAAATGGTATAAGACGACAAGATCATGACGTTATTTGTAGATTATGACAAATGTCTTTAAAATATGTGACAAATATGCAAGTCTTTTTATGCTCCTTAAAAAGATCTGTTCAATTTCATTTAAAATCCTTTCATTTAAAGTATTGTGATCATTGCAACAGTGGTATCACAATATGTATCACATCAGCCAATCATGGTATCAGCCCGGTCCTACCTGTCATGTATGTGGCCTTGATTTTGAAGTTTACATGTTACCTTGACCCTTATTTGATTTTTACCAGTTTCTGTTAATTTCTTTATACAAACATACGACATATGCAAATTTAGATCGAGGTTTGGATAGAAATAGTTGATGATGTTCATTGGATTGGTCTGAAAAGCATTTGACAGGTTTAACAGTCTAATGTGATTTGCATACATTGATAGCTTAACCATCCCTTCAAGTTTCAAGGAGTACAATGTATATATATACATGACGTATCAAGTAAGTATAAGCCAATTATGTGTTAGAATGAATACCAGACAGACTGACAGGCAGACGTCAGAAAAAGTTATCTCTCTGTGGTCCTTGCATTGTAAGCAACATGACAAAATAAGTGCTAACAAAATTGGTGCCTTTCAACTGTCAATGGTGAAGTTCTGTATAAGATTTTTTAGTACATGTATATGATTTACTACTTATATAGCATTTCCCATTCCATCATGCACTACCATAAAATCCCACTTGATGATATATAACTTAATTTTTCAAGTCCTATGTACGTGTATGTAAAATAACTATTTAGAATTTATTCTGATTGAACTTGCACAACTTAGTAACCACTATAAACTAAGATACTATACATAAATATAAATACTACTGCATGTTGTTGTTAAAGTATTAATGAATATACCGGTATGTATGTTATATTTAGGAGAAAACTATATAAATAACATTTAGCTAGCCTAATCAGATTGATATTTGACATTGCTACTAGACATACATGTACTTATTTGTTGAAGAAGATACATTATTTTAAATACAGAACTGAAAATAAGCCTACACTGAAACAAGTGAAAGATGAATAATTTTAAGTCCTCGAAAGAGTAAATCGTTCTTTGGAAAAAAGACTATAGATCATTCCAAAAACCATCTGGAACTGATCGTTTAAAATACTTATTCATCATGCCTAAGAGAAGTGAACATCAGCAATGTACACAAAACTTTTCTTGTAGTAATTTAAACAGTATATTTTTACTCTGGCACACATCCATTGATCCTATAGTATAAACGCGAAGTGGAGTTATAGGGTTGTTTCTGTGTTTCAGATTGGTACATTATGTTTCATGGGGGAGGGAGATCATATATTCTGATTGTTTCAAGACATGATTAATATCTGCTAGAAGTATTTTCTGGAAAGAGGGACTCCAAATTTTTTTTTCAGAACTGGATAGAAATATGTCACATAAAAATTGCAACTCACTAATGTTTAATAATAAATCATTCTGAATTCAATTATGATACATATCAAGCAATAAAAAGTATTTTACTGAGGGATGCTTTTCAATGCTGTACATTAACAAAAGGAACACCACAGTACAGTAGCATGCATGTGCTGATAATGACAAGATTGAAAGGTAAAGGCTTAAATAACATGCTAAAATGATGCAGGTGCAGATAGTGCAAACTGATACAAGAGGAATGCTAAGGGCAGAATAGGATTAGAACACCTTAGAATTGTAATGGTGTTAATACTGTCAATTCAGAATATTTCTGACCAAGATTCTTTGCCTTCAAATCCCATTCAAATTCAGACAACAAATATCTACAGGTCATGCTGAGAGACAAAATATAAACTCACCAAAAGAATTACTTCTTCAAGTTGACGAAATTCCAAAGGCTACTTTGAGTCTTCAAACCCGATTAGATCAGCCAAAAATAGTCGCGAACCATTTGTCTAAACACAGCCAATGATTGGATGACAACACTTATGTCGGGCTGAGCTTAACTAAAACATATCACTGCTTGGGGCAAAAAGATAACTAAGCTCCATGTCAGCCTCGTAATGGTAACAAATTAAAATGTAATTACACGTACAAAAGCATACAGCTTTCAAATCAAAATCTAAAGCAATTATCAAGGGGAACATTACTTAAATTTAAAGGAATTAACACTGATACTATTTTTTACTTTCATAAGGTAACAAGTATTTTGACTTTTTTTCTTTGGTACACATTTTTGTTGATTTGAGATATCATAGAGCAGATAGAAACTCTTGATTAAGTATCATGAATTATGTGTTTACTCTTGTGTATAAACCTACTTCACTACATCAGGTCTGATGAAATGGTGCTAGTGGAGAAAAGACTCACTTTTCAGGAGGGTAAAGCTGCTGTCAAATTTAAACTTACCTGTTTTCCATCAACTTCAATGTCTGCAACATAGTTCTCAAATACTGTAGGTACATAGACTTCTGGAAACTGATCTTTGCTGAACACAATCAATAGACATGTTTTTCCACAAGCACCATCTCCAACAATGACCAACTTCTTCCTAATGGCAGCCATTACAGCTGGTTATCACCTGTAAATATAAGAGCATTATCAGTATCTTCATTTTTGTATTTTACTATGTTTTGGTAGTAGCATTTTGGTTATGTGTAATAAAATCTGATGCAGTCTTTGTCATATAAATGTGAACTTTTTTTAACCACTAGCCAAAAGACAAATTCTTCTAGCCAATTGTAATCTATAATTCTTGTTAGACAATTTCTACTACCAGTCTAACAAAACTTTTAGTAGCCACTGCTGTCAGCTTGTAAGCTTTGGTGAAGCCTGTGAAAATAATACATGTATAATGAAAGCCAGAGTTGTTGGAAAGTTTAATTTCAATTATGCAAATTTCCAAATGTCGCAAATACCCTAATACAGATGTTTTCTGCCTGCATCTTGTGCGTAAGGTTATTCAGGAAGATGGCATACAGCAACAAATATTAGTGTTGTATAATCGGAAGAATTTCATAATCGATTATCGGTTTATAATCGGAGAGGAATTTAATCGATTATTTCGATTTAATCGGAAATAATTCTTTCTTGTTTTCACAGAAAAGAATATGACAAGTAATGAATTGTTGTGGGATTACGATCCTCCGATAGACCAGAGTGTTAAATGACTGGGCTATCGGGTTGACCCTTTAGCTCACTCGGTAACGCTCTGGCATTCCACGCCAACGATCCCGGTTCAATACCGGCTCGGAGCACTTTAGAATAAACTTCATCAAATCTTATGCTAATGTACATAGCAAAATGTCTAGAAAGAACTCCAACCACAGAATGCTAAAATCCTGTCTAGTAAATGAAATATTTTGTCAAGATCACAGCAGTAATGGAGTCAAAACAAATTTGTAATTGTAATAGTCGACAACTTTATACGGCAGATATTGGGGGGGGGGGGGGGGGGGGGGGGGGGGGGGTTCATACGACCCAAGAGTTCATTCAAGGAATCAAGCAATATTTTCATGGAGTTTAGGCCAACAATACTGTGAAATTCACTGACCTTTTCCTTCTTACAAAGCTCAGGAGTTCGGCGGAAAAACTAAAAAAGTTTTTTTTCTAGATGAATAGATATTGACGTATCGCTGGCCCATTTCGCATCTGACGTTGAAGTTTTCTATAAGAGTACTTGTCATTACTAGTAAATTCAATGAGAATCCTAATTCCATCCATTGTATGCCTTAGAAAGTGTATCCTTATCAAATTATTTACGCTACGTCCGGAGCTTTAACTCGTAGAAACGATCGTTGATCTACTTTCGTTTTATTTGTACTTGTCATACGCGAATTCGACCGAAAACTATGTCATTCTTTTCCACGTTGAATATTTCCGATTATAATCGATTCTTAAAAACATAATCGATTAATCGAAATTGAAGGGTATTAGCGATGATGTCGCCGATGTCGGCGATAATCGTCACAACACTAACAAATATCCAGGGTTTTTTCTAGCCCCTGATGTCAGGGGCCTGGGCCGATGAAATTGGGAATTTTGCAACATTTTAACCAAAATTGGGAAATAAATTTCAAACAACAAAAATATATATTCATGCAAATTATCCCTTATCATATCAATTGTCTATATTTTTAATCCCTCCTAGAGTTAACTAACACAACATGTTTGTTCTACTTTCCCTTTCCTTTCAGTTAATGATACATAAATTGGAAATGAATTTCTCATTTTGGACAAAAGACTGAATTGGGAATTTTAAGGTCTAAAATGGGAAAAAGTACCTCTTTTTGACGTTGGGAATGGGGCCGAATTTCGGCCCCCTACAGACCCTAAAAAATCCCTGAATATCAATAAATCCACTGTATTTCACTAAATATCTTCTCTTTACCTGTTTGATTGTATTATTTAATTAGATTACAAGCATCAGAAACACGCATCATTGACAGACGTGCTGACTTAATAAGACCTATTGAATGGTGTCAATTTTAAAAAAAGATTTCACATATATTTTAGGGACTGGGCCATTTAAATTGGGAAAAATTGCAAAATTTTCTCAAAAATTGCAAATTCCGAATAATTACAAATAGATTTGAATGAATTTTCACTTGAAATTAAGCATTTTTGACTCATTTTTATTACAAATTTTCCATAAGGTATCAAATTTGGGAAAAATTGGTCAACATAAGGGAGAAAAGACACTATTTTGCATTGGGAATTGGGCTGATATTTGGCTGCAAATCAGGCCGATCAAGAGTCCTGGCAAGAGTCGCAACTCAAACTTGAAGCAACTGACCAGTGAACTGTAAGTACAAATCACCGGTATTCAAGTAATAAGGTTTAATATATTCCAGCTGTTGGTACCATGCAGTTTCATTAGTTGGTTTTTCCAAATCTGATATGAAGAACACAACGTCTTGGACCGAAACAACTGTTTTTCTTTGAACCAAAACGTCCTTGTAACGAAAGGTCCTGCACCTTGTGCTAATTGCAATAGGAATTACCAGACAAATAAGGGATCTCTCAGTTGATTTAGCAATCTCCTCAACGTTATTCAAGTACTGGGAAATGACAGATGTCTAGTTTGGACATATGCAAGGTGCTAAAAACCAAGAAATTCCATAAATTATGACGTCATCAACATGGCTGACAAATATTTTCATCGAACGATAGACATTCAAAATTTTGCAGTCAACACGTAGCTTTCAAACTGAACTACCCATGTTCTTTCAAAATGACTTTAACATAACGTTTTCTTGCAAACCAACAGTTAAGCTGGTCAGCTGATATTCAGATCCACTGACACATTCGAAAAGTCCGGTTTCGGTCTTGTTTATGTCCGCATAGCTTGTAAATTGACATTATCGCTAAGATAATCGATCAAATAGCACAAGTCAATACAAAAAATGCAAGAATATTTTCAAGAATTATCTGTCTTACCCACTACCTTTTCAGTTAATTCAGTTTATCTGAGGAAGCCACCATTGACTGACTCATTTACGATTGGCCACACCTCAATTGCTTCTCATAGGGGGATGAAAGCAATTGTGCGGGAACCCGTATGTCGCAGATTCGGACAACGTCGTTAAAACGCTTGTAATTTTGGTTCTGGAGAGGAACCTTAATATAAAACGTTTCTGAGACTTCAATAAAAGCAGACGCCTTTTTTTCTTTAAAAAAAAAAAAAAAAATTTTCAAAAAGTCTTTAAAGATTTTAAAGGTTTTACGAATGGAGTCTCTCTTCAATGTTATGCTTCATTTTTTGTTCGTTTTTTTTAAATGATAGGCCCTTGACCGGTTTGAGCGGAAAAAAAAACTCACAAAAATGCGGTTTTGAAAATGTTGAGTAATGATCAATATTCATAATCTCTACTTACCCAAATGCAGTTTTAAAGTTGTTTAAAATTGTTTTGACCCAAGTATTTGATAGTCCATATTCAAATTCTCTTGAAAAGAATATATATAGCGGAAGTAAATGAAATATTTATTTTTAGTGATTGTATGCGGTTTGATTGGTCGTCTATTTTAAGAAAAATTATTTTTAGCATGAGACGGGCGGCAGCCCTCCCCTCTCTCCCTCTCTCCCTCCTCAGTCACCAGTAGCGTCCTGAGGGGGGGGGGGCACTTTTTAGAAATAAACATTCCTACCAAGAAAATAATGAAAATAAATGATCTGACCCGCCATCAAGGCACGACGCGACCCGGCGGCTTGTGCTGAAGCGAGACCAAACTCCAAAGTATCTATGTGCCAGCTTCTATATATGGGGGGGGGGGGGGACAAGGGGTACCACTCTCCCCCTCCCGTCCCCCTTCCTCCCTCCTCCCGTCCCCTTTCTCCCTCCTCCCTCCCCCTTCCTCCCTCCTCCCTTTTCAATCAAAAGTCCCCGTGCTTGAAGGAACTGACATACTTATCACATTATATACCGGTAAATAGCAAAATTCTTAATAACACGAGCGAACATGGTTTTATTAGTGTACATTACTTAACTGTTGCTTAATTGAACATCAGGAGGGTGGGGCGGCTCTGTTTTTTGGGGGTTTTTTTTTGGGGGGGGGGGGTTATGTTGATGTTGTCGGGGCAAGATTTTTTTCGCTCCGGACTGGGAAAAAAAAATTTTTTCTTACAAAGTTGGAGCAAAGAATTTTTTCTATCTATAGAATTACATGTATATAATCCTAGAAAATCTGTAATGCACAGGCTATATATGTGTAAGAGAGCGAAGAGAGCCGAACATTTTTTAAGGATGTATGTACTGTAGTATTTCGTGTAATAATTCAATTTAGAGGAAACAGTGAATATTATTTGGGTTATTTTGGTAAAAATATAAGGAAAATAGGACACATCCAAAAATATACGGATTATAGGTTATATACATGGCCACTTTGAAGAATGCCTGCAAACTATATATAAGGTACGTGTAAACTTTGTAAAGAGGGGGAAGGGGGGTCTGGGGGGTCAAGACAAATGTTCAAACTTAAACGTGTAAATTGGTGCAATAGTGAAGTTATTTCCTTTTTTTAAACCTTAAAAAAATAGACCTGTTTAGACGAAAAACTAAGGTGAGCGAATCGAACCTTGAAATATTTGAAAAATGAATTGAAAATTGCGGCGAGCGAAGCGGAAAATTTTAAGATATATAAAGATGAATTTCGTGGTAATTTTTCAATTTGAGATTATGTACATGAACGCATAAGAGCAAGATTATTCATATTTAAAAAAATTTTTTGTTACTGTTACCCTCCCAATCATATATCTTTCTCCCCCCTCCCGCCCCCTCTCTCCCCCCCTTCCTCCCTCCTCCCGCCCCCTTTCTCCCCCTCCCTTTGACCCTGTCCACCCCCTCATATATATATAGTTCCAGAATTAAGATTATTACCTTTTTAAAACCGATCCTACGGAACTCAGCAAATATCAAGGAATGTCCCAATCATGCATGTGCTTTCACTTCAGCACTATTTCGTGACAGGATGATACCTGGATATGCTTAACTTAAGGTCGTTCGGTACAGGCGTCATATCGACGTTACGTTTTCCGTAAAACGATTACATTTCGATATGACTTATACATATTCTAAAAGCTAACCTTAAATACATTATGTTGTGCTAATTAAACTCATTTATGAAGTTGGTTTTCCTTAGTAATAACGTCACAAAGTAGGTATAGAACGCTTCCTACATGGCATATATTTGCGCCGTTCGTATGCACTAACTGCATAACAACAACGTCATATTAGACAAAATATACAACGGATGTTGACAAAATGACCTAAAATGGATTTCTGAGTGATAAATCTTTTTAAAGGTGAGTTTAAATAACATTTTCTTGTAATGTGTAAAATAAACGTTGCAATTTATATCTTAAAGGCTTTTTTCGACTTTTGATTTTTTTTTCATATACTTTTAACAAACATTCAAAATCTAGCCGACAAATCTCCTTGTGAAAATTAACATCCTATGACATTACTAGATGTACTCTTCGTGTTGATGTAATAAAATAATCCAAAACATCCCCTAGTTGTTCCGCTGTTCTCACTTCTATATTCGTCGATTCTTTTATAAACGTTAACGAAAAAGGGACTTTCATCCTGCCGTTGTAATAATAAAGATAAACTACGCACTTGTACATTTGGCAAGATAATTTTCTTAAAATCATGTCAATCAAAGAAAATAATACATTGATTAGGAAAATATATAAATTCTGTGCATAAATCCACAAAATATTGTCAGTAACATGGATATTCTGCATGTTTTTGCATATTATTCTCTTTAATTTTGTCACATTAAGGTTAGAAAAAATTACCTTTTTTTATCCTTTTAATTTCGTTATTATCAAAAAACGAATCGAAAAAGATTCATCATATTCCAGTACATTTTTCTTGAAATCGTTTTGAAAATACTGATATCAAAAAATGAATCAAAACATGGACCCAATTTTTTGTTACAGGCGATAGAAATTTTGTTTTTGACACGTTTTTCGGTCAATTTTGGCAAACGTCATGCGGCGACGTCATATACATACTGTAAAGACGCCTTGACAGTTTTCACGCCGTTATCATGGATTTCTTGATTTATTCAAATTACATTCCTCATGCAGTTTTCATTCTAATGATTTCTAAATTTTGAAGCAATGTGCTTTATAAGTGAGCTGGAATATGACCCATTAAAACATGAACATGAAAAAAAATTTAAGTAGGGAAGTTTTCAAAAAATCTGAATGTATAGAAGTCGTCAGAAGTGCTGGCGATTGTGGGGGAGGGGGGGGGGGGGGTTCCACTCCAACCCCAGCAAAGGCCAGTGAAGTGCTGGGGTGGTGCGCTTGCTTCTAACCTCTGAGGCCACGATTCTTAAAGGACTTAATGCGGGCGATAATGGAAGTCGCCCATCCGGTCTCAAAATGTTTTTATCCGGGTACCTCGGTTTCCTTCTACTCTAAGGGAATTCCCAAGACAAAAAACAAAAAACAAAAAAAAAAAAAAACAAAAAACAAAAAAAAAAAACAAAAAAACAAAAAAACAAAAAACAAAAAACAAAAACAAAAACAAAAACAAAACAAAAAACAAAAAAAAAAAAAAAAAAAAAAACAAACAAAAAATGAAGCAACTGAGCCAACGTTATACTTTATTATAAATGGTTGTGTAACTTTTGTAATAATGAAAGAAATAATTGAAATTCATTTTTAATAATCCTGTTTTTTTTTCCTGCGCTTTAGTTAATCTTTTCACGGGTATAATAAATCGGTTCGGAATATTAAAATATTCTTCCAATGAAATGTTATTTCCAAATTACATTTTTGTTTTGTTGTTGTTTTTTAGGTTTTTGTTTGTTTTTTTTTTTTGTTGTTATTCTTGCAAAAACTACTTTCTTATTTTGAAGTGAAATTTCAGGAGAGTAAAGTGACATGTTTTATAGAAATATGTTATATATAAACTGTAACTGTACAAATGTACAAAAACTTCACTTTTCTGTCAGAGCGTCGATTCTATTTTTTTACGTTACGGAAAAGGTCAATGAAAAAGTAACTATCTCAAACTAGTACGTTATCTATATTGAATTTCACATGTAAACAAAAAGAAGATCGAGGGGTTTATTAGATGCAAGAACGGCGAAGGCATTTCCTAGACTAATAGGCAGCAAGATAATCAGACGGATTGGGAATGACGAGCAGACAACGTGCGTCCAGAATTTCAGATTTTTAGCTCTATTGATAAAAGATGTCCGAAAATTCGTGTATTTTTCTTTTCTTTTCAGTCCTCTCCTACAAACAAATAAATATTTTTCCTGTTTTCGTAACATTCTGCGTACATTTTTTTTTGCAAGCTTTATGTTTGCTTTTATCAAAGGGACTCAAATCAGAATCTAAGTCCATTTGTTGGATCTTTCTGTTATTTTGAGACAGCGTAAACTCACCGCCGTCTGTCCGAGCAGCTCCTTTTTAATTTTTGTATTCTTTTTTAAATCTGCAAGAAAAAGCCTGTCGTATGTCATAATCTTGTATTCAACATTTTTCTTTTTATTATTTTTTTATCTATTTTTTTTTTTTTTTTTTTTTTTTTTTCGTAACGAGTTTTGAAGAAAATGAGAGTGACGTTGTCAAAATACATTCGTTTTCTTAGCGAACGTAAAGCTGACGTTGCGAAATGTTATATCTTTTTTTTTAACTCACTCGATTTCAGAACAAATGAAGCTAATGTTGATATATAAACATTTTAGATTAAGGAGAGCTCACTCTATAACTCATTCGCTCATATATTTTCCCCCGACTAACTTTTCTCGATAACATTTACCGTTAAATTGAGATGTATCATAAATTTTCGATATGATTTGCGCTTTTCTTGACACGAAACTACAGATAAAGTGTTGTAACTTGATAATAATGTCATTATTATCATAGAGAAATTTACACTTTCATTGTAAAAGCAAAGTACTAGTGCGTAATGAACTTTTTGTGGGATGCCCAATGAAATGTATGTTAGTAACGTCGCTCAGTAGACAATTTACGCATCGCGCAAAAACAATCCGTTATATATGCACAACCAATGTAATTCCCCGAGATGTTACTATTGAAAGAAACGTGCTGCAATTCGTGTATTAACACTCGTGACGTCACAATGCACAAGATCTAAAGAAACATGCCGCGACGGCTGTTCTAACCTGCAAACTGAGCCCGCGGTGACCTGAAATTTAACGTCACCCTTTTACCTAGAAAACGCGATTTCAGAAAACAAGAATGAAATAGACAACTATGGTGCATATATATAGAATAAATGTCATAATTTGTGTTTTGTTATGGGTACACAACACACAGCAAGTGCATTTATCGCAAGAAATGCGCTAACGCGCATTACATGTACGATAAATGCACTTGCTGTGTGTTGTATACCCGTAACAAAACACAAATTAAGACACTTATTCTCTACTTACAAGTCTGACTGTTTTTTATGCCCCCGGAATCAAAGATTCGGGGGCATATAGTTTTTGGCCTGTCCGTCTGTTTGTCTGTTTATCTGTTTGTCTGTTTGTCTGTTTGCCTGTTTGTCCGAAAAACTTTAACATTGGACATAACTTTTGAATGGGAAGTGATAGGGCTTTCATATTTCACATGTGTATTCCTTGTGACAAGACCTTTCCATTGATACCAAAATTTTTGACCTCGTGACCTTGACCTTGACCTTTGACCTACTTTTCAAAAACTTTAACATTGGGCATAACTTTTGAATGGGAAGTGATATGGCTTTCATATTTCACATGTGTATTCCTTGTGACAAACCCTTTCCATTGATACCAAAATTTTTGACCTCGTGACCTTGACCTTGACCTTTGACCTACTTTTCAAAAACTTTAACATTGGGCATAACTTTTGAATGGGAAGTGATAGGGCTTTGATATTTTACATGTGTATTTCTTGTGACAAGACCTTTCCATTGATACCAAAATTTTTGACCTCGTGACCTTGACTTTGACCTTTGACCTACTTTTCAAAAACTTTAACATTGGGCATAACTTTTGAATGGGAAGTGATAGGGCTTTCATATTTCACATGTGTATTCCTTGTGACAAGACCTTTCCATTGATACCTAAATTTTTGACCTCGTGACTTCGACCTTGACCTTTGACCTACTTTTCAAAAACTTTAACATTGGGCATAACTTTTGAATGGGAAGTGAAAGGGCTTTCATATTTCACATGTGTATTCCTTGTGACAAGACCTTTCCATTGATACCAAAATTTTTTACCTCGTGACCTTGACCTTGACCTTTGACCTACTTTTCAAAAACTTTAACATTTGGCATAACTGTTGAATGGGAAGTGATAGGGCTTTCATATTTCACATGTGTATTCTTTGTGACAAGACCTTTCCATTGATACCAAAATTTTTGACCTCGTGACCTTGACATTGACCTTTGACCTACTTTTCAAAAACTTTAACATTTGGCATAACTGTTGAATGGGAAGTGATAGGGCTTTCATATTTCACATGTGTATTCTTTGTGACAAGACCTTTCCATTGATACCAAAATTTTTGACCTCGTGACCTTGACCTTGACCTTTGACCTACTTTTCAAAAACTTTAACATTGGGCATAACTTTTGAATGGGAAGTGATAGGGCTTTCATATTTCACATGTGTATTCCTTGTGACAAGACCTTTCCATTGATACCAAAATTTTTGACCTCATGACCTTGACCTTGACCTTTGACCTACTTTTCAAAAACTTTAACATTGGGCATAACTTTTGAATGGGAAGTGATAGGGCTTTCATATTTCACATGTGTATTCCTTGTGACAAGACCTTTCCATTGATACCAAAATTTTTGACATCGTGACCTTGACCTTTTACCTTTTAACCCAGTGATCTCACATACATGTACTTAACAGAAAATAGTGTTCATACTAACAAAGATGCCACCGGGGGCATTCGTGTTTCACAAACACAGGCTTTATTTTAAATTATCATGCATATAATCAAACGCAATTTTTGTTATAGACATTCAGAAAAGATCTTTCTGATTCAATAGATACCAACTTCGTTTCAATCTGTTCATTCATAAGCGAATTACGCGACGTTGAGTTTTGGAAACCTCTAAGGGATATATATGCTGGCTAGAGTTACGTTCCTTAAGTGTACCGAACTACTTTAAACTTTGCTTAGCACGGAGAGTTTAAACAGTGCCACCTACAGTACATTCCGCACTTGCACTGGACTCTGGAGATTGTTCATTCATTAAAGTTGTCCTTCTATGGATCGTTGTCTTCGTCTGTTTGTTTGATTTAAGGAATCATTGTAATAATTTTTGGTTGATCGAGGTATCCACGCCAAAAATTTAGGGAAAACTGCATCGTGCGCGTAGTGCAAGATACATAAGTTTCCCCTCAATTTTTGGTGTTGATACCTTGATCAACCAAAAAAATATTACATTGATTACTTATCGTTTCATTTCGTCGCTTTTCAACGTTTATTTGCAGCTTTGAAATCGTGTTGCTAACGACGTTGCTAAGTGCGTACTTCCGTTTTGTGTTGATACAGGTATCGACAAAATTTCTCGGCCAATTAGAATCGTCGTTTCTTCTAAAAAACAATGGAATTTAAATGATTCTTCATAAAATCGAAGAAAAAATCTCAGGTCCTCCCCCTTTCTACGAGAGGTTTTGATGACTTCATAGTAGCTTTCTTTCTCAGAGTTTTCTGCAATATTTACCCTATAGATCAAAGGCGATTGTCGCAAATTTGGCCGAAAATCTTCCGGATCGCTTCGCTCGTCTATTAAAAGAATTTTATCTTGTGTGAAATATCATTGCTCTATTATATTACTTGGTAATAAAAAAGAATGCAATGTGACACAGAAAGTATGACGGATAATCGGACGAACCTGCGAGTAACGGAAAGTGTCAAATGCTACGCAACACCACCTTCACCTTTATTGTGAATTCATTTTTTAAAGTAGCTGGAACGTAGTTTTGGAACTGCAAGATGCTCTCGATTGACGTTTGTTGTTCACGTCAGATAGTAGCAATATTTGCGAGTAGAACAATTCAAAACATTTCGAACGTTTGAAACAATTGCATTGTAGATCAATGAACATACACCCATATATAACACGGAAACAAGCCCCCATACACAACATCAGAAAATTGCTGAATATTTCATTTATTACGCTGTATTGCTTCATGAAAGCATTCAAAATAGGAATATATCACCATTTTACACGTCTCCGGGTATGAACGTATTTGTTAAATCCAATTTTAAGATGTTAATGTCTTATTGAAATAATTTTCCAACTCGCGAAATAGTGTTGGAGTGTTTAAGAGAGCAAACGACTGTGAAAAGAAATTAAGCATATGGGGACATTCCTTGATATTTGCTGAGTTTCGTCGCTTCAGCACAAGCCCCCGGGTCGCAGCATAACAAGCCCCGCGTAATGCTGAGGTAACAGAAAATAAATATACTGGCCAACATTTCATAAAATCTCTTTTTTTTCGTCTCGCTTCGCTCACCATACACTAAAACAATTAATTTTATGCTTGCTTTGTGCGCCTTATTTCATATATTTGACTTCAACTAAACACGTGTCTTGTGTCTTGCCAGTTTTTATTCTTTTATTTTTTATTTATTTATTTAGTTTTAATTTCTGCTCATCAGGATTTGTAAGAGGTTGAAAATAAATATTCTGACCTTGAGTTACTGGAAAATGAATAATTCGGCCGGCTCAGTGTTGAAAATAAATAATCTGACCCGAAAAAAATGCCAGCCCCCCTCCCTTCGAATCAAATGGTCGACCCTAATATATTTCTGTATTCCCCTTGTAAACATGGTAAACTTTAACACTACATAATAATATTTAACATTATTGGTAGGCTGAGATTTACATTAATTTCATGACCTTTCTGTTGAACCAAAGTTTATGACCTTGTGACCTAGACCCTTTATTCTGACAACTTGAAGTGCTGACAGGGCCGGGGCATTCGTGTATGGCAAATCTCAATGTTAACTTCCATTTAAGAAATTAACAACACGGACAATATCTAGCTTTTTTCTAATCCTTCAGTTTCCATACGCCTGTACCGCCTATGGCATTGTTTGCGAGTTGACGGAACATCATAACCTCTTAATATTTATGAATACATCTTTGACAGTAAGTGTTTGGGAGAAGAATTCAACTAAGTTAGAGAACTTGTTTCCAATCCCTTTGATGTTATTTATATCAATAAAATATGTTTAATCTAAATCAGTAAGTGTTTTGAATATTTTCCACTGACATTGTCGCCATAGCACTTTCTTTATAGACACAACCTCAGACAGTGCATGTTTTTATATCTCGTTTCATTTTCGTGCGTGAACATCGACGGCGGGTGTGGCTAGCCAACAGCTAGGGGATGCTTACTCATCCCGGGTACCTGGTCCCACCTCTAGCTTGCTAGGGGTCCTTCGATGCTCAATTTTGTGCTCTATCGTGAGTGCTGTTGAGATTATCGTCAGGATCTTCTTTCATTTTCGTGCGTGAACATCGACAGGATATTTTAGTACAGGAAAACATCATTCACATATCACATAGAAAAACATGGAGAAGATCTCCAACAAGACAACATGGCAGCGGAACACACACTCAGGCGATATGAACATAGAACCAGGCCGGGAAAACAGCTCATGTTCTGCCGACTGGATCGAACTCGTGCATGCAATCATCCGAGGAGTCCGACGACAGGTGGTCGATGCTCTGTCTTCTGTAATGAGGTTTGGAAGGACCTGTCATGAAGTCCAATTAAAATTACCATTAAACAATTTAAATTATAAAACTTGCTTTGCTTTTGAAGGTTTTGAATAAATTCTTTTTTTATAAGTGTATAAAAATAAATCTGCAATAATAGACACAGAAGTGCCCATAGAGAACCCTTCAACCTGCTTGTAGATATTTTACTCAAATCTAACATTAATTTATGTTGTCCAAGAGGAAGGACAGAACATTGTACTGCTCACTACATGTCCGTGATTTGTATGGTTTGTACACTGTTGCAGAATTTTTACCTCCAAATACACAGATGACGTGTTGTCCATCAACAATCCGTACTTTAAGCATTATCTACATGAAATCTATCATTAAGGTAATAATCGAGAGCGACACATCTTACGACGCAGGCGGCCAGTGATGATTTCAAACAAAGGAGGGGATCTCCAACAACACCCAGTTGCAACACCCACAGCAAAACCTCAAAACACCCAATGCAAAAAACACAGAGCAGACAAGCACAGAAAGAGACGCTAAAGGGAAAGGAACATCAACGCACAACACAGAAACATCAAACACAAAGGACTACACATAAACCAACAAGACCAATGGGCAATCGGTGCCGACTTAGGACGGCCCTCTGCTACGAAAATAACAGAAGGTGTGGTTATCCTGGATTACGTGCTAACAACACTCCCACTTTTCCGATTTCCCAGAATTATCGAAGAACGTACAATTGTGGTGTAAAACAACCTCCTCACTGTCAGATGACCACACACAAACAAGACCGCAAAACGTAGGGGCCCAAGCAACACAGATGAAGCTGTAAATGGATATAAAAAGAGGGCGTAAGTAATACAATCCGTGCTCTGTCGGCTGTAGCGAGCTCATGTATGTTATCATCCGAGGAGTCCGACTGACATTCAGAGAGGACAGGTGGTCGAGGCCCTGTCTTCTCTAAAGAGGATCGGACAGGACCCGTCATGGAATCCCGTCGTCACAGTCAATCAGAGTGCAAGTTTTAAGAATGCGCTGGTACTAGACTGTAGATTGGTCAAGTACCAAGCCTAGTGTCCGTCTGGTGACATTAGGATCAATCCACGGTGTAAACGGCGTTTGATGATTCTGACGCATTTTCGATGGTAACCTATCTTTGATCCTTCTTATTTTGTTAATTTGTCACCATAAAATGCAGGTTGTGAAATACCCAAAGTAATATACTCTGTTCCTTGTACAAGTCCGAATTTCAAAAGAATTTGACTAAAAGTTTTGTAAAATTTCCAAAAAGTCTTTACTATTTTGTGAAAGCGAAAACCTTGACCTAAAAGTTTCTTGGTAATTTGTACATTTCTACTATGAAAATCCAAAACATCAGTACATGCTCTAGCATACCAGATGAGATGTAGATACCATAGGACGGTAATCTAAGAACATCACCGTCAAGCCATAGGAAATTTACTATGTTGAATCTAAAATCATCTCTTTTGTCATACACACTTGTATGAATCTCTCCATTAACAATTTTGATATTTAGGTCCAAAAATGGCGTTTCTGTATTTTTAACGTTTGCCTTGTTTAGAATCAATTCTTGTGGATAAATGACATTTTTATACTTTTCAAAAAACAGGATTGTCGATGGTAAGAATATCATCCAGGTACCTAGAAGTACCAATGAAACATTTCACACCATCCTGTTTCTTTGTTTTTTGAAGATTTTGGATAAATTCCACATAACTAACTTCCCTTTCATGAGTAGCAACATTCTGTCTTCTCCTGCTAATATCATTTTTGTTTCTAAGCTGATTCGGTACACCAAGGCATGTTCCAAATATGGAGATTTCATCGTTAGAGACAGACGGCTTGTAAGTAAGCTACTTATTCAGGGTTACATTACACAACGGCTGAATGACAAATATGGATAATGACCATATCCCTGTATACAGCACAAAATCGATACAAACAAAAACCTCCACCACATGAAAAGAAGCGAACTCCCGATATGGGAGTGAGACCAGGTGCCCAGGAAGAGTAAGCATCTCCTGCTTGCATGCAACACCCGCCGCTTCAATTCGGTAGAACTGTCACATCCGGTTACGTCCATTTCGGAAGGCATAGAGTAAAATCTTTGGTTGGATGGTTCAAATGGTCTATGACAGAATATCATCCACCATTCTGGAGAGTGGGACATCATAGTGTATGACGAGTTCCCCATATCGACCGTAGAACTCCATCAGTGACGATGTTCGTCGGTTACAAACATATACCTGACTGAGAAGCTTAACTGAAAGACGTCTGGCTCTCAGAACAAAATCCTTATATTTGGTACTTGCTCTGGCATAGCATATCAACTGAGATATGAACACACCATAAGCTGGCGATGAAGGGATGTTGCTACTCAGAAAAGGAAAGTTTGTAATGCTGAAATTGAAGTCGTCACGTTTGTCATAGAGTGAGGTGTTCATGTGACCATCAGTGTCGTAGGACAACATTAATTATGTCCAAATAGGATGCTGAATTATTTGTCTCTGTAGTTTCTTTGACTTCAAGCTCCAAAGGATAGATACTGCTCAGGTAATCCGCGAATTTTGGATTATTGATGGACAACAAATCGTCTATGTATCTGTAAGTGAAGTTGAAGACAGAAGCTAAGTATCTTTTCCCTTCAGAGACCAAAGATTGAATGAATTCAGCTGCGTGCGAGTAAAGGAAAATGTCGGCAAGGAGTGGGGCACAATTGGTCCCCATTGGAATTCCGACAATTTGCTGGAAGACCTTTCCTCCAAACACCACAAAAATGTTGTCGATCAGAAAGTTTAACATGTGAATAATATCTGTTTCAGTGTACTTATTTTCAGAATCGGACTTTTCTTTTACAAAGTAGGTTTTGTCATAGTTAACAACAATAAATTTGTATTTGCGATTACAGTTCTTACTTGTAATAAACTCTGCTGCTATGATTTGTAATACAAAAGAAGCAGAAAAACATTAGCAATTCCATCAACAGGCGATCACATATTTTTCCGATATAAGAATACTTTGCATAAGTGAGTCGTGTTATGTGGTTCTTTCAACAACACTATAAAAGATTTTGTAATGTTTTAACAATCCAATAAATGTATTTGAATATGTCATTTTGACAATTCCATTCAATGAATTAAATCTAAACATGTGAAGAATTAGAAGATTCACTACTCCAACCATCAGGGCAATTATACTTTCCGGGCGATTCAGATGTACCATATTTTTTATCGGGCACTACATCTTCAACTAGTGGCCCTGTTTTTCGGTTTGTTTCATTTGATCTGTTGTTTTGATTGATGTCTTCCTCCAGAGTACTTGGTTCTGTTTCAACTCTATTTGATTGTGTTTCGAGATTTTCATCGCTCTCATCTGCAAATGAAAATTTGAATATTTTAATGATAAAAAAGTAGTAGGCGAAAGTTATGTGAGAACCCATGGTAATTCTTATTTAAAACTAATAAATGGAATTCAGAAGTAATTTGTCAATCGACAAAGTTTTTTTACGTTGAACAAACAAAAAGAAATAATTTTAAAAGATTATTACGAAATCAAACAAAGGAGGGGATCTCCAACAACACCGGGTTGTAGCACAAACAGCAAAACCCCAAAACACTCAATGCAAAAACACAAACAGACAAGCACGGAAAGAGACGCACAAGGGACAAGGAACGTCAACGCACAACGCAGAAACATCATACACAAAGGACTACGAATAAACCAACGAGACCAAGATGCAGCCCATTTGGCCCATCAAGATGCAGCCCATTTGGGCCTCTATCTTTCTACCGAGTTAATGTAATGATGTATTATACATAGCGAATGCTTTCCTCAATCCAAACTTTATGAAATTATGTGCAGAGGAAACATCGGATAGCAAATGCCCTCATACGAAATGTTAGGAATTTCACAACTTTCATAACGAAGCCATATGTATCATTTTCCCCAATACCATTTCTTTAAACTAAATAGGAATACAGAGTCAAAGTTTTGAGAATTCTTGTTCATCAAAAGAATGAGGTCATGAATAGTTATAAGCGAAAATGTATTAAAAAAATCATAAAATAATAGAACGAGTCTATAAATGAAAAAAACCCAACATTGAATGTGTACCGAGGACAAAGTGACGAAACCTCAAATTTTACCATTTGAGGAATGGAATGACGGCATGTTGAGCTAAGATAATATTTACTGAATAATACACAAAAACGATCAGATGGGAGTTAGTCACTCTTATAGAAGTTAGAACATATGTTAAACTTCTTCAAATTCAATAGCATCATTTAAGAACTGATTAATTTGCAGCATGGACCAGACATGCACGTTTCGGGTACTTAACATTTGCACTTTGGAGATCCCCTCCTTTCTTAAAAAGTACCATGAAAAACCAGGTAAAATCTGAGTGAAGTTAGTATAGTAAATGTGATTGGATGGCTATACGTTTTCTTACCTTCTAATGTTTCATTTGTGAACCTTTTTTCTGTTGATCCGTTGTTTTGATTGATATCTTCCTCCAGAGTACTTTGTTCTGTTTGAACTCTATTTGATTGTGTTTCGAGATTTCCATCGCTCTCATCTGCAAATGAAAATTTGAATATTTTAATGATGAAAAAGTAGTAGGCGAAAGTTATTTGAATTTGAGAACCCATGGTAATTCTTATTTAAAACGAATTAATGGAATTCAGAAGTAATTTGTCAATCGACAAAGGTTTTTTTTACGTGGAACAAACAAAAACAAATAATTTTAAAAGATGATTTCGAAATCAAGATGCAGCTTATTTGGGCCTCTTTCTTTCTACCGAGTTCATGTGATGATGTTTTATACATAGCGAATGCTTTCCTCAATCCAAGCTTTGTGAAATTGTGTGCAGAGGAAACACCGAATAGCAAAAACCCTCATACGAAATGTTAGGAATTTCACAACTTTCATAAAGAAGTCATATGTATCATTTTTTCCCAATACCATTTCTTTAAACTAAATAGGAATTCAGAAGCAAAGTTTTGAGAATTCTTGTTCATCAAAATAATGAAGTCATGAATAGATAAAGTAAAATGTATTCAAAAAAAAAAAAATCATAAAATAATAGAACCAGTCTTTGAATGAAAAAAAAACCCAACATTGAATGTGTACCGAGGACAAAGTGACGAAACCTCAAATATTACCATTTGAGGAATGGAATGACGGCATGTTGACCCAAGATAATATTTACTGAATAATACACAAAAACGATCAGATGGGAGTTAGTCACTCTTATAGAAGTTAGTACATATGTTAAACTTCTTCAAATTCAATAGCATCATTTAAGAACTGATTAATTTGCAGCATGGACCAGACATGCACGTTTCGGGTACTTAACATTTGCACTTTGGAGATCCCCTCCTTTCTTAAAAAGTACCATGAAAAACCAGGTAAAATCTGAGTGAAGTTAGTATAGTAAATGTGATTGGATGGCTATATGTTTTCTTACCTTCTACTGTTTCATTTGTGAACCTTTTTTCTGTTGATCCGTTGTTTTGATTGATATCTTCCTCCAGAGTACTCTGTTCTGTTTGAACTCTATTTGATTGTGTTTCGAGATTTCCATCGCTCTCATCTGCAAATGAAAATTTGAATATTTTAATGATAAAAAAGTAGTAGGCGAAAGTTATTTGAATTTGAGAACCCATGGTAATTCTTATTTAAAACGAATTAATGGAATTCAGAAGTAATTTGTCAATCGACAAAGGTTTTTTTTACGTGGAACAAACAAAAACAAATAATTTAAAAAGATGATTTCGAAATCAAGATGCAGCTTATTTGGGCCTCTTTCTTTCTACCGAGTTCATGTGATGATGTTTTATACATAGCGAATGCTTTCCTCAATCCAAGCTTTGTGAAATTGTGTGCAGAGGAAACACCGAATAGCAAAAACCCTCATACGAAATGTTAGGAATTTCACAACTTTCATAAAGAAGTCATATGTATCATTTTTTCCCAATACCATTTCTTTAAACTAAATAGGAATTCAGAAGCAAAGTTTTGAGAATTCTTGTTCATCAAAATAATGAAGTCATGAATAGATAAAGTAAAATGTATTCAAAAAAAAAAAAATCATAAAATAATAGAACCAGTCTTTGAATGAAAAAAAAACCCAACATTGAATGTGTACCGAGGACAAAGTGACGAAACCTCAAATATTACCATTTGAGGAATGGAATGACGGCATGTTGACCCAAGATAATATTTACTGAATAATACACAAAAACGATCAGATGGGAGTTAGTCACTCTTATAGAAGTTAGTTACATATGTTAAGCTTCTTCAAATTCAATAGCATCATTTAAGAACTGATTAATTTGCAGCATGGACCAGACATGCACGTTTCGGGTACTTAACATTTGCACTTTGGAGATCCCCTCCTTTCTTAAAAAGTACCATGAAAAACCAGGTAAAATCTGAGTGAAGTTAGTATAGTAAATGTGATAGGATGGCTATACGTTTTCTTACCTTCTAATGTTTCATTTGTGGACCTTTTTTCTGCAGCAACACGATGAATGTGTTTTCTCCAAATTAACCTGCAATTATTAAATGTCATAAATGAAAAGAAACATCCCCACACAATTGAAAGGTTATGTAATGTAGGGCTATGGTTACGTTGTAGATATTCTATCCTTCTCAACAGAGCTTCTGACTACAATTCTATTATGGCATTAAACTTACACAATCATATTCCTGACCTTGTAAATTGCTCTATCTCTCTGTACATGTTGCAGGAAAAAAATTGTGAGAATTGGACAATTCTAAATTGACTGGTTTAGCTTCAACCTCATTCCTATGATTTTTAAGCTAACATGCCCTATGACAATGAAAATGGATAGGATGTATAGGATGTATCATCACCCGTTGGAAACACCTATGTAGGGTTAGGTGATTCTACATGCATGTTGATGACTTTTTCCTCTATCCTGAAGGTTTCGAAGGCAGACAAGCGGATGCTCATTAGTAATTCTGTATCGAAATGTTTGCAGTTCATTTCTCTATACTTTAGTTGCTTACTGGCGTGGTTAGTAGAATAGAGAGTCTGATTTGCAATTTTTACTTCTCGACTAGCTCGAGCTTCCTTATTCTATGATTTTTCTTTGACGTCAAATTGAGCTGAATAAAAATGTTAGTTAAAGGTTGGAAAGTAAATAAGCCGATACAAGATAAAACGAATCTGGGGTTTGGTTTGAAAGTTTTCTCCGAAGAATAATGAAAAAAGGTGACATGAGCAGACTTCCATCATTGACAGCAAAGTGAAATATACTTCGAACCGATAATATCGATGAAAAACATGGAAACCGTTAACCATTGCAAGAAATGAAAAATTGAAGTATGAACATCTTATTTTGCAAAAAGGGTCTACAGTCTAGGGGACTACGAGTGGAGTCACTAAGAGTAGCGTTGGTTAGACTGTCCTAGTTTAGCCCTGGAATCAGACTTTTCTTAATTTCAGTAATATTAACATTGGTATTCTGAACGCACACAATAGTTACTTACCATAATATTGCTAACAAGATAATAATAATGCCAGCAATAGACACCAGGACAACAATCACAGTGACGCTTTTGGATTTGTTTGGAACAGCTGTAAACATAAAGCAGGTTGAGAAATATAAGTATTTTGAAAAGAGGACTAATTATTTTTGTTTATAGACCCTTTCACATTATCTGCGGTACTGAATTTGAAGGCCAGTTCCGGGGGACAAACAATAGATTGCGCATGCACAAGTGACGTAATTCGATTGTTCCAAGATGTTTTCCGCGGAAGAAACGAAAAATGATTCCGCGTTAAACGCCCTAGAACAATCAAATGACGTCACTGGTGCATGCGCAATCTATTCGTTGTCCCCCAGAACTGGCACTCAAATTTAGTACCGCAGATAATGTGAAAGGGTCTATTCTGAATATTTGCAAAGAAAACAATTTTGATATATGAAGCATTGCCAAAACAGATATGGTTTTATCCCTTTATTACGTATTTTAGCATGGTTGTACTTGATTTTTTATTCCAATACTTAGTATTAAAAACTTACACGTCGTTTGAGTTTCATCGGATGTGATGGTGTTCGTAGAATTCTCGCTAGCTCTCGTTATCGGATATGTCGATTTTGAGTATTCTGAAGAATGAAAATATGAAGTAAAATTGAAGCATTTCTGATGTGACATTGATTGTGATTTACTTTCATTCATTAAAAAAGAAAATAGATGAACGGATTTATGGTAAACGAAGATACCTGCACATAATATCAGTTGAGGATAATCCATGCATTTATCACCTAGGTTCCTGCCATTGTATACAACATTGCCGTTTTCAACTTTACTCTGTAAGTTGTGATATATCCATTCTTGGTAGATGCAATCTCTGGAGTGCATGATGAGGTCATATGAGAAGAGACTTATATTTTTATTCTGAATGCTCTGTATACCTGCGATAGGGAAATAAAAATGTATCTGATATGATGTTACCACAAATATAGTTTGATTTAAACTTTCCATTCTCAAATACCAATAATGATCGATTCCTCGCAATCTTTAGAATAGAGAAAGATTTTCAGACCTGTAAATTGAAAACTATTGAAATTCAAAATAAAGAAGTGAATATGACAAAGCGCGAAAATAACATCATGTAAACGTGGTTATTTTCGCTGGGGGAATTTTTCGCGATTATAACATCAAGACGTCAGGCTTGGGGAAAATATTCGCGATATTAACAGCAATTCTCTGTAAGAACCAAAGAATTTCAAGACATATTGGCACGGCATGTCATGGATTTTTGAGATTTTTGGTATGGAAGTTCAATATGAAGTACTAGTGTGTAAATCAACCCCAGTTTTTTCAAAAAGGTTGTCGTTGCCATGGTAACCGTGTCTGAAGTTGCAAAAATCGGGAAAATCTATAGGACAAGGCATATTTGTAGGCTTCGTTACCATGGAAACAGGTACTTTATTAATCTGAAACTGCTTTGATTATTTTCTTTTAATCCTTAATATTATGCATATTTGTAAAGTTTTTTACATTCATCTCCGATTCATTGTGTATACAAGATGAAAAATTGGGCTAAAACAGGGTATCAAATGGCTCTGTTTTGGGCACTCAAAGGCCCTTTTTTGCATGTTTTTACTGTTTTGCAAGGTTGAAAATTTCACAAAAGCACCAATTTTTGAAGTCCAAATTCTAGTTATCCGATTAGTATCATCTTTGAACTGTACATGAGTACAAAAAATTAATTGGGTTAATTTGACCTTTTATATGCAAAGCAGCATCAAATTTAGTTGCTATGGCAACAATCGGCTGAAAGGTTTTCATACGATGAATTTAAACACAACCTCTATCAAACTATCTACGCATGATATTGGAACAGAAGTTTATGTATACATCTATCAGAGGCGTTTTGATATAAAAATGACCTTGAAAATATTTCAAGGTCACCCACTGAATTTTCAAGGTCATTAAACTTTAAGTGACCAGATTTGACGAAAAATCCTGATTTTTCATGAAATGAAGGAGTCAATATTTTAGAAACCTTGAAATATTGAACTTAACAGTTATATGCCATATAATGATAAATGTATAACTTATTTCTTAGAACTATTCATTACGTTTTTTCACATCTTCGAATATCTAAATTCTTGGTGAGTATTTTGATAAAAAAAGGACGAAATCTGTATTTTTCTTGTTTTTTGACGGAAAAATATTTTCCTATTGAATTGCTACAATTCAATAAATTCTAAGATTTGTCTTTCTTATATTCATGTGCTTTCATAATATATATGACCTATGAAACTATTTAAATAAAAAAATCACTAAAATCGGTAACAAAAAAAATTAGAAAATCAATATTTTATGCAAAATTTGAGTCTCGAAGTATAAATGACCTTGAACATCAAGCCAATGACCTTGAACATTTTAATTGTTCTTATATAAAAGATATGAGTCATATCTATACATGCATACATTTTAACAATCTTATGTAACTCTAAAGAGGAATAAAATCAATTTCAAAGATAATATGAAACAAGCAAAAAGGTCTAATGTTGCCATGGCAACGGTCTTTGACGACAGAATTTAGGTAAAACTCTTAAATACCCACTCCAATTTTTCGTTCATTTTTTTTTTCAGTGAACATACATTTCCATTGATGAAAATCACTAGTCTCCTATTGGTGCCTTTTGTGATATCTAAGATTGAAAATGGTCAAAAACACACTAAATTGGCCCTTATTTTCACCTCTATTTTTCGTTTCATTTTGACTTATTTTGGCTTAATACAATAAGCTTCCTGTAATAAATATCACATATCTAAGTGTACTAAGTAAGAATGGAAGTAAGGAAGAATAGATTATATAAAGATGAACAAGCTGTTACAGTGGTATCCATGGCAACGAAGTCTCCGGAGCTGGCTTATTTCATGGTCCCAAAAGTGCTATAAATAGAATGACCTCGTTACCATGGCAACCAGAGGTCACATTGGCCGAAAAGTGTTATTTTCATGGTCAGTACTTAATATATACCCATTATACCGAAAATCATCAAAATCCATGACATGCCGTGCCGAACGATTTTGGTCCTTACAGAGAATGGCCATTAATATCTCTGCCTTTGTTTGAATGCAATAGGGTTATTTTCGCGTGGGGAAATTTTCATGAGATCCTTTGATTCGCGAAAATTATTGCATGCAAAAAATGACCATGTTTACAGTAATATACATGTTTGAAGAATCAATTACCCTTTTTCAACACTAAAGTCGAATTGCACTTGTATCTTACAGTATGACATGACTGGGCAGTATCGGTGGGATCAGTACAAGAACCTGGCATCGACAACCAACTACCGGCAGTCCAGTTTACAGCACACAGATGGATTTTGCAACCTTGCAAACCCGATGTTATACCTAAAGCTGAAATTGAGTGTGCAACATAAAGAAATCAGTGATAACAATAACAAATGCTCTGTTGCAAAGTGAATAGCGTTTGTAACTATTGAGATTTAAAAATTTGTAAAAGAACCAGATTCATTGTTCCTACGGTCAAGAGGCCAAAAACTCGTTTGCAGTGTTAAAGTTATTAACATGAAGATAGATTACTTATCTTTCAAAGTTAAGGCCGCGTAAAACTTTTTCCGAAAAGTTAAAACTCAAAGAGAAATACCGAAAATTGTGATCTCCGAATACGTGGAGATAGACAAATGAAAACATTATCATTACAACGTTGCAATCACAACAACGAAACAAACGTGCAAAACAATACTGAAAAGCAACGGACGAGAGGCACCATGTTACGAGACAACCAATCAAAGAAGTGATGGTACATTTTTGGACATAATAATTTTCATACTTTTTACCATATTACATTGTTTAGACTTAGGATCACTGACGAGGGTTTAGTACCCGAAACGTGCATGTCTGGTCCATGCTGTAAATTTATCAGGTTTAAAATGATGCTATTGAATTTAAAGACGTTTACCATTTGAACTACTTGGTGAGTGTCACTGCCGGTGGACCAAGAGTCCCCGAGGGCACATGTAGCCAAGTTCGATCAACTTCGGTTGATCGTCTTTCTCTTCAACGCATTTGAAATTTTCTGTTACAAAATTGCTTGAAATTTCTAAAACGTGGGTCCTGTAGCATCATATCCCACTCATTCTGCTACGTCTTTTGGTACATTTTTGGACATAATAATTTTCATACTTTTTGACCATATTACATTGTTTAGACTTAGGATCACTGACGAGGGTTTAGTACCCGAAACGTGCATGTCTGGTCCATGCTGTAAATTTATCAGGTTTAAAATGATGCTATTGAATTTAAAGACGTTTACCATTTGAACTACTTGGTGAGTGTCACTGCCGGTGGACCAAGAGTCCCCGAGGGCACATGTAGCCAAGTTCGATCAACTTCGGTTGATCGTCTTTCTCTTCAACGCATTTGAAATTTTCTGTTACAAAATTGCTTGAAATTTCTAAAACGTGGGTCCTGTAGCATCATATCCCACTCATTCTGCTACGTCTTTTGGTACATTTTTGGACATAATAATTTTCATACTTTTTGACCATATTACATTGTTTAGACTTAGGATCACTGACGAGGGTTTAGTACCCGAAACGTGCATGTCTGGTCCATGCTGTAAATTTATCAGGTTTAAAATGATGCTATTGAATTTAAAGACGTTTACCATTTGAACTACTTGGTGAGTGTCACTGCCGGTGGACCAAGAGTCCCCGAGGGCACATGTAGCCAAGTTCGATCAACTTCGGTTGATCGTCTTTCTCTTCAACGCATTTGAAATTTTCTGTTACAAAATTGCTTGAAATTTCTAAAACGTGGGTCCTGTAGCATCATATCCCACTCATTCTGCTACGTCTTTTGGTACATTTTTGGACATAATAATTTTCATACTTTTTGACCATATTACATTGTTTAGACTTAGGATCACTGACGAGGGTTTAGTACCCGAAACGTGCATGTCTGGTCCATGCTGTAAATTTATCAGGTTTAAAATGATGCTATTGAATTTAAAGACGTTTACCATTTGAACTACTTGGTGAGTGTCACTGCCGGTGGACCAAGAGTCCCCGAGGGCACATGTAGCCAAGTTCGATCAACTTCGGTTGATCGTCTTTCTCTTCAACGCATTTGAAATTTTCTGTTACAAAATTGCTTGAAATTTCTAAAACGTGGGTCCTGTAGCATCATATCCCACTCATTCTGCTACGTCTTTTGGTACATTTTTGGACATAATAATTTTCGTACTTTTTGACCATATTTCATTGTTTAGACTTAGGATCACTGACGAGGGTTTAGTACCCGAAACGTGCATGTCTGGTCCATGCTGTAAATTTATCAGGTTTAAAATGATGCTATTGAATTCAAAGACGTTTACCACATGATCTCGAGGATAGACAACTATTTAGATTGAAGGAAACCGTAAGTTGTGCCACTATAAGCAAACAAGCAAAGATAGATGTGAGATTTTTAGGAATGATTCAGATTTCAGAGACATTTTAAGAGAAATTTCAGTGAGATTTCAAAGATTTCAGAGAGGCTTCGAAAATAAGAATTCCTGTACGAGTGAATTAAGTTATTCGCAAGATGTTTTGATGATATCGGCCATTTCATCCGAAATTAACATCAAAGTATAAAAGGCGAACGCCCTTGGTTCTTAGTCCCATTTTTAGCTCACCCGAGCGAAGCTCAAGTGAGCTATTGTTATAGCACTCCGTCCGTCGTCCGACCGGCATAAACTTTAAACATATTCTCTGCAACCGCAGCACGGAATTTCATAAAACCTTACAGGAAGCAAATACTCAAGGTCCTCTACCAAGTTTGTGTTTTTCGTGCCGATCGGTAAACAAATATGGCCACCGAGGGCTCTGATTGGCTGACACATTTTCAACATTTCCTCTGCAACCGCTGCGCGGAATTTCACATAACCTTACAGGAAGCAGGAACTCAAGGTCTTGCTACAGCCGGCAGAGCACGGACTGTATTACGCACGTCCTCTTTTTATATCCATTTACATATTCATCTGTGTTGCTTGGACCCCTGTGTTTTACGGTCTTGTTTGTGTGTGGTCACCTAACAGTGAGGAGGTTGTTTTACACCATAATTGTGCGTTCTTCGAGACCTCTGGGAAATCGGAATAGTGGGAGGGTTGTGCGCACGTAATCCAGGATAACCACACCGTCTGCTATTTACGTGGCAGATGGCCGTCCTAAGTCGGCACCGGTTGCCCATTGGTCTCGTTGGTTTATGTGTAGTCTTTTATGTTTCATGTTTCTATGTTGTGAGTTGGTGTTCCTTGTCCCTTTTGCGTCTCTTTCTGTGGGTATCTGTTCTGTGTTTTTTGCATGGGTGTTTGGGGATTTTGCTGTGGGTGCTGCAACCTAGTGTTGTTGGAGATCCCCTCCTTTCTTTTGCTTCCTGTAAGGCTTCATGAAATTCTGTGCAGCGGTTGCAGAAAAGATTGGCTGATATATTCTCGACATCTCCTCTGCAACCGCTGCACGGAATTTCATAAAATCTTACAGGCAGCAAGTACTCAAGGTCCTCTACCAAGTTTGTGTTTTTCGTGCCGATTGGTCAACACATATGGCCGCCGAGGGCTCTGATTGGCTGACACATTTTCGACATCCTTTCTGCAACCGCTGCACAGAATTTCATGAAACCTTACAGGAAGCAAGTTAACAAGATATCTACCAAGTTCGTGTTTTTCGTGCCGATCATTTGATTTAAATGGCTGCCGAGGGCTTGGCTGACACATTTGTTTTACTTCTCCTCTGCAACCGCCGCACAGAATCATAAAACCTTACAGAAAGCAAGTACTCAAGGTACTCATCTCTACCAAGTTTGTGTGTTTTTGTGCCGATCGGTCAGCAAATATGGCCGCTATGATTGGATGACACATTTTGGAATTCTCCTCTGCAACCGCTGCACAGAATTTCATGAAACCTTACAGGAAGCAAGTACTCAAGGTCCTCTACCAAGTTTGTGTTTTTTCATGCCGACCGGTCAAAAAATATGGCCCCCCAGGGCCATCTCTCGACATCTCCTCTGAAACTGCTACACAGAATTTAACGAAACCTTTCTGGAAGCAAGTACGCAAGGTCCTCTACCAAATTGTCCACTATCATTCTTTTGTGTGCAACTCAGGTGAGTGATGTGGCCCCCTTGGGCCTCTTGTTATTTAAGTATGCTTCTGAATAGACCTAACAAAGAATATCGTCTTGCTCACTCTTGATAAAGCAGATAATTAATTAACGTAGTTTAAAGAAAATGATTTAAAAAATAGTTTGAATCATCTTGGAAATGAAGTACCTAATGATGATACCGAATTGAAGCGGCGGATGTTGCTTGCAAGCAGGAGATGCTTACTCTTCCTGGGCACCTGATCTCACTCCCATATCGGCAGTTCGCTTCTTTCATATGGTGGAGGTTTTTGTTTGTTTGCTTTGGTTCCTGTTTTATCCTGATTTTGTATGCCTTCGGTTTCTGATTCTATGCTGTATACAGGGATATGGTCATTATCAATATTTGTCATCTTCACCCGAAACATAAATTATCAATATTGAAAACGCTGGAACGATAATATACATGTATATGATTGTCTTTTGTATTAGACAATCCGTCCACTGTATACTTTTACTGTAAAGGTGTCTGCAATAGTAAGTCTATATCATGGAATAAGACATGCATTTTGTAATACGATTAAATTATCATTACTCATCATCGTTCTATCCCTTATTCACATTTCTACATTTTTTTCACATTTGTGATCGGGGAAAGGGGAGTGGGGCTTGTGTTCCTTTATACACAATGCTTTCTTTTTACATTCTTCTTAACTAGTACTTAGTACTACAGGACAGAGCAGACGTTTGAAAAATAGTTAGACTTAACGGTAGACGGTCGTCTATTATCTCCGTCGCTTCATTTAAGGAATCATTGCAATTTATTTTGGTTGATCGAGGTATCAACATCAAAAATTGAGGGAAAATTGCATCGTGCGCGTAGCACAAGATGCATAAGTTTTTCCTCAATTTTTGGAGTTAATACCTCGATCAACCAAACAAATATTACAATATTCCTTATCATTTCATTTAGTCGTGTTTCAACGTTTATTTGCAGCTTTGAAATAGTATTGCCAAATACGTTGCTTATGACGTTGCTAAGCGCGTACTTCCGGTTTTGGTTGATGCAGGTCTCAACACAATTTTTCGGCCAATCAGAATCTTCATTTCTTAAGAATGGCAATGGAAATTAAATGATAATAGGTTCAATAGAAACATTACGTTGGATGAATAGTCTCCACCAATATGTCTATGATTGGACATTTTTTAAGATATACTTGGCAAATGCCATTGAAAATGAATGCTGGATGGATCATCCCCGTCACTGTGGACGGATCGGTTTGTGGGCGGATCGTCTAAGGACGGATGATTGGGACGGAATGGTTTATTTTCACAATTTTTGGCCATATTTCATTGTTTAGATTGAGGATCACTGACGAGGGTTAAATAGCCAAAACGTGCATGTCTGGTCCATGCTGCATATTTATCTGTCATTAAATGATGCTATGAATTTAAGACGTGTAACATTATAATGTAATAATTTAGTGGACTATATGTACAATTAATTCAATGTCTCATCAGTGATACCCGAGGCCAAAGAGAGGAAATTAAAATAGAAGATATGAAGAGCGAAATTCTAAACATAACCAAAAATGTATGACAAAGAGCCAATTGAGGATAGAAATATGCCTTCAGGGAGATATTTCCTGGTTATAGTCTGGGACTAATCTTTCAAATTTAGAAACGGGAAATTAACAAATACATGGTTATTTCAAGTCAATGCAGAAGCACTGTGAAACTAGACGAATGTTAAACGTCTTCAAATGTTGAACGATATCCTCAAAGACTTACAGTTTACCAGCAGAAATACCAACCTAATGATTGAAATTATCTATATCGAATTGTATTTTCTAACGTAATGAATTAGTGCACCATATGCACATTTTGACAAATAATAGACAGGTTAAGTTACAAGTTTTAGCGCAACTTGTACGTGTGACGTCATCACTCTCTGCGCACTTCGTAACGATGACGCAATTTTGTGACGTATGTCTACTCGTTTTGAACTGGTAATTAGAGCTGTACAAGTGCGAACAAAACGAGTAAGTATATGTAACGAAAGTCGTTTCTGATTTCATGACGTCAGCAATGACGTATACGTGTAACGTCATACGTACACGTTGACGTCACTTGTAACTTAACCTCTCTATTATCTAGTTATTGATGCTCGTGACTGAAAGAGAGGAAATTTTAATAATGAATATAGAAAGAGCGAAATTCTAAACATGGCCTTAAATGTATACATAAGAGACATCGAATACAGATCTACGCTTTCAGAAAGATACCCTTTAGTTTTAGACAAATTTACAAATATATTTCAAGTCAGTATAGAAGCACAGTGAAACTGGGCTAACGATATCATCAAGGACGAACAGTCAACCAGCAGAAATACCAATCTAGTGATTGGAAATCACTTTCGCTTGAAGTAACATTGATGATGATTTTCTATACGAACACGCGTCTGGTGCATTAAACTTGGTTTAAAATGTACTTTAAGAAGTTTATGAATTAGAACACTTCTGTTTTCTTGAAATTATTAAAACAGGACTTCAGCAACCCCCATATTATAAGAACCTAATTCGCTGAAGTACATTATTGTAGGTCAAAAGATTAAAGTGACGAAAAGGAAAAATAAATGAAAACGGAAGTGTTCAACTCTAGTGAGAAACCATGTGAAAAAAAAATTCTGAATCCGATATGAAATAATTCTTTCTAAACCATTATCAAATTTACATTGTCATATGCTTAATCTTCATATCACACCATTTATCTCTGTCTTCTCCGTTTCGACGGATAATCTGTTAATTCGTTCCTTTAGTAGTATTGATACATGTACAGTAAATAGAACAGCAATCTTACCTCCTACTAATTGAAAAGAAAAAGTGGTCCATATATACAGATTAAGCATATCGAGCAAAAGTTTCTCTAAATGCAGAAACAATATAAGTAATGGTCATAGAATATAAGTAATTTCGTATAAGTTCTTATTTGCAAGTATGGTATTGATTGATTTCTTAATATTGATAAATAAGATAAAGAAAAAATAAAATCAATATTCAGGTAAGAGCACAGTAGGTAGATTAAACTTATCTTTTATAGAAAATATTAGGATTGTTGGATCTCTATGTAAACCAATGCATATTTTGGTGACCTTTGACACCCTCACCTGTTTGCCTTGCCAACTGCAGTCATTGTTTCGGCTATTGATTAATGTGCCTCAATATTAGAAATATATTTTCTTAAAGTTGATAACACAATAATTTTCATACTTTTTTGCCATTTTACATTGTTTAGACTGAGGATCACTGACGAGGGTTTAGTACCCGAAACGTACATGTCTGGTCCATGCTGTAAATTTATCAGGTCTTAAATGATGCTATTGAATTTGAAAACGTTTAACATTTGAACTACTTGGCGAGTGTAACTGCTGGTGGACCAAGAGTCCGAAGGCACATGTAGCCAAGTTCGATCAACTTCGGTTGATCGTGTGTCTCTTCAACGCATTGGAAATTTTCTGTTACAAAATTTCTTGAAATTTCTAAAACGTGGGTCCTGTAGCATCATATCCCACCAATTCTGCTACGTCTTTTGATACATTTTTGGACACAATAATTGTTTATACTTTTTGGCAATTTTACATTGTTTAGACTGACGAGGGTTTAGTACCCGAAACGTGCATGCCTGGTCCATGCTGTTAATTTATCAGGTCTTAAATGATGCTATTGAATTTGAAGACGTTTAAGAATCATACATGGGAAACCTTTTCAGTTTAGGGAATTTAAAATTATCAAAATTTCTTGAAATTTCTTAAACATGGGTCCTGTAGCATCATACCGGCATCCCATTCATCCTGCTACGTCTTTCGGTACATTTTTGGACATAATAACTTTCACACTCTTTTGCCATATTATTTTGTTTGGATTGAGGATCACTGACAACAGTTTAGTACCCGAATCGTGCATGTCTGTTCCATGCTGCATATTTATCTGTTCTTAAATGATGCTATGACTTTGAGGTCATTTAACATTTAATGCCGGATTTTCCTCTTCAAGGTCATCTTGCTCTACACGGTATTGTATGGTACGCAAACAGAGGGAAGATGTCTTTATACCATATCCTTTTTAGGATTATCTGATAACCTGAGGGAACTCTTTAAAGAAATCACTGAAGAATTGTTTTCTCCTAGTTATACTCTTCTATATATAACGAAAACATTATGCAAGTGATAACAATTTTTTAAAATCAATCTAGATGATTCTACTGAGACAGAGTGTAAAATATTTGCAATCCACAAGCATGCCGAGTCGTGGATGTAGCAAATCTTTTGCACGATGTTGAGATTCCCCTGTCTTAGTAGCAACTTCCTGAATGATTATTTTTCTCTCGAACATGATTTTTAATGGACGGTGGATGATTTTCTGTCTTAAAAAATTTGAACCATTCAACTACAGAATATACTTGTTTTTTTTTTCCGAAATGGACGTAACCGGATGTGATAATTGTACCAAATTGAAGCGACGGGTGTTGTATGCCAGTAGGAGATGCTGCCTTCTTCTTGGCACATGGTTTCACTCCCATATTGGGAGTTTACTTCTTTTCATGCGGTGAAGTTTTTTGTTTGTTTTTGTTCCAGTTTTATCCTGATTTTGAATGCCTTCGGTTTATGATTTTCTGAATTATCGATTTTGTACTAAGTATAGGGATATGGTCATTATCTATATTTGTCATTTTAAACAGAGTCGATTCCAAAAGTGTCATTAATTTAACGATGACGTGACGTAACGTTCTATGACGTCATAATATGTATCACGTGGAGTATGAGACAAGAAAATCTCAAACTGCCACGTCTACGTTTTTCCTCCAATCTCATGATGTAAGTGAGGAGAAAAAAGTATTCAAAACTTGGTTATTGTTTTGTATAAAGAAATAAGAACGTTCCTTCTGAACAAAGAAATTCTCGGACGACCTTTCGTTTTTTACAGTTAGAACAAAGTAAGATATATACGATTATACAAGTCTTAGATTTCTTGCATGGAAGTAAAGCAACTTCAATTTTTTAAATATATTTTTGATAAGCGACTTTTGTACGAGCTAGTTATTTTTTTTACGATTGAACGAAAAGATAACCATAAATGGTAATCCAGTTAGTTTCTTGAATCCAGATTCATAACAAGCTTTTCTTAATAGCAATGTCGCCTGCATATGGCGTGTTTATATCTCATTGATACGTAATGCCAGAGCAAGTACCAAATAAGCAGATTTTGTTCTGAGGGCTAGGCGTCTCTCGGATAAGCTTCTCAGTCAGTGATATATTTGTGACCGGCTAACATCGTCACTGAGGAAGTTCTATCGTCGATACACGTAATTGGTCATACACTATGATGTCCCATTGTCCAGAATAGTAATTGATATTCTGTCTTACATAGTTGATACCATCCAACCATAGAACATACATGTATCTTCTTGGAAGTAACCGGATGTGACATGCCTGCCGAATTGAAGCGACGGGTGTTGCATGCAAGCAGGTGATGCTGACTCTTCCTGGGCACCTGTTCTCACTCCTTTATTGGGAGATTGCTTCTGTTCAAATGGTGGAATTATTTGTTTGTTTGCTTTGATTCTGTTTTATCATAATTTTGTATGCCCTTCGGTTGATGATTTTCGAATTGTCCATCTTGTTCTGGTATAGAGGTATGGTTCTTGTCCATATTTGTCATTGAAGGCGTATAGTGGTTTTTTTCATCATCATCGTTCATCAACCGTATCCAGTTGTTGCCCTTGGACTTTTGGTGTCAATGCATTATGTTAATCAACAAATCAAATTTGAAACTGCTTAGGCAATTACCTGAAAAATATAAAATGTATTGTTGTTTGCGACACTGCATTATTCACAGTCTCTTGTTGTGCTTGTCTACTCTATGTTTTCTCTTCTCATTTGGCTGTTTCTGCGTTTTGCTGTGAGTGCTACAACCGAGTCCTGTTGGAGATTCCGTCCTTTCTTTGGTATAAAGAAGGAGAGAGATGAGAACTACACCACACATGTGATGTACTAAAGATGGGCGTTCTCTAGAAGCAGAATGGGATGCCATGATTTTTCTTGTATATTTAATCAGTGCATATAAGTCAAATACAAAATCCCAAATCAGAATCTGAAAATCACAATTAAAGGCACACACATTCTTGAAAATAAAAGTATGTACGTTGAGAATACGTTATTTTTGATACAGAAAATTGTATCATTCTGTATTTACACCACCATTTTTTGCCTAGATTATGATAATAATCTTGATCTTTTTTACCTTTTAATGACAGAAAAAAAAATTTGGATAGTAATTAATGATCATATCAGATAACAGTACATCATTTTTACTCTTGTGAACACCAAATCTTTCTTGTAAATAAAAATTATTACAAATAATACAAAACTCGACATATGTCTTGGAAACTGATATGTCAATTGTCTGCCAGATACCAGTTGTATACATCGTACATATGAGGTAAAAATATCAATGAAAACAGGAAAATTTATATCTTTTCCGAGAGATCTATCACTGATCTTGGGCATCTTGCTACGTCTTTCGGTATATTTTTGACATAATTTTCAACACAGATTTTGGGCATATTTCAAAGTTTGGATTGAGGATCTTTGACAAGGGTTAATACCCGAAACGTACATATCTGGTCCATGCTGTAAATTTATCTGCTTTTAAAAAAAAAGTGATGCAAATGAATTTGAAGATGTTTAACATTTCAAATGATATTTAGATTGTATATAAAATCAACAGGTATTAAATAATGGAATCATTTATTTTTTCCCTATGTGCCACTATTTTGTTGTTTCTACTCTGCAATGTCTATCGTGCTAAAATAAAGAAGAATTAACACTACTTAGGTTTGGCTTCGTCTGTTGTTATTCTTCAGTAGCTACAAATCAGAAACTGCATCAGTTGATTTTGTCTGTGATGAAAAAAACGTGAGACCTCTTTGATAATGTAGAAAACCTTGTGGCGTAGAGTTCGTATATCCTTGTGGGTTACCAAATGCATTACATGACGTTTTATTATACCCTGTTGAGTCAGATCCTTGGTCTTCCTCCGGGTTATCTTGTTCGGAGCTTATGTTTGCTTCCCGTTCTTCTTGCACTGTCTCAGTAGATAATACTGTCTCTCCGCTTTCACTTTCATCTGAAAAGTATATTGTGAGGCCTCGATTAATGTTTGAAGAATTGGCATGAGTAAATTGAATATAAAATTAGCACCATTTGGTAAAAAGATAGTATTCGATTCAGTGTTCATCAACAAGCATGTCCCCCACGCAATCTAATCCCTAAGGAAAGAAGACATTCTGAACAAAACATTTCCATTTGCACCAGGCATGTATGTTCCGGATTACTGAAGCTTCATCAAGAGTATTTTATGCCAAAATGATTAGAATAGACAAAACAATTTATTGTGGCACCCTAACGTTTAATATCTATTTTCTGGTAAATATGTTGTCAAGAAGTGTGAGCGGTTTCACAATTTCTGTAGGGTATATTCAGTTGTGTAATTAGATTGAAAGAAATATAGCTAAGGATAAAGGGATTGTGCTAAAGTCATTATTTCCTAAATTGTTATGATGTTTAAGAATTAAATGGCACATCTAATAAGGCTAATTTTCAAAAAAGCAAAAAAAAAAAAAAAAAAAAAAAAAAAAAAAAAATGATGCAAAGCCCATCATCTACATCTTCATTGATCATTCGTTGGTAAATGAGATGCACCAAAACATGTCGTCAAACTTTCAATTGCGACCTTTAACTCACCGACTACGTACTGGAATTGTTAAAAAAATTAGGATGTTATCCCCTAAATAGGAGAATTGTCGGACATTTGTCGATCTTCTATTTATACATGTAAACTATAGAAAACAGGGGAAAAACGAGCTCAGGTTACACTAAAAGAAACAAACATCAGAAAGTTGTTTCAAAATATCTATTAAATGATGCATTTTCTGGATCTCTTTTTAAGTCATGATGGATCATGAAATGAGAAAGACACTTTAAAATGCATATTAAATTTCGTTTAAAAATATGAAAAAGAATGAATACCGGTTAATATTTCCATATTCGTGGTAGTACCCGAGGATTTCGTTCGCCTACTTTCACAGTGTTTTGGCAATTGACTTGAAATATATTTGTAAATTCTCAGCCAGAAAAATTTGATAAAAAATTCCTAAAACTAAGGAGTATTTAACTGATGGCATAGCTCTTTACTTAGCAGGATCTTTGATAGAAAATTTAGCTCGAGTTTAGACTTTTCCTCTTTATAATTTCAAATTATTTGGATTTCTTCTTTTCGGCCTTGAGCATTACTGATGAGACATTACTTGTTGAAATGTGCACATGATGCACTGACATGTTTAATTAAGAAATAACAACTAGCTAGCCGTGGTTTATTGTCCAGTAATTCCACGAGTCACATGAACCAATCAAATTATCACCGAGCCGCTAATATAGCACGTGAATGGGCGGAGCTTAGTGAACTGGAAGTTTGTTGGAGATTTTACACCTGGCGAGTTCTATGGTAAATATAGGGAGAAAAGTTCAAGTCATATTAGAATAGAACATAAATTTAGGTATTGGCAATGTTTTATATAACCAGAGACAAAGTAGAATGTGATATGTAAGCTAAAGCTATGTGGTTTAATTAACTTGATACCTGATACATGGTTTGACAATGCTCGTCGTATACGTAAACTCTAAACAAGGCAAACGTTACCAACACAGAAACACCGTTTTTGGACCTAAATATCATAATTGTTAATGGAAAGATTCATACAAGTGTGTATGACAAAAGAGATGATTTTGGATTCAACATAGTAAAACTTCCCTGGCTTGACGGTGTTGTTCCTAGATTACTGTCATACGGTATCTACATTTCACAGCTCATCCTGTATGCTAGAGCATGTACTAAGGTTTTGGATTTCCATAGCAGAAATTTACAAATTACGAAGAAACCTTTAGGAAACTAGTAAAGACTTTCTTGAAATTTTACAAAAAAATTTTGTCAACTTCTTTTACAATTCGGACCCTTACAAGCAACAGAGTATATTACTTTGGATATTTCACAATCTGCATTTTATGGTGAAATAATTTACAAAATAAGGAGGATCAAAGGTAGACGGCATAACCATCCAAAATGCGTCAGAATCATCAAACGCCTTTTATATCGTGGATATGATCCTACTGTCACCAGACGGGCACTAGGCTTGGCACTTTACAAATCTACAGTCTTGTACAAGCGCATTCTTAAGACTTGCACTCTGACTGACTGTGACGACGGGACTCCATGACGAGCCATGTCCAAACATCTTTAGAGAAGACAGGGCCCCGTCACATGTCAATGTCAGTCGGACTCCTCGGGTGATAACATACATGCGCTCGTTACAGCCGTCAGAGCACGAATTGTATTACGTTCTTCCTCTTTTCATATCCATTAACATATCAATCTGTGTTGCTTGGGCCCCTACGTTTTGCGGTCTTGTGTGTGTGTGTGTGTTCATCTAACAGTGAGGAGGTTGTTTTACACCACAATTGTACGTTGTTCGAGACCTCTGGGTAATCGGAAAAGTAGGAGGGTTGTGCGTACGTAATCCAGTATAACCACACCGTATGCTACTGTCGTGACAGATGGTCGTCCTAAGTCGGCACCGATTGCCCATTGGTCTTGTTGATTTATGTGTTCATTTATGTTTGATGTTTCTATTTGATTTGGCGTTCATTGTATCATTTCCGTCTCATGTTGTGCGTGTCTGCTTTGTGTTTTTTTGCAGTGGGTGTTTTGGGGCTTTGCTGTTGGTGCTGCAGCCGAGTGTTGTTGGAGATCCCCTCTTTTCTCGTGAAGTTTGTAATTGCACAACTTCTTTTAAGCAGGCACAAAATCAATGTTAGGTACAGTACTATGAATAGTTACTAAGAAAATTTAGATCTGGAAAAGAAAACATTACCTTTTGCTGTATCTGGAACACGACAAAACCTATTTTTTGGCATGGTACGCCGTAACCATCTTTTCCTTATTAACCTACGGCAAAGTGCTATTTTGAGTAAGGGCAAGCAAATGGTAAAACATAACGAGAAATATTCAATTGTGTTAAACTTGTAATTGCTAAATTGACTACATTCTTTTCAAGAAGGAATCGACTGCATTGCTGTATAGACAATTAACTTAATCAAATCCTGTTATAAAGAGATTCTTAACATTGTAACAGTACACTTTTTTCAAATATTGTCATTGAAATGATACTGGTTAGATTATTTGAAGAGTTGTTACCATATAATCAATGACGGACAGATACTACACACGAAACAACATGCCAACACGACTGCGACAATTAAAGCAGCATCCAACGATGATGATTTTTGGGAATCTGTGAAACAATAAAGATACACACTCAAGAACAAGAATGAATGAAAACGCTCAGATGCAATATTTGTTCTTTTTGCAGCTTTTTTTCCCTGCAAAACTGCAAAAATGGTATTAATGGCAACTTCATGTGATGCGTACTAATTACTTTCTGCTTGTTAAAAGCGGTTCCATGAGGAAAGCAGTTTGTAATATATATCAAAAATGGTATCTTCAGTACTTCTACGCCAACCAAATTTTAAATACAGAGTTCGAATTACCCACCATCATTCACTTTGAAAGGGAAAGATCAAAGCCTAATGTAGAAATCTTAGTTTCCACTGATTCGAAAAAAACTGATGCACAATAAGTTTGATTTTCACAGCGTAGGAACGCTATAGATCTAGTATATCGCTTAGAATCTGTATTAATCATATTTGATTGGTACCCTAAACATACGGTATTTAATACAAAGCTTTATAAGCTCACTAAAAAATCAGTTACAAAGTCAGTCGTTCACAAATGTTCAGAAGTTTTCCGGTTAGTCGCCTTGTACATTCGATTTACCTAGGGAATAAATGAGAATTTATTTTCACTTACTGGTTAATTTTGATTTCGTCGTTGTTGATTTCTGAATGCCATATATTGTGGAAGTTTGCGTGGTTTGATAAGTCGAAGCTGAAAATTCAATCAAAATTGTATATCAAACGATAAAATTCTAACAAAATTATAGATAAAAAATGAACTTTTGTTTACATTCTTTCAAAAGTCTGCACTAGAAGTCAAAACGATTTATTCATACGAAATAATAATCATTATTCCAATAAGGAAAAAGAAAGACTGAAAACCAAGGAATTAATAATATGATGGAGATCTATGAAGGAACATGGTGATAACATAATTTGTGCTTTAACATGAGAAAAAAGAATGAGGAATATGAAAGTCAAAAGTATTAAATGGGAAATATTGAGAAAATATAAGATAATTTGAAATAAAATGAAGAATAGGGAATGATCTCCAGCATGACCACCCTGCATTCACCCAGCAAAATAAACCCACAAGAAAGTGACACATAAATGATATCATACAAATTCCAAATCGCAAAGACACAACAATATTCACTAGAACATCACACAAAACAATCGCAACAGACGTACAGAAACATTAAACATTGATGACAACACATAAAAGGAAGGAGACCAATGTGCACCCGGCGCCTACTTTGGACCGCCATCTGCTTTTAGCAAATGGTGTGGTCATCCGGATTACGTGTTCACAACCCTCCCACTTAGTTGGATACACAGATGTCTCCATAGAACCACAATTGTTGTATAAACATAAAACTTCTCACCGTAAGGCGACATCACAAACAAGAAAGTTAAACGAAGCGGCCTCTTGTAATACAGATTCTATGTAAATGGATCTAAATAAATCTAAGGCATGCGTGTAACAGTCTGTGCTCTGCTGGCTGAAGCGAGCTCAAGATTAATCACCTGAGAAGTCTGACCAACTTTCGGCTAGGACAGAAAATCAAGACCAAGTCTTCTCTGACGAGATGTCAACAAGGCCTATCATGGAGTCCCGTCGTCACGGTTGACCAGTGTGAAACGTTTGGAAAGACACTGGTACAAAACTGTAGATTTGTCCAGTACCATGCTCAGTGTTTTTGTGATGACTTTAGGATCATATCCTCGGTAAAGCTGGCGACCGACTATTTTCTTTCATTTTTGGTTGAAGTTTGATCTGCCTTTGATTCTTCTGATGTTGTTTATAAGGTCACCGTAAAATGATGGCAATGAAATTCCCAATGATACATACTCTGATGCCGGAGTCGTCCTAAATTTTGAAAGAAGTTCAGAATAGTTACTGTAGAATTTCCAAAAAGATTTGACAAGTTTATGATATCTAAATCCTTGACTGATAAGTTTTTTTGTAATTTGTATATTTTTGTCATGGAAGTCCGAAACATGGGAGCAAGCTCTAGCGTATCTGATGAGCTGAGAGATGTGAATGCCGTACGATGGCAATATTGGAACATCGTCATCAAGCCAAGGAAAATTAACTATGTTGAAGCCAAAGTCTCCTCTTTTGTCGTATATCTTTGTTTGAATTTCTCCGTTATTGCTTTTGATATCAAGATAAAAAAAATGGTGTATACTTATCATTTGTGTTAGCTTTGTTCAATGTTAACTCTGGAGGATAAATTTGATTTTATAATGGTCAAAATGTGGGTTATCAATATTCAAAATATCATCAAGATACCTAGAGATGCCGTTGAAACATTTCAAGTCGTCAAATTTCTTGAGTTTTTTCAGATTTTGCATGAATTCATTTTCGTATGTGTATAAAAACAAATCTGCAAGCAGAGGCGAAATATTTGATCAGTTAATACTTCACACCGAAAAAGGCAATGTCTCTGGAACGTTTATATGCAGCTTTGCACCGATTACCCATTTGTCTCGTTTGGTTATGTATAGCGTTTCATATAAAGTATCTTGATGTCGTCTTTAGTGGTCCTAACCCCTTTTATGTCTCTTGTTGTACTTATCTACTCCTTGCTTTATATAGGGAGTGCTTCAGTTTTTTTTTTGCTGCGAGTGCTGCATCCGAGCTAGTATTGTAGGAGATGACCTCTGTACTTTCATAGATTTTCTAACATTGTCAATATTGAAAAATAACCCCCCCCCCCAAAAAAAACCGTGCTAAGGATAGAACTATGCCATCATGGAGACATCCCTTAGCTTAAATAGTTTTTCGTTTATCATTTACAAATATATTTCAAGTCAAGCGCCCAAACACTATGGAACTATACGAACGATATCCTCGGCTGCTAAACAGTTCACCAGCAGAGGTTGAAATTGTCATTTATGTTATAAAAATACTGTTAACGTGGAAATTTTTGCGTGGGTGCAATGTTCGTACTTTTCGCGAATGTGTTTTTATCCCCCCCCCGTTTGAAAATTAATTACAACCAGTATAAAGACTAAAGAAAATACTCCCGATTTTGCCAAAATTACCCTCAAGCATACTGTTGCAATGGTCATTTAACTAAAATTTCTTCAGCGAAAATAACCATGGTAACGGAATAAAACAATCCCCTTCCATAATCGTTCTATAATCCTAGGAAAGCCTGAAGGCAAATGTTCGTTTATATCAATTACATATGATAAATTTGATTTACCTTAGGAATGTAGAAATGTTTATTTTTACTTACTGGTCATTGTTGATGGAGTCGTTGTTGATTTCGGAATGCTGTATGTTGTAGTTGAGTGCGTGGTCCGAGAAGTAGAAGCTGAAAATTCTGACAAGATTTTTCAAAGACTAAATTTGTATGTCTGCGAGGAAAGTCTTAACGTTCTACTGATATGGAAAAAATGAAATAAGGATGAAAAAAATGATTGGCAACTGTGGATTTTTGGTGGACATCTATAAATTGACGAAGGAACAAAATGAGGTGCCTTTTCATAAGACAATTTCCCTACGTCCTTTCCTTTCTGTAAACTTGCTTTTTTGTCTCATAGTGTCCGCTGTATTTTTTATCCAATTATTTAACTTGTTGACAAATGTCTATAAAATCTTCTGCGAGTGTCTTCCGCTGCTATCACTGCAACTTGTCATGTAAGAGATCCCTCGCTTATTCATTGCTTTGTCGGATGCATTTCACGACATTGAGGCACATGATACCTAGTGTGACACACCTCGTTTGACTTTCGTGTTAACCTTAATATCTTGTATATGTCCAATTTCTATTGTCAATATTGAAATATATGTTCTATCATAAAATTTCAGCGCACCATATACGCACTTGAACAAGCTATGTCTCATCAATTTACATTTTTGTCTTGTTTGTTAGTCCTTTTGTTGTTCTCGTTTTGTGATTAGAATCATCGGTTGCATAGAAATGTGATTTTGTCTTTATTATGTGATATCAGTTTTCATGGTTACAATCGCATAAATCTTTGACCTCAAAAACTAGTGTTCTACACCCAAAAGCTGACGTCATTTACTGAATAAATCGAAATGGCTTATATAGAAAGTGATATATCAAAAGAAAGATCATTTCCGGTAGATTTCATTGGTACTAAATGATTTATACCTTTCCGATACTATTGTCACTCTGAAAACGAAAGTGAAAGTGAAAACAGGGAACTTTTGACATGTCATTCAGATGGACTTCGGTCCCATTATGACCATTGTTTCAAATTCATTCTTGAAATAAAAAGTATGCTGTTTTGAAGTCAATAGCTGTCTAAATAATATATGAAATTTATTTAGGGATTTACCGCTCCGTTTTTGAGAAATCCACAATACACCACGAAGAACCGAATTTCACAAGTCCCCATTCTGAGCACCTCGCCGGAAATCACCTCTAAGTTGTGACTCCTTCCAGATTTATTTTTATATGAATATCCAAAAATAGAACCCATGAAAATCTTACAAAAATCTTACAGAATCTGATGATACCTTAAAACTTGCCTTCATTTTAATTACCATACACACTATAGCGATATCAGCCTCTGACTCTTTATTTAATTTAAAGTCAAGCGCCCAAACACTTTGGAACTATACGAACGATATCCTCGGCTGCTAAACAGTTCACCAGCAGAGGTTGAAATTGTCATTTATGTTATAAAAATACTGTTAACGTGGAAATTTTTGCGTGGGTGTAATGTTCGCACTTTTCGCGAATGTGTTATTATCGCCCTACCCCCGTTTGAAAATTAATTACAACCAGTATAAAGACTAAAGGAAATACTCCCGATTTTGCCAAAATTACCCCCGAGCATACTGTTACAATGGTCATTTAGCTAAAATTTCCTCAGCGAAAACAACCATGGTCACGGAATAAAACAATCCCCTTCCATAATCGTTCTATAATCCTAGGAAAGCCTGAAGGCGAATGTTCGTTCATATCAATTACATATGATAAATTTGATTTACCTTAGGAATGTAGAAATAATTATATTTACTTACTGGTTATTGTTGATGGAGTCGTTGTTGATTTCGGAATGCTGTATGTTGTAGTTGAATGCGTGGTCTGATAAGTAGAAGCTGAAAATTCTGACAAGATTTTTCAAAGACTAAAAGGAAAGTCTTAACGTTCTACTGATATGGAAAAAAATGAAATAAGGATGAAAAAATGATTGGCAACTGTGGATTTTTGGTGGACATCTATAAATTGACGAAGGAACAAAATGAGATGCCTTTTCATAAGACAATTTCCCTACGTCCTTTCTTTTCTGTAAACTTGCTTTTTTGTCTCATAGTGTCCGCTGTATTTTTTATCCAATTATTTAACTTGTTGACAAATGTCTATAAAATCTTCTGCGAGTGTCTGCCGTTGCTATCACTGCAACTTGTCATGTAAGAGATCCCTCGCTTATTCATTGCTTTGTCGGATGCATTTCACGACATTGAGGCACATGATACCTAGTATGACACACCTCGTTTGACTTTCGTGTTAACCTTAATATCTTGTATATGTCCAATTTCTATTGTCAATATTGAAATATATGTTCTATCATAAAATTTCAGCGCACCATATGCGCACTTGAACAAGCTATGTCTCATCAATTTACATTTTTGTCTTGTTTGTTAGTCCTTTTGTTGTTCTCGTTTTGTGATTAGAATCATCGGTTGCATAGAAATGTGATTTTGTCTTTATTATGTGATATCAGTTTTCATGGTTACAATAGCATAAATCTTTGACCTCAAAAACTAGTGTTCTACACCCAAAAGCTGACGTCATTTACTGAATAAATAGAAATGGCTTATATAGAAAGTGATATATCAAAAGAAAGATCATTTCCGGTAGATTTCATTGGTACTAAATGATTTATACCTTTCCGATACTATTGTCACTCTGAAAACGAAAGTGAAAGTGAAAACAGGGAACTTTTGACATGTCATTCAGATGGACTTCGGTCCCACTATGACCATTGTTCCAAATTCTTTCTTGAAATAAAAAATTATGCTGTTTTGAAGTCAATAGCTGTCTAAATAATATATGAAATCTATTTAGGGATTTGCCGCTATGTTTTTGAGAAATCCACAATACACCACGAAGAACCGAATTTCACAAGTCCCCATTCTGAGCACCTCGCTGGAAATCACCTCTACGTTGTGACTCCTTCCAGATTTATTTTTATATGAATATCCAAAAATAGAACCCATGAAAATCTTACAAAAATCTTACAGAATCTGATGATACCTTAAAACTTGCCTTCATTTTAATTATCATACACACTATAGCGATATCAGCCTCTGACTCTTTATTTAAAGAAAATTGACCGGGGCCAAATCAGCTTCGAGGCTATAGGGTTTATACTATTAAAACCCATGGTTAATATCAAGAAAATGAAGTTAAGGGATGTCTTACTCATATTTCAATTAGTTGTGAATGAAAAGTTGATATCATATCAATCTTATAGCCAAATTAAACGTGGATAATCGAACTCTTTCAAATGATTAACAACGTATGTTACGCTTGAATGAATCACAGGTACAACCAATTTATCGTATGACGTCAGTTTGATATCGCGGTCTTTTTCTAGGCTCTCAAATTGTTCTCTGCCCAGTCAATATTAATTCTTCCTTTTGATTGTTTATTTTCCATATCTCCCCTCAGATTCTGATAATACCGATTGCTGATTTTTCGTGTTCTCTTTCATTTCCACGTGATATCCGTCGAAGATACTGTTTTGATTAGCCTCAGTACTACCCGTGGGTAAATAAGGGCTTGTATACGCTTAAAGTAACTTGATTTTCAAAATCCAATTGGTTAAAAGTTTTAAAATTATTTTCACGTTATAACTATTATTTCATATCTTTTCTTTCATAAATGGATGTCCTAATTTACTTCTTTTTACCCATTGAATACCCAAGATTACCCAACAAAAGTAAAAACAAAAGAGAGAAGGACATGTGAAATATAGATGAGAGACGCGAAAAGATTCGTCCTCTACAATCTTACTTTAATGCTTGCTGAAAAGATGAAAAGGGTGAAAAAAGATCATTAAGTGTTCACATAGTCGAAACGAAACTTGATTGTCCGAGAAGAAAAATAACCAAAATGAGTTCAAGAAGATCCTGAAGATAATCTCAATAGCACTCACAATAGAGCACAAAATTGAGCATCGACGGACCCCTAGCAGCCTAGAGGTGGGACCAGATGCAGCCCCTAGATCTCTGTTTAACGAATCAAAAAAGAAAGTCTAGGAAAGGAGAAAGGGAGTTTGAGAGCCCTCTATATAGCCTTTATTCACACTCTTTTAACTGAAGAAAAAGTTTTGTCTTATCTACGAACCTGCACATAAAGTCATTTGTGTATGATTCATACATCTAGCACCTAGGTTCCTAGCGTTGTATTCAGCAGAACCGTTTCTCAGCTTTTCTTGTAGGTTTTTGTATATCCATATTTGATTAATACAATCTCTGGAGTACATGATAAGATCATATGAGGTGAGACTTATATTTCCAATTTGAATGCTCTGTACACCTGCAGCAGGGAAATAATGAATACATAGTACATGATATATTGTTACAAAAAGAGTAACAATCGTTTAACTATCATTCTAAAATACATAAGAAAAATTGTGATCTCAAACATCACTCGGTTGCACTACCCTCAGCAAAACACACCAAATGTGAAAACACAGAAGAGACAAGCGTAAAAAGAGACACCTAAGGGACAAAGAAAACTAAATAAAACCCAACATTGAAACAATTAACACCAGAAAGGAGGGAATCTCCAACAAGACCTGGTTGCAGTACCAACAGCAAACACTCAAGCGAAAACACAGAGAAGACACACACAGCAAGAGACATAAAAGGGACAAGGAACACCAAACACGAAATCAAAACACCAAACACAGACACATAAACCAACGAGACCAAAGGCAATCGGTGCAGACTTAGGACGACCATCTGCCGGCAAATTGTGTCGTTATCCAGATAATGTGCACACAACCCTCCCACTTTTCCGGCTACCCAGAGGGCTCGAAGACACGCACACAGATAAATATGAAAGCACCACACAGATAAATATGTAAACATATGAATATGAAAACAAAGGGCGTACGAAATACAGTCCGTACTCTGCCACCTAAAGCGAACTCATGCCTGTTATCATGTCCGAACGACATTAAGAGAGGACAGGTGGTCGGGACAGGGCCCATTATGGAGTCTCGTCTTCACAGTCAGTCAGATTGCAATTCTTAGGAATGCTCTGGTATAAGGCCAAGTACCATGGCAAATATGGATAATGACCATATCTCCATACATTGTACAAAATCGATAGTTCAGAAAATCATAAACCGAAGGTAAACAAATGACAAAAATGGATAATGACCATATCCCTATATACAGCACAAAATCGATAATTCAGAAATCATAAACCGAAGGCATACAAAATCAGGATAAATCAGGAACCAAAGCAAACAAACAAAAACCTCCGCCACATGAAAAGAAGCGAACTCCCGAAATGGGAGTGAGACCAGGAGCCCAGGAAGAGTCAGCATCTCCTGTTTCCATGCAACACCTTCAATTCGTTAGAATTGTTACATCCAGTTACTTCCATTTTGGAAGATTTAAAGTATAATCTTTGGTTGGACGGTACAAATGGTCTATGACAGAATATCATCTACCATTCTGGAGAGTGGGACATCATAGTGTATGACGAGTTCCCCATATTGACCGAAGAACTTCCTCAGTGACGATGTTAGTCGGTCACAAACGTATCCCTGACTGAGAAGCTTATCTGAAAGACGCCTAGCTCTCAGAATAAAATCTGTATATTTAGTACTTGCTCTGGCATAGCGTATCAACTGAGATATGAACACGTCATAAGCAGGCGATGCTACTCAGAAAAGGAAAGTTTGTGATGCTGAAATTGAAGTCGACACGTTTTTCATAGAGTTAGGTTTTCATGTGACCATCAGTGTCGTAGAAGAACATTATGTCCAAATAGGATGCTGAATTATTTGTCTCTGTAGTTTCTATGATTTCAAGCTCCGAAGCATATATTCTGATGAGGTAATCCGCAATTTTGGATTATTGATAGACAACACAGCGTCTATGTATCTGTAAGTGAAGTTGAAGTCAGAAGCTAAGTATCTTTTCCCTTCAGAGACCAAAGATTGAATGAATTCAGCTTCGTACGAGTAAAGAAAAATGTCGGCAAGGAGTGGGGTACAATTGGTCCCCATTGGAATTCCGACAATTTGCTAGAAGACCTTTACACCGAACACCACAAAAATGTTGTCGATCAGGAAGTTTAACATCTGGATAATATTTGTTTCAGTGTACTTATTTTCAGAATCGGACTTTTCTTTTAAGCAGGTTTTTTCATAGTTAACAACAATAAATTTGTATTTGCGATTGCCGTTCTTGCTTGTAAACGCATTATTTATAATTTTTGCGAGTCTTTCTTTCAATTTTGAATGTGAGATTGTAGTGTATAGTGTCGAAAAATCAAAGGCTTTGATCGAATTGACTCTACTAAATTGAATGGATTTCAGATGTTCTAAAAGTTCCTTCGAATTCTTTTAAATCCATATCTGGCTGATACCGCTACGGGAATATACTGTCGAACAATATTTTTGAAGTCCAGATTTGATTTCAGAAAAATTTTTGGTGAGTAAGATTGATACAGATTTGGTTGAACATTTTGAGGAACAAGCGATGAAACGTTGTTTGTACGGACTTTTATGCATTTTAGGTATATAATATAAGTATGGTAAATCTAAATTTAAATTATTTGTGTCAAATACCGAGTGTCCGTCCCGATTGATTATTCTTTGATGATTACAACCCCGCTGATTCCATCTGTCGTACAAAGACGAAACATTAAACAACAAGACCAAGAAGGAATGGACAATCGGTGCCGACTTAGGCCGCCATCAGCCATATTAGTAGCAAATCTCAACCTTATTGGGAGCACACCATCAGCAACATTAGTAGCAAATCTTAACCTTATTGGGAGCACACCATCAGCAACATTAGTAGCAAATCTCAACCTTATTGGGAGCACACCATCAGCAACATTAGTAGCAAATCTTAACCTTATTGGGAGCACACCATCAGCAACATTAGTAGCAAATCTTAACCTTATTGTGAGTACAAAGTGGTATCGAAGAATGTACAAATTTTTGTGTACAATAGCTTCCTCAATGTAAGATGACGTTTGTCGTGCCATCTTGATTAAATCATGAGATTTCCATGTTTCAGCTGACATAATACATATTATGAAAGGTCAAATGAAGTAATGTTACCAGTGCTTTGTCCACAACTGCAGGGAATCAACATCAGAAGATTTAGTTAAGAAGAGTTAATTGACAACAAAATGTTTAATTTAGATGAAAGTTTGAATACGTTGATTATTAGAGAAAAGTGGCTCATATTCATAATAGACATTTTTCATGTTCGCGGACTTCGCACATTGGATATCGTACATCCAAGGGACTGTGTTACAAAAGTGAATTGTTTATGTTACCCTTATGATCCTGAAATACTTTGTATAAAATTTTTATTTGTTTTCGTGTTTGAATATACATATATATTTGAAGCTCCCCAGCGTCACTTTGTCAATTGTGCATTCAGATGTTACTTTTCTAATTTGATATGACCCCTAAAAGTAGTGAGTGCGCAGTCCGAAGTACGTCAACTTGAAATTTAATCTGAAATGATTACACTGGACGCCGATTGTAATACTAAAAATTGGGCGCTTTCAGTGTTTCTTCATCTCTTTTGATAAATTTGTTCTATTATGACTCAGAAACCAACAAAATAAAAAGAAACAATGATGAAGCCTCTGTCGGAGAGACTTTCTCATGAAGACCATATATGTATTACATTTACCTTCTTTCAACACCAATGTAGTGTTACATTTCCTTTTTACCCTATCACAATTAGCTCGTATAGAATCGGTGGGCTTAGAAACCATGGGAAAGGAGCAGTTTCCGGGCATGGGTATCCAAATGCCGGCCATCCAGGCCACAGAACACAGTTGTATTTTGCATCCTTGGGTTAACGATAACACTGAAAACGAAGAGTTTTATGTAACAAGTCTTCAAATTCATAGCATATTTAAGAACATATTAATTTGCGCATGTACCAAACATGCACGTTTCGGGTACTCAATCCAAAAAATAAAATATATGCTTGAAACGGAATAAAATCAGTCATCTTCTTCAACTCATATGATCGTTGCAATATTCTTCTCAAAATCTCGTTGCGCCACAAAATTTCGCTAGCTTTCCCTAAATTTTGCATGATTTTCTTTTTTAAAATTTGGAGATGGTTGTCCTTTTCATGTCTTTTAAAGGTCATGTACATGCCAAGTTAACAGAATATTCATTCGACTCGATCATTTATCACAAATACTTTTGACCTTTTGAAAAAATTGACACCAGAAATAGAAATACAAATCTCCACTTCTTCAGTATTAACATTCAGTCACCATCATACCAATACTGTATCCATATTGTAATACGCGTGCTCTTCCATGGCATGCTTAGACTTAATGGTAGACTTGTTTTGAACGGATACGTACCGTGTGAATACATGAGACCCACTAGTAAAGTAACGGACGTTTAACGGACTTCACCGTACAAGTAACTGAAAAGCAACGGATGGAACGGATATGTTAACTGTAAGAACCGGACAAAACGGACAATGAACGGACGACCATTACTTGTCCCATGGCCTCCGGTAGCTGTCCGTTACATCTCCGTTTTATCCGTTTCACATCCGGTAGATGTCCGTTCAAGACTCGAGTCTACTTGACATCAACGGACACCTAACGGATATGAACGGACACCTATCGGAGATGTAACGGTCAAAACGGATACCAAAGGATACGTAACGTGTGAGTAATGGACGCGTTAGTCCGTTCTGTCCGGTGGCAAGTTTTGAACATGTTCAAAATTTGCAAACGGACAGAATGGACACCAACGGACATCGCCGGACGAGTAACGGATGAAATGGGGATTTAACGGACGACCAAGGGATGAGTAACGGATGCGAGCAGAAACCAACGGATTTTCAGTTGTGTTATCCGTCACTCTTCCGTTTGCCTTATCCGGAAACCTAGGACTGAGGTATAAACGACTTCCTTCTGAGGGCAAATCAACTTACCGAGAACCTACACAATAAAATTTCGGACGATAATATGGAAAAATGAACCACATTACATCTCCAAGCAGATACTTACTCTCTACGGTTACCTGATCTCATCTCATTCGGGGATTCACATTTGCTCATTTGTAGAATCTTTAAGTTGTGTTCTTTGTTTATTTCATGTTTTGGTGTTGTATTCCAAATTATGATTTTTTATGAAAAAGGTTCTCATAATGTTTGATTAATGAATGAAAGTCAAACACAAAAGCCGAAACCGTATTCCAAAAACCACAATCGATAGACTTACGAATTCTGGGAAATATACAAAACAGAACTTCCTCATGCAAAAAGAAGTAGGACAAACAGACGGAGACAATAACACAAGCTCAACAGCAACACGAAAGACAACTTTTCTAATGAACCATCTCCTGCTCAAATGCGGAAGGCACTGCAGAATGCATTGTAGGCGGCGCGGTTAAAACGCAACGCACTAATTATTTTCATATATCACATGAATCATATAAGATGTCAAATGCAAGTATAGTATCCAAAAGAGAAGAACCAAAAAGGAAGCCCAAAGTCCACCCCCAATGTCCGTCTTACTGTTACCCACAGTGCTTGGCCATGTAATGACCAAAAATAATAGCAAGTTGTGCAAGCCCGAACAAACCCGACAAAGGAATACATATACGCTATAATTGACAAATGAAATCCCACTAATCCTCAAGCCCGCCAAACATGATAATTTCTTATGGAATATGCCATAACAGAATAGAAACATAGCGAACACTCAAATAATACATTACACTATCGGAAGAAAGCAGAAAAATCCATGAGTACATCAGAAAACTTTTTAAAAAGTAATATTAATATTGAAATATATGTTATGTGGTAAGAATGATAATAAAAAAGTCTCAAAGTCGAGAAGGTAAGCAAGGCAAAACCGTAAGAATTTCCATTGGAACGATTGCGAACCTCGAAATGAATAATATTCCGTAGTGAGAATTTCAGCAAGTAATGTCTCATCAATGATGCTCTGGGCCGAAATAGAAAATATCCAAATCAGATTTGATTTACTAGCATCACCTCTCATCAATGTCTTAAAATATACTAGATAAGGACAGAGCTATGCATTGATGGAATCGTCCCTTTTCATTTCTTACTTTAATAAGTAAAGTGCTAGAGATTTGGCAAGTATATTTCAAGTCAGTGCATAAACACTGTGAAACTATTCGATAATTTTCGATTAGGAAACACGCTGTATGTCATTTTTATGAGTTTCTCTCTCGTGATTTGGCCTTGTTTATGCAAACTTCATATCAGTGGAGCCTAGTTAAAGTAGAATCAATTTATCAAATTTTCCTATACGTGAGAAATGATTGTGTTCAATACCTATTTTTGAAATACGTAAGAATCTTTCGTTCACATAAACTCTATGTTAATCAATGGGGTTTTTTTTGTATTAATCAAAACCATGAATTAGAATTCTTCATAACACTATTTCTTGCATAGACAAACGTTTATTCTTTTGATTTATCATTCTAAAGAAATATGTAATGAATGAATATGAAAACTGAACACCTAGGATTTCTATTTCATCATAAATTCATAAGATAATTTACATTCTACATAGTGATTGAATGGCTGTAGTCATCACCAAACAAGTCATACTTACCAGATTTGTACATCAAAATGTACATCAAGACAATCACCGAATTTGACAGGTTTTCATGGAGCTGTTGCGACGGGTGTTGCATGCAATCAGGAGATGCTGACTCTCCCCGGGCACCTGGTCTCACTTCGGAGTGTTGTTCATTGCGGGGTTCGCAGTCGTTTCGATGGAAATTCTCACGATTTGACATTGCCTTCTCGACTTTGAGACTGAATAACTGTTAGGTACTTATTTGATGTTTATAACAAGTAAAATCTCCAAAAGGTCTTGAATCTTACCTCCTTGGAAGCAAAAGACAAAAAAATTCCATCTCAAATTAAGTTTCATTGGAAAGATACCCAAGGTAGAGAATATTCAAAATGGCCTAACAATCACAAAAAAGCTTCCTGGTTCCTGATTGTCGATAAGATTGAAATAAATTCTTAACATAGATAAGATAGATGAAGTACAAACTTACAAACTTATATATATATGTATTTCTCATATACTTGTACATAAGGTAAATAAAGATTAAACGCGTGTTCTTTTTGTCGAATACTTTAGTATCTTATAGCAGCGTTGACCGTGGAAGTCAACAGAGAAAATCCATTACTGCGGTACACTGGATTAACGACCTCTTCTACATGTACATGTATTTCTCAATATATAAGTGAGTCCTGTAGCATCATATCCCACCCTTCCTGCTACGTCTTTCGGTACGCTTTTTCGACATAGTAACTTTCATACTTTTTTTGGCATATTACATTGTTTAGATTTTAGGATCACTGATGAGGGTTAAGTATCCGAAACGTGCATGTCTGGTCCACGTTGCCAATTTATCCGTTCTTAAATGATGCTATTCAATTTGAAGACGTTTACTTTTGTATTTCAGAAATAGAATTCAACGCTTGTCAAAGAAAGTTTGAATCATTTCGATCTGAACTTTGAATTTACTTAAATGATACAAACAATACACAATTCATCTTTGCCTTAAGAAAGACAATCATGCTACTCACAGTCGCATGTCACGTGATATGCAAATTATATGTTCCCTGGGAATTCACATGGATTAAACCAGGTTAATACTGTCTAAATCCACTTTATCTTAATTCAATTCTTGCGTATCATATGGCCATCATTATAAATTATATGGTGGTAATCTAATCTGATCAAGAATAGAGATATATTCAGAGAACACTTGAACAGAAATTTTCGATGCTCACTACATGTTACGATATGGTGCATGGACAGATACAAAATTCAAAATTTTCTATTAAAGTGTTCTCTGAATATACGTCTTTTCTTACCAGAATAGATTACCATCATAAAATCGATAATGATGGTCATATGTTAAGCCTAAAATTAATTTTTATATAGTAGATTTAAACAGTATTCACCTGAATTTTATCAAAGGGGATTCCCGTGGAACATATCATTTTCGTGTCACGTGATATGCGACCGTGCTACTATTGGAGAGGAAAATGACTATTGCAATAATACTGCTAAATAATACTGGTTTCATGAAATAATTAAATCAAATGTTTTTCAGAAAAAAACAGATGTCTCCCCCCCCCCTTCTTCTAAGTTACTTTGACCTTGGGCCAAGATGATGTGAAACCTTTGAGTCATGGGCAACATCATACTAAAACATGAAAGTGATTCACTGTATTGTTTGAGGTAAAGCCCAAACTTGATTAGCATATACAATTTCATTATAAGCATATTTAGTGAAATTGACTTTGGTCACATGACCTTGGATATAGGTGATCTGAAAAATACATTGTATGGATCATGAGCAACAAAAAACTGAATTAGTGATTGGATACACGATTCAAAAAATATGAGCATAAGCATAACAATTTCAGCCTGGACATAATTAGCATATACAATTTCATTACCAAAGTAAGAAGTGACCTTAATCATGTGACCTTGGGTCAATGTGATAAGAAACATTTAGTCCTTAGAAACAACATATTAAAATATGAAAACAATTGTAAGAAGGGTTCAGGAGATATAGCCCAGACAAGATTAGTACGTACAATTTCATTAAAAAGAACTAAATGATCTTGACCTTGGGCACATGACCTTGGATCAAGATGATAAGAAACCTTCCAATCCTGAGCAACAGCATTCTAAAGTATTAGAGTGATCCAGTATACGATTCCACAGATATAGCCCAGACTCAATAGCATTTACAAATTCATTAAAAATGTAAAACTTGACCTTGACCTTAGTCATATGACCTTGAATCAAGGTGGAGTGAAACCTTTGGGTCATCAGCACCATCATACTAAAAAATGAAATGATCCGATCACAGTTCAAAAGATTAAGCCTGGACATAATACACATAACAAATACAATGTCATTTAAAATACATGTATACTAATTGACCTTGACCTTTGTCACATGATCTTGAGTCAAATTGATGTGAAACCTTCGGGTCATAAGCAACAAAATACTAAAATATAAAGCGATCGTGCAAACGGTTCAAGAGATAAAGCCCGAACAGGAATGCATGTACAATTTCATTAAAAATACACTAAGTGACCTTGACCTTGGTCACATGACCTTGGGTCAAGGTGATGTGAAATCTTTGGGTCATAAGCAACAACATATTAAAATATGAAAGTGATCTGGCGAACGGTTCAAGAGATCTAGCCCGGATAGGAATGTATGCATAATTTCATTAAAAATGCACTAAGTGACCTTGACCTTGGTCACATGACCTTGGATCAAGGTGCTGTGAAACCTTCGGGTCATAAGCAACAACATACTAAAATATGAAAGTGATCCGGCGAACAGTTCAAGAGATCTAGCCCGGAGAGGAATGTATGCATAATTTCATTAAAAATGCACTAAGTGACCTTGACCTTGGTCACATGACCTTGGGTCAAGGTGATGTGAAACCTTCGGGTCATTAGCAACAACATACTAAAATATGAAAGTGATCGGGCAAACGGTTCAGGAGATATAGCCCGGACACGATGTGTGGCAGACGGACCGACGGACGGACAGACAGACGGACGGACGACGAAGGCAAAACCAATATGTCTCCTCCCCGTTGGGGGGGGGGGGGGGGGGGAGACATAACAATTGCGATACAATGTATTGGCATGTACATGTACACAACAGGGCACAATATGAATGAATGTAGCGAAAGAGACGCTTTTTATGAAAATTCACCACTGAAATCTTAAACATTCTGTCTACTTGTATAATATTTTACGAAAACAAAATTGAAGCCATTGAACATGATTAAATTACAATATAGTTGTGCATTTTCTGACCTCCGAAACTATCGATAGTTAAGCATACATTGCATTTGACTTTCATTCACTGATACTTGCTGTCGATATACTAGTATCACTATCGGAAGGATCACTATTGCGATATATCGATAGTTCGAAGTATGATAAATTTCATATGTATGAATAGAATAAATTGTATAATATGCAAAATACTATGAAAATACTATTATCGCATCAAGAACAGTGATTAAGATAAACTTCAAATTATTCAGTGACATGTAAAATAATGTAGACCATATTTCAAATGAAACCGATACAAATTATTATCAATATATTGCAATGAAAATATTGTACATGTATATGATATATGGTAATGTAAAGGTGATTAAATATAGACATAATACATAAAAAATCATAGAGCAAGTTGAAAGTATATTCAATAAATCAAGCAGCGCCAACAACATCGAGTTCGTAAAAACGATCAAAGCAAAAGTAAGTGGTAATCTTAGAATGCCGACCGATAGAAAAGAAGTATAATGAAATAAGAAATACATTTTAAATATTTTTCCCCGGAAAATTAAACATGTTTGGCAATGACATGTCTCATATTATTGATATTTTTCATGGAAGGTGCATATGATACCCTAAGAACGAAAGTACCTTTCATCTTTTAAATAACGTTTCGTTGCCATGATAACCAAAGTTGCGTTAAATTATCCCTTAACTTTTAACTTACTAATAAATAATCGTTTTATAATTTACGAAAAAATCAAGAAAACTAAGTGATGCTCTCATTATGAGTATTGTAATTTGTGCGCCCTTTGTTTTATATCCACTTACATATTCTGTGTTTTAAAGAGGGCGCTACTGAAATTATTTTGGTGGCTCCGCGGAAGAAATTAAAGAGGGCTCTACTACTAAAATTAAAGAGGGCGCTACTGAAATCATTTTCGGTGGCTCCGCTGAAAGCATCACTGATGAGAATTTAATATTTGAAACACTTGTCTGGTGCATGTAAATTGGTTTAAAATTTTCTTCAAGAAGGTAGAGAGTTGGAACCCTTCGACATTATTGATATAGACACTTATTTCACGTTGCAGTGTGGAGCAGTTAAAATCGTTACCCGTGGTCTGATGTTTGTCAAGTGTATTAATTACTTCTTTCCAGCTCTGTCACCTGAAAGAAGCTTTGGTTTTGCCTTTTATCAAAGTATCATATAATTTTTGCTATTTCGAAAACTAGCCATTTCACCGATAAATACCATCGAAATTGAAGGAGTTTAACATCTTAGAACAATCCCTCCAATGCTATTTTGAACATAGATTTTATTTGGATATGCTACTGAATCGACCCTACAGGAAATTTGGAGCCGCGCAATCTCTGTAATGTTAATGTAAAAATAAAACTTCAAAAAATTAAAGAGGGTGCTACTGAAATTATTTTTGTGGCTCCGCTGAAAGCATCACTGATGAGAATTTAATATTCGAAACACGTGTCTGGTGCATGTAAATTGGTTTGGAATTTTCTTCAAGAAGGAAGAGAGTTGGAACCCTTCGACATTATTGATATAGACACTTATTTCACGTTGCAGTGTGGAGCAGTTAAAATCGTTACCCGTGGTCTGATGTTTGTCAAGTGTATCAATTACTTCTTTCCAGCTCTGTCACCTGAAAGAAGCTTTGGTTTTGCCTTTTATCAAAGTATCATATAATTTTTGCTATTTCGGAAACTAGCCATTTCACCGATAAATACCATCGAAATTAAAGGAGTTTAACATCTTAGCACCATCCCTCCAATGCTATTTTGAACATAGATTTTATTTGGATATGCTACTGAATCGACCCTACAGGAAATTTGGAGCCGCGCAATCTCTGTAATGTCAATGTAAAAATAAAACTTCAAAAAATTAAAGAGGGTGCTACTGAAATTATTTTGGTGGCTCCGCTGAAAGCATCACTGATGAGAATTTAATATTCGAAACACGTGTCTGGTGCATGTAAATTGGTTTGGAATTTTCTTCAAGAAGGAAGAGAGTTGGAACCCTTCGACATTATTGATATAGACACTTATTTCACGTTGCAGTGTGGAGCAGTTAAAATCGTTACCCGTGGCCTGATGTTTGTCAAGTGTATCAATTACTTCTTTCCAGCTCTGTCACCTGAAAGAAGCTTTGGTTTTGCCTTTTATCAAAGTATCATATAATTTTTGCTATTTCGGAAACTAGCCATTTCACCGATAAATACCATCGAAATTAAAGGAGTTTAACATCTTAGCACCATCCCTCCAATGCTATTTTGAACATAGATTTTATTTGGATATGCTACTGAATCGACCCTACAGGAAATTTGGAGCCGCGCAATCTCTGTAATGTTAATGTAAAAATAAAACTTCAAAAAATTAAAGAGGGTGCTACTGAAATTATTTTGGTGGCTCCGCTGAAAGCATCACTGATGAGAATTTAATATTCGAAACACGTGTCTGGTGCATGTAAATTGGTTCGGAATTTTCTTCAAGAAGGTAGAGAGTTGGAACCCTTCGACATTATTATATCCACTTACATATTCTGTGTTTTATATCCACTTACATATTCTGTGTTTTATATCCACTTACATATTCTGTGTTTTATATCCACTTATATATTCTGTGTTTTATATCCATTTACATATTGTGTGTTGCTTGAGTCCCTGTGTTTTGCTGTCTTGATTGTGTGGTCATCTTACAGTGATGAGGTTATTTTACACTACAATTTGTGCGATTGTGGGGGTTTCCAGAGGTATCGGACAAAAACTTTTTCGGACAGTAACTTGTAAAGCGGGAAAATTGTGCACCCTTAACCCGGATAACCACACCATTTGCTACATGTATGACAGATGGCCGTCCTATGTCGGCGCAGAATTATTCAATATACATGTAGTTTGTTTTCATTGTGTTTTTATGAACAAATTACAGAAACTATCTTGAAAATCCAGATAGATGACATGCCGTGACCAGCTTGTTTTTTTTTTTTATCTTACAGTCAATATCAAAAATAATAGAACACAACATTTTGAAATAAACATATAAGTAAATCGAACAAAGTCATGAAAATAAATTGATTGATCATACCAAAGTTAAATCACAAGAAATGAATACACATTCAAAAGGGTGTTTTCGAATTTGGTTGTGTCTCAGATCAAATGTTAAACGTCTTCAAATTCAATAGCATTATTCATAAATTTGCAGCATGGACCAGACATTCACGTTTCGGTAATTAACCCTCGTCAGTAATCCTCAATCTGATACATTATTACTGGATTTCAATTTAGATTTCACTAACCCATTCCAACAATTAAAAAAGAAAAGATAAAGCATAATTTCACTTCAGGTATTATACATGACAATCCCTTTACTTTTGTAGTTAAAGTATAAGGAAAGATGAACAGTATACGTTATTACGGTTCCTGACAGGTAATATGGTCTGATATACCTTGTCTGGAATTCATAAAACAATCAATGAGACTCATAGAAATATATTTGCAATGTGACAAAATTCAATAGGCCGTATGAGTGAATGAAAGTCAAACACAAAGTCCATAGTCAGAATCTAAAATCATAATTAAAAGTCTTACAAACTCTTGAAAAATATAAAACAGAAACTTCTAAAGAAAAATAAAATACTCGGACAAATAGACGGAGAGAGCATCTCGGCTATATAAACACAAAGGTAAACTTTATATAATGAACAATTTCCAAAGTCCAGAGCAAGTAAGGAAGGTATTGTGGTTGGCGATGTTAAAAATGCGCTGAATAAACATAATTATTCATAAAACATATTCAATAATCACATGAGTAATGTTACATATGTAGTTATAGTATCTAAGTGAGTAGGACCAAAACGGAACACTTTTAGGGTTGAAACAACTAAAGAGATGATGGATACCCAAGCTACCACCATATAGTGAAATATATATGGAAGCTGATTGGATAATAATAATGATTGATCTTATTAGGTAAAGGTACATTAATTTGACTCTCTACGCTCATCAGAATATTTTTTTCATAAAATATTAGTGATACATTATTAAGATAAAACCAAAACTTGACGAATGTCTTTAAAATTGATGTCATTTTTGTGCAGTCTGATGATAGTTTTAAACATCTCTCATATATGGTTGAAATATCAACAAAACAACTTTATCCGCTAATAGTTTCATACAGATCTATCGTTGATCTTTCAAATGAGACATAGATTTCAGATAAATGAACATGATACAGTTAGGTAGTAAAATCAACAATTTATAACATTATTCCCTTTGGAAAACTATTTTGGTTTTTTTTCTATTTTGTTTTTATCTTTATCGTGCTTAAAGAAACATTATTTTCACTTTCTAATTTGTTCATTTGATGCAAAAATACAAAAAAACTTCATCAATTGACTGTTGTCTTTGATTAACAGATTGTGAGACTTCCTTGAAAGCATTGATAACCTGGTGGAGTGGGATTCGTATGTCCATCTATATAACCAAATGCTTCAGTTCTCGTTCCATTACACCCTGTTGAGACAGATCCATTGTGTTCTTCTTGGATTATACTTGTCTCGTGCTCTCCTTGTGCAGTCTCACTAGATAATACTATCTCTCCTCTTTCGTCTGAAAGAGTATGTTGATACTCGTTGGATGTTTGATGATATACATGTGACAATTAAATCGAACGTTATTTAAGAAATAACAACTAGCTAACCATGGTTTATTGTCCAGTAATTCCATCAGTCGCATGAACCAATCAAATTATGATAATTTGATTGGTTCATGTGACGAGTGGAATTACTGGACAATGAAACACGGCTAGCTAGTAGCTAGTTGTTTTTTTCTATTCTAATATAGCACGTGAATGGGCGGAGCTTAGCCCACTGGAAGTTTGTTGGAGATTTTACACCAGGCGATTTCTATGGTAAATATAGGGAGAAAATCTCAGGTCATATTAGAATAGTGGGTAAACATTCAGTGGTTCATAAACATACGCGTCTCCCCAAAATAAGGTAAATATTCTTAGAGAGAAACAAAGTGTTCAAACTCGGCTGCCATAGAAAGGCCTTCCGGAATAAATATGTCCAACTGCACCACACATGCAAAGTTTGAGGCATATTGATGAATAAAGATGTGGGACTTGTAAATTAATACATCATTGTAAGTTTAGAAACTCAACTCGGCAAAGGGGTAAAACGAGAGCTCGCAAAATTCACAATCATATGCATTTTTACATATGACGTCATAATCAATTTAATTATGAAGTCATAATGTATAAATCCGCGATTAGGTGCAATGTCGTATAGTGTTTTTATAACTGGACACCAATCAGAATGCGATTTTCCGGCTCAAGCCGAGGGGTTCGATCAACGTATTAACTAGACAAGTTGTAAATGCTTACCCTACGCTATATAATATGACTAAGACTAGACCAGTCTTAGAGACCCATTGCAAAGTTTGTTAGTGTACGACCACTTTTCAGCAAGCACTCAGTTTATGATAGGTTCAATGCTATACAAGTTCATGAACAGGAAATGAAAAACAGTATTATACTACATTACCTCTTGCTGTTTCAGGAACACGGCAAAACATACCTTCTGGCATTATACGATGTAAAAATCTTTTTCTGATCAGCCTACAAAAAGGGACAACAAATAGTAAAACATTTCAAGAGATTTTCATTGAAATTTTACAATACATTTGTACATCAGAAGGTACCAACTTTATAGCTGTATTAAAATCAAGCTAGATGCTTGTGTCTACAGGTAGACCATATTCTATCGGGATCATACACTCTCGTAAAAAAGTTCTACAGTAAGTGTTTTGAATATTTTCCCCCGAAATGGTCGCCATAGCACTTTCTATAGAGACAAAACCACAGATAGAGCATGTATTCTTTACATATATTTTTTATTTTCGTGCATGAACATCGACGGCTGGTGCGGCTAGCTAACAGGGGATGCTTACTCATACCGGGCCCTTGGTCCCACCTCTAGCTTGCTAGGAGTCCGTCGATTCTCATTTTGGTGCTCTATTGTAAGTGCTGTTGGGATTGAAGTCAGGATCTTCTTTAACTTTTCCAGGTATTGTCATTAAAACAAAATTGTTTTGGTTAGCAAATTCTATTAAGCTTAATTGAATAGTTTTTACCATATAGTCAATGGCGGTAAGATACCAGTCAGTAAACAACATGCCAGAACGATTGCGGCAATTAAAGCAGCATTCGGTGATGATGATTTATGGGGATCTGTAAAATAAGATAGATATCTATATCAGGAACTGTCAAAGAGGCACCGCTTTTGACAGCGAAAACTACAATACAGTCCGCACTAACACTGGGCTCTGGAGATTGTCCATCGGATAAGGTCGCCCTTCGTGTTTCTGTGACGCTGTGTTATTGTTTACGTCTGTTTGTCCCATGTTTCTTTTCTCGTGAGAAAGTTCTGTTATATTTTTTTTTCAAGATTTGTAAGGCTTGGATTATGACATTTGGAATCTGATTTGGCTTAACTAGTGTATCAATCACTGATACTGAAAAACAAAATTAATGGAAACGCAGAGACGCGGTAACAATTCTATTTGATATCTTTACTTCCCCCCAAAACAGCAATAGTTTTTTGTAATATCTAATTTAGGATGTTTACTCATTTAAAATTACTTTCAGATTCTTAAAAGTGATTCCATAAGGAAAATAGCTTGAAAGTTATTTCAGAAATGGTCCAACTAATTTAAAAGAAAAGAATCCAAATTTCCCATGACCATACACTTTGAAAGGGAAAGATTAATACTTAATGAATAGTTTCCACTTATAAAATATATATGAAATTATAAATAATCTTGATTTTGTATAACTAACACAGCTAAGTTGTTTTCAGAAGCTAATGGATTTAGTTTGCCCTTCGAGACAATTGATTTCTTAAACTTATGTGTACGAAATAAATATATACTTGTTATCTTCCTTGATCTGGTCTGGTTTCCATACACATTCGTATTTGTCTGAAGCAGTTTAGTCAAATGGGTTAAAGAAGATCCCGACGATAATCTCAACAGCACTCACGATAGATCACAAAATTGAGCATCGACGGACCCCTAGCAAGCTAAAGGTGGGACCAGGTGTCCGGGAATAGTAAGCATTCCCTGTTTGGCTAGCCGCACCCGCCGTCGATGTTCACGCACGAAAATGAAAACAATATATAAAATGCATGTACTGTCAAGGTGGACAATTCTGACCAAGAGAAGTATAGGAATGAGGAGTAGTCAAACCTGTCTTATGTGACTTTGCAAGGGCCGACAGAAAATAGGTCACATAAGACAGGTGGTCACTGAATACAGGTTCAAGCTGATCCGACTTTCACCAACACAATTTACGTAGTATAAGAGTAATATGTACAACTAAATGAATTACTGCATACATGTATATTGATTCACGTATCTATTAATTAACTATATTGCACATATAAATTCTCATTATATTTCATTTAGAAAATATATATCTCAGAAGTTTTAATCACGAAAAACACTGCTAAGGAGATTTCAATGTTAAAATAATGTAGTTTGAGTCATTAGCAACACTAAAAGTCGTAATATACAGGTTTGGAATCGGTACAGGACAGGAAAATTACGTTCGTTGTCGCGTTAGACAGGTTGTCGCCATATACAGGTTGGTTTCATAGGAATATCGTTCGGGTGGAATGAAAAGGTCGTAAACCAGGAAGTCGCTAAAAAGAGTGTCACTTTAAGACAGGTTTGACTGTACATAATTTGTGACTGTGTGGTTTTAACATGAGAAGAAAGAATGAGAAGACAAAAGTATAAGAAAGGAAAAGGGAATAACATGAAAAGTTATGTAATTTGACTTGAATTTTTCCCCTCCTTTCTTGAGTAATGAAGTGTTCAGTTAATAAATTCGATTTAGATAGGGAATAAACGAGGATTTATTTTACTTACCGGTTAATGTTGATTTCTTCTTTGTGATTTTCTTAATGCCATAAGTCGTGGAAGAGTGCTTGGATTGATAAGTCGAAGCTGAAAATTATAACAAAATTTCATATCAAACGGTAACATTCTAATAAAATTATATATAAAAAGATAGAGTTTTGTTTAAAGTTTTCAAAATTTTGCGCTAGAAGACACGATATATATTATACGCAATAATTATTCCAATGTTAAACGTCTTTAAATTGAATAGCATCATTTAAGAACAGATAAATTGGCAGCATGGACCAGACATGCACGTTTCGGGTACTAAACCCTCGTCAGTGATCCTCATTTCTAAACAATGTAATATGCCAAAAAAGTATAAAGTTACTATATTGAAAAAGCGTACCGAAAGACGTAATGGTGAGAACAGAATGACCGTAAACCAAGGTATTAAGAATGTGATGGAGATTTATGAAGGAGCATGATGGGTACATAATGCTTTAACCTGGGAAGAAAGAATGAGGAATATGGAAGTCAATATTAGTAGAATGGAAACTTCATGACATGTAAGATAATTTGACGTAAAAATGGGGATTTTTTAATTGATCCTTCACGTCGTCAAAGGCAACATCCCATGAACGTTCCAGTGTACATTTGTACCATAAGTACATTTGTACTGATTGCCAATTGATTCCGTTGGTTTATGTGTAGTTGTACAAAGTGTTTTGAATATGACTTCTTCATACGGCTTTTCTAATATGTACACCACGCTTTCTCACGACAGAATTAATAAACGATTTTCCAAACTCATATATGTAAATGGTGTTTTGATCGAGAGGGGGAATCATATATTTTTCCGCTACAGAAAACAAATCATACAAATTAAGGCAATGTAGTGACCTATGTATTGCCTTTTCCCTCCTCTTGGACAACATTTATGTAAGATTTGGTGAGAATCTATATAAGCAGGTTATAGGGATCCCAATGGGTACTAATTGTGCGCCTCTTGTTGCAGATTTTTTTACAGGTATGAAAAAGAATTTATCCAAAATCTTCAAAAGCAAAGAAATCATAATACATGTAATTTGAAATGTTTCAAACAGGAGATGCTCACTCCTCCCAGGCACCTTGATAGGGGTCTGTTGATGCTCAATTTGTGCTCTATTGTGAGTGCTGTTGAGATTATCGTCAGGATCTTCTTTATATCATTGGTACTTCTAGGTACCTGGATGAAATTCTTACCATCAACAATCCAGATTTTGAAAAGTATAGAAATTCTATTTATCCATATGAATTGACTCTAAACAAGGCAAACGTTACAAAGAACCACCATTTTGGACCTAAATATCAAAATTGTAAATGGAGAGATTCATAAATGTGTGTCCATGCTGTAAACTTATCAGGTTTTAAATGATGCTATTGAATTTAAAGACGTTTAACATTAGATTCAACATAGTAAAATTTCCCTGGCTTGACGGTGATGATTCTTGATAACCGTCATACTGTATCTACAGTTCGCAGCTCATCCGATATACTAGAGCATGTACTGATGTTTTGGATTTTCAAAGAAAAAAATAAAAAATTACAAAGAGACTTTAAGGTCAAGGTTTTCGCTTTCACAAACTAGTAGACTTTCTGGAAATTGTACAAAAAATATTGTCAACTTCTCTTGAAATTCGGATCCATATAAGCAACAGAGTATATTACTTTGGGTATTTCACAACCTGCATATTATGGTGACATAATTAACAAAATAAGAAGGATCAAAGGTAGACAGAATTACAATCGAAATTGTGTTAAAATCATCAAACGCCTATTATACCGTGGATATGCTCCTTCTATCACCAGTTGGCTTGGTACTGGCACAATCTACAGCCTTATACCAGCGCATTCTTAAACCACACCGTCTGCTACTTGCATGGCAGATGGTCGTCCTAAGTCGACACCAATTGCCTATTTGTCTCGTTAGTCTATGTGTGGTCTTTTGTGTTTCATGTTTCCATGAAGTTAGTTGATGCAATTTGTCCCTTTTGCGTCTCTTTAAGTGGATGACTGCTCTGTGTTTTTGCATTTGGTGTTTTGTGGTTTTGCTGCAACTAAGTATTGTTAGAGATCCCCCTCCTTCATCGTCTTTCGTGATTGGTTTTTCTTATCCCTTCTACGTCTCGTATGTGCTTGTATACGGTGTGTTTTTACACAGTAGTGTTTCCGTGTTTTGCTCTGGGTGCTGCAACAGTGTCCTTTTGGCAGATGACCATCCTAAGTCGGCACCGGTTGCCTATTTGTCTCGTTGGTTTATGTATGGTCTTTTGTGTTTCATGTTTCTATGGTGTGAGTTGGTGTTCCTTGTCCCTTTTGCGTATCTTTCTGTGGATGTCTGTTCTGTGTTTTTTGCATGGGGTGTTTTGGAGTTTTGCTGAGGGTGCTGAAACCGAGAGTTGTTGGAGATCCCCTCCTTTCTTTCAAAGATTTGCTTCTATAAAATACCACATATCCCTTTGAAAATAATTCGTTTAAAATCCTATAGAAGAGCTTATAGATGAAGTGTTGTTTGCATTAATAACATCAGATAAATCTAACTTACATACGGAATACAAAAAAAAATATCTATTTGCACTCACTCCTTAATGTTGATGTTGATGGTGTCGTTGTTGATTTTTGAATGCCATATGTTGTAGTTGAGTCCGTAGTCTGATAAGTCAAAGCTGAAAATTCTGACCAAATTAGAGAGAGACTAATTTTTCATGTCTGCCAGAAAAATCTTAACGTTCTAGTCATGTGGAAAAAAATAATTGAAATAAGGCAGAAAGAATAATTGGTAACCATGGAATTACGGTTGACATCTATTAATTCACTCAAAAAAAAGATGAGGTGTCCTACCATAAGACATTTTCCATACGTTCTTTTTAAAAACTTGGTTTAAGTTTCTCCTTTTGTCTCATTTTTGGGTTGTATTTTAATCTTGTGCGACTGTCTTCCGCTGTGTCACTGCATCTTGTCATATCAGAGATCCTTCGTTCCTGCATTTCCCGACGTTGAGGCATAATAGAATTTATCACGGCATTGCGACTGAGACAAGGGAAATTCATCCTAGTGTAAAAGATTTGCAATTCACGACGAGGCTTGCCGAGTGGTGGATGTAGCAAATCTTTTGCACGAGGATGAGATTGCACTGTCTCAGTTGTAACGTCGTGATTGATTATTTCTCTCGCTAAGCTCATTTTATTTTCACTATTATGATTTTTAAAAAGTAGAATCGATACCAAAACCTGCACACATCAAACGATGGCGTGACGTCATGTTCTATGACGTCATAATAGGAGTCACGTGGAGTGTGAGACAAGGAAATCTTAAACTGCTACGTCTACGTTTTTTTTTCTTTTGTCTCACGACGTAAGTGAGTGAGAATATTATATCTTGTATAACACATATCGGTTGTCTTTATGTGTTATCCTCAATACCCCGTATTTTCCGCAGATCTATGTTTCTGGTCTTGTTTGTCGGTCCTTTTTGTTAGAATCGCCGGGTGCATAGATTATTTTAGTAAATTATTTTACACAAGCTTTCAAGGTACACGTTGAAAATTACTGAAAAGTTTAAATGGAAGGAAATACAGATGAGACGCAAAATAATTTATCCTATACCATCTCACCTAAAGAGGAAAAAAAGCCTCATTAAGCAGAAATGAATTTTGTTGTCCGAGAGGGAAAATAACAAAGCGTAGCCTCTAGGAAAAGAAAGTCTGAGGAACGGGTAAGAAGGATCCTTACCCCCTCGAGATAGTCTTTATCATACTCTTTTAACTGAAGTGAGCGACATTTGCGTCCAACATACGAACCTGCGCATAATATCATTTGTGGATGATCCCTACATTTATCACCTAGGCCGCCGGCGTTGTACGTAGCAATACCGTTTTCGAACTTTCTCTGTAGTTTTTGGTAAGCCCACTTTCGAGAGAGGCAATCGAAAAGATCGTATGAGGTGATATTAAAGGTTTTATTATGAAAGTTCTGCAAAACTGAAACAAAGAAATAAAATAATAAATACATGGTATAATGTTACCAAAAGGATAAGTAAGGGTTATTCTACTGTCTCCGAGGGCGTAGCCCGAGGAGCAGTTGAATAACCCACTTGTTGCACGGCAATTGTTATGCCATCAAACAATTATCCCCGATGATTGACTAATTATAAGTCGCCATATTCCAAGTACGAGAAAACTACTCATGGTCAGTAAATAGATGAGAATTTTATGCATATTAAAAGAAAAAAATGTTATGATCGCTGAGCGATATAAGTCCCCTACCGGCGGCATATATTTATGTCCTGCAACTCTGCCTATGAATTACTCTTCAATTAAACATGAGTTTTAATTAAACTTACTGTCTGTGCAGCTCAGTTCTGAGGTTTTATCTGCTTTATCGATTCGAAAAAGAGGTCAAGCGTGACGAAAGTTGAACTTGCTCTGTAACTATGCAAGACTAAGCTGAGTATCAAATCTTACCTGAATATCACTATTTGTTGCAGAAAAAAGTCTGGAAAACTGACAAAACTGAATTGTGCAAGTCATCAAGGGGCATAACTCCTTGAAAAATAGGTCAAGCGTGACAAAAGTCAAACTTGCCCTGTAACTATCCAAGACTAAGCTGAGTATCAAATTTCACCTGAATATCTCTCTTTGATGCAGCTGGAAAAAGTCCAGAAAACTGACAAAAATTGAATTTTCCAAGTCATCAAGGGACATAACTCCTCGAAAAATAGGTCAAGCGTGACAAAAGTTAAACTTGCTCTGTAACTATCCAAGACCAAGCTATGTATCAAATTTTCACCTGAATATTTCTATATGTCGCAGACAAAAGTCGGGAAAACTGACAAAAACTGAATTTTCCAAGTCATCGAGGGACATAACTCCTCGAAAAAAGGTTAAGGGTGACGAAAGTCAAACTTGCTCTGTAACTATCCAAGACCAAGCTGTGTATTAAATTTCATCTGAATATCTCCATCTGTTGCAGAAAAAAGTCCGGAAAACTGACAAAAACTGAATTTTCCAAGACATCAAGGGGCGTAACTCCTCGAAGAATAGGTCAAGCGTGACAAAAGTCAAACTTGCTCTGTAACTATCCAAGACCAAGCTGTGTATCAAATTTCATCTGAATATCTCCATCTGTTGCAGAAAAAAGTCCGGAAAACTGACCAAAACAGAATTTTCCAAGTCATCAAGGGACATAACTCCTCGAAAAATCGGTCAAGCATGACGAAAGTCAAACTTGCTCTGTAACTATCCAAGACCAAGCTGTGTATCAAATTTCATCTGAATATCTCCATCCGTTGCAGAAAAAAGTCCGGAAAACTGACAAAAACTGAATTTTCAAAGTTATCAAGGGGCATAACTCCACGAAAAATAGGTTAAGCGTGACGAAAGTCAAACTTGCTCTGTAACTATCCAAGACCAAGCTGTGTATCAAATTTCATCTCAATATCTCCATCCGTTGCAGAAAAAAGTCCGGAAAACTGATATTCGGACAGACGGACAGACAGACGGACAGACTGACGGACGGACGGACGGACGGACAGACAGACCGAGAGGAAACTAAGAGTCCCCTTCGGCGTTGCCGGTAGGGGACTAATAACAGAAAGGAAGTTGAAAGAATTTGGTCCAGTCTATGAGTTAAGTTTATGAAAGATGGAAAAAATTAAAACAAAACAAAAAGGAAATTGATATTTGAATTGACTACATAGGAAACGGATTTTAGAAGTTGCGGCTTAGGATTCCCCTGTACAAGTTTTCCAACAAATATTCAAAACTACGAGAATATTCCGTTATTATTATATCTTTATTTCTGTTCAAAACTATTCAAGGGTAGCAGTCAGTACATTATGAATCGAAATCGTAAGAGTTACATTATTCAATCGAAATCTACGAGTTTTGTCTGGTTTCGTTGGTAGTTGATCATATGCAGGTTGAAATATTTTAAAACGCATGGATCTAGAGTTGACATGGAGTCAGATACCAACCCCTCCCCTACCGGCCACCCCCCGCTGGAATTTGCCAAAAAAAAAAGATTGTGTCCCGTTTCCCCTATTTTCTTTCAAGATCAAAGGCTGGACCCCTTTCACTAACGGGCTGGACCCGCCTCCTGGGAAAAAAAATCTAGATCCGCCCGTGACATTTAAAATAGTACTTCAAACCATCAATCGCGGGATTTTTCTTATGAAAACAATTTTAGTTATTGTTCTTATGCTAAAGGGAACATTCGTTTCCCCCTTTCCTTTTTTTTTGTCATGTTGTATTTTAATAACGGGAGGCGACGGACGTCAAGTCAGTTAAGGACAGTTAACGGCTCAGTTGATCATTCAGTGATCATTAATTCAATCATTGCTTCACAATGAAAAATATTGCACCGTCTGGAAAGGTGTAAATTACCGTCTACAACGTAGACCGTGCAACAACAATAGCTTGTTGCACGGTCTACGTTGTAGACGGTAATTTACACCTTTCCAGACGGTGCAATATTTTTCATTGTGAAGCAATGATTGAATTAATGATTGAACTAATCATTGAATGATCAACTGAGCCGTTAACTGTCTTTAACTGACTTGACGTCCGTCGCCTCCCGTTATTAAAATACAACATGACAAAAAAAAAGGGGGGGGAAACGAATGTTCCCTTTAGCATAAGAACAATAACTAAAATTGTTTTCATAAGAAAAATCCCGCGATTGATGGTTTGAAGTACTATTTTAAATGTCACGGGCGGATCTAGATTTTTTTTCCCAGGAGGCGGGTCCAGCCCGTTAGTGAAAGGGGTCCAGCCTTTGATCTTGAAAGAAAATAGGGGAAACGGGACACAATCTTTTTTTTTTTTGGCAAATTCCAGCGGGGGGTGGCCGGTGGGGGAGGGGTTGGTATCTGACTCCATGTCAACTCTAGATCCATGCGTTTTAAAATATTTCAACCTGCATATGATCAAAGTTCTACCAACGAAACCAGACAAAACTCTTAAGATTTCGATTGAATAATGTAACTCTTACGATTTCGATTCATAATGTACTGACTGCTACCCTTGAATAGTTTTGAACAGAAATAAAGATATAATAATAACGGAATATTCTCGTAGTTTTGAATATTTGTTGGAAAACTTGTACAGGGGAATCCTAAGCCGCAACTTCTAAAATCCGTTTCCTATGTAGTCAATTCAAATATCAATTTCCTTTTTGTTCTGTTTTAATTTTTTCCATCTTTCATAAACTTAACTCATAGACTGGACCAAATTCATTCAACTTCCTTTCTGCTATTTTCTTTTAATATGCATAAAATTCTCATCTATTTACTGACCATGAGTAGTTTTCTCGTACTTGGAATATGGCGACTTATAATTAGTCAATCATCGGGGATAATTGTTTGATGGCATAACAATTGCCGTGCAACAAGTGGGTTATTCAACTGCTCCTCGGGCTACGCCCTCGGAGACAGTAGAATAACCCTTACTTAATAATTATTCTTGAATACAAAAAAACACTGATGTATCGGTGCTTTGTCCATCAACATCTGAAGGAAATCAGCATAAGAAGATATTGATTAAGGTTTAATTTAGATGAATACGTTACGATAGGAAATAATTTGAGTGAGAATATTGAACGCCGATTAAAATTTGGCGCCTTTCAATGTTTTCATCTCCTTGATAAATTTATACTACTATAATATGGAAAAATACAAAAAAAGAGAAGAAAACAATACTGAATAAGTCACAAATTAAATTTCATATCAAATTATCTCATACTGAATCTCTCGTGTAGTCCATTTGGTATAATAGACGTACCTTCAGTTAATACTAAGGTAGTATTGCACTTATTCTTAATTTTGCTACAATCTCGTATAGTATCATCTTTTTTAGAAACCATCGGACATGAGCAGTTTGCAGGCATCTGTATCCAGGAACCGCGTTTCCAGGTCATAGAACACAGGTGTATTTTGCATCCTTGCTGAGTCATTGAATAAGCTAAAAATGAAGAGAACAGTATTATTACAATCATTTGACATGTGGTTGTTGTCCTGTCACGTTTCGCTAGCTTTTTCATAAGGCCCGTTTATTAGATGTTGGTCCTTTTAGCCAATATTAATATTTTTGCATAGACAAACATTAATTATCTTAATTGAATATCATCAGTGGATGAAAGTCCGAAAAAATCAGATTCTAAAAATTACAATCAAAAGGCTTACAAATTAAAAAAAAATTGTTTTTCAGAAAAAAAAAACAGATGTCTCCCCCCTCCCTCTAAGTTACTTTGACCTTAGGCCAAGATGATATGAAACCTTTGAGTAATGGGCAATACCATACTAAAATATGAAAGTGATTCATTATATTGTTTGAGGTAAAGCCCAAACATGATTAGCATATACCATATTTAATGAAATTGACTTTGGTAACATGACCTTGGATATAGGATCTGAAACCTACATTGTATGGATCATGAGCATGACAAAAAACTGAATTAGTGATTGGATACACCGTTTAAAATATAAAGCCTAAACATGATAAGCATAGACAATTTCAGCCTGGACATGATTAGCATATTATACAATTTCATTATCAAAGTAAGAAGTTACCTTAATCATGTGACCCGAGAAGCAACGTACTAAAACATGAAAACAATTGTAAGAAGGGTTCAGGAGATATAGCCCAGACAAGATTAGTAGACCTTGGGCACGTGACCTTAGGTTATGATGATAAGAAACCCTCCAATCCTGAGCAACAGCATAATTAAGTATCAGAGTGATCCAGTATACGATTCCACAAATATATTAGCCCATACTCAATAGCAGTTACAATTTCATTAAGAAATGTAAAACTTGAACTTGAACTTAGTCATATGGCCTTGGATCAAGGTGGTGTGAAACCTTGGGGTCATCAGCACAATCATACTAAAATATGAAGTGATCCTATCTCGGTTCAAAAGATTAAGCCTGGACATAATACACATAACAAATACAATTTCATTTAAAATATACTAATTGACCTTGGTCACATGATCTTGAGTCAACGTGATGTGAAACCTTCGGGTCATAAGGAACAACATACTAAAATATAAAAGCGATCCTGCAAACGGTTCAAGAGATATATCCCGAACAGGAATGCATGTACAATTTCATTAAAATTGTACTACGTGACCTTGACCTTGGTCACATGACCTTTGGTCAAGGTGGTGTGAAACATTCGGGTCATAAGCAACAACATACTAAAATATGAAAGTGATCCGGTAAACGGTTCAAGACATCTAGCCCGGACAGGATTGTATGCATAATTTCATTAAAAATGCACTAAGTGACCTTGACCTTGGTCACATGACCTTGGGTCAAAGTGATGTGAAACCTTCGGGTCATAAGCAAGAACATACTAAAATATGAAAGTGATCGGGCAATCGGTTCAGGAGATATAGCCCGGACACGATGTGGGACAGACGGACGACGAAGGCAAAACCAATATGTCTCCTACCCGTTGGGGGACATAATTCTTGAAAGAAAGGAGAGGATCTCCAACAGCACTCGGCTGCAGCACCCACAGCAAAATCACAAAACACCAAATGCAAAAACACAGAGCAGACATCCCAGAAGGAGACGCAAATGGGACAAGGAACACCAACCCACATCATAGAAACAGGTAACACAAAATACCACACACGCACCAACAAGACCAATGGGCAACCGGTACCGACAAAGGACGGTCATCTGCCATGCCAGTAAGAGGATGGTGTGGTTTTCCGGATTACGTGCGCACAACCCTCCCACTATTCCGATTACCCAGATGTCTTGAAGGACGCACAGTTGTAGTGTAAAATAACCTCCTCACGGTAAGATGAACACACAAACAGACAACATAACGCAGGGCCCAAGATATACGTAGAAAAGATATTCTATGGAACCCTATTAGTAATGTGCATTTTGATTCGCTGAGCAATGAAAAACTGCAAGTGGATTCACGTTTCACTGCAGTTTCAGCTGTGACTTCAGACATTGCCATGACGACGTCGTTTAAAACCGACGTTTTCTAGCGCATTTCTGACCAAATATTAGAATAGGATTATAATACTGATGTTTTACAAAAACTGTCACAAGTATCGGCGACTCCCCTGTCAGATATATCCGTTTCTGATAGGTCCATTTTAGTAAAACACGCTCATGGTAACCCCTTATTCACGAAAAAAAAAAAACAAAACAAAACAAAAAAAAAAAAAAAAAAAAAAAAAAAAAAAAAAAAAACAGAGGGAGACAACAACACAGCCCAACAGAAATAACAACATACTCCCAGTACAACTACGGACTGCATTGAAGGTGGCGTTTTAAACGCGGTGCTAAATAGTACAGTATCAATAAATCCAATTTATAGCATCCAAGTAAGCAGTACCGAAGGGAAGATTAAAGCTTATTTCGGTATACCAAAGAAGAATTTCCAATCGTAGTTCAGGAGTAAAAAATTCAGGGGAATATGGCATAATTGTGTACGTCTCCATTAATAAGACAATCGCTTACCTCCGAATGGAAGCAGGATCAGGTGCCCGGGAGGATATAGCGTTCTCCGACTGCATAAAACACCCGCCGTGAATACCAAATAGAAACGTATCAAATTCGGTAATGTCCGTATGATTCTAAATCAAGGAGAAACAAGAGGTAATTTTCGCTCATTGGCCGCGGTTATAAGAACCAAGGACAAGAAAATTACCAAAACATAAAACGATTGTAAGAAGAGCCACCCTGATAAATTGATGAAGTTACACTATACTTGAAATATGCCACATATTATAATTTCTACTATTACAAAATATCATAAGAAAATATTTCCACAACAAATAATACAATAAACTTTGACGTAGTGCTTTTTCTAGATTTGTACAGGTTTGTCAACTTTCGATTTGATTCATCAGATTCAACATTACAATAGGGGCAATTGTCCGATAGAAAGAAACATTCTTGTGACTAGTGAAAAACACGTGACCAGAGCTATCCACTTCACAAAAGTAGGACATGTCGTCATGACAACGCTTTGGCATCGCAATTCTGAATTGAAATATTGCACATTAACGTAATATCTACAATGATATCAATTATTGTGTGATACAGTAAACCCTATGCCTTCAAAATCTCTAATGACATTTCTGGATCCTTGGATTCATTGCATCAAAGAAACGTTTGGATACTTAGAATGCGAGGCTGCCAGTGGGCTAATTAAAAAGTTTCTCACCATCCAGCCGACTAAGCTGTTTCGTTGAGGATACTCCATTTTGTTTGTATATTTTCTTTCCAAAGACAAATTGATAAATGGAACAAAGAAATTAATGAGCGATATAAAAGTCGATAAGACTGTGCGTAGTCACATAATTAAAAAGGATTTTTTTTAGAAGTTTCCCCTTATTCCCCCCCCCCCCCCCCCCCCCCCCCAAATTCTTTAATCTGCACTCTCCGCTTTTCCCGCGAATATATACTGAAAGGCTTTTGATTGGTCAAGTTAATTTGTGTTATAATGGAATTTTCCTACCGCACAGGTCAAGCAATTTATGAATGACTGTGACTTGAGTTGTCTAGTGCAAATGCACTATTTTCTAACTTTTCAGAATTATCAACACATAAGTTCCTATTGTGTAACCAGGTTTTTTAGTGTGAATTTCATGCATAGCCTTACTAATACTACTCTTTACTCTTTATTCTAAGAGTCAAAATTTTTAACTTATTTTGAACCAAAATTTTTTTTTGTTTTTAAATAAATGTTGATATCGACCAAGCTTTTTTGGAAAGCTAATACTTGTTTAAAGTATTTTAAACTAAGTACACATTTTCCGACTAATCAGGGGAGTTAGATCAGTTTACATGTGTGCGGCGCCACACAAATTGATTTTAAAAGCGACACCTACAATGAAATCCATTTTACAGATTCAAATGATACATTAAACCAGCGTAAGTGCATCCCCAATCAGGTGTCCGGGGAGAGCTTACAATGATTTTCTGTTTGCTAGCAACACCCGTCACTTAATTAGGCCGTGCAAAAAAGAAATTCATATCCGGTAAATTTGTAAAATTCTGTGTTTTAATCTAAAATATCTTCCGACACCATGCGCGGATCCAGCATTTTTGGTCGGGGGGGGGGGGGGGGGGGGGGAGGGGGGGGTCCAAAATTTTAGGAAGTCTACCTATCATGTAGGTACATATATATCGATGCACATGATGGGGAAGGGGGGCAATTCTGAGGGGTATTGTTAGCTTTCCTTTCACGTTTATTTTTATGAAGAATTGGCGATCGTAGCGAGCCTGAATGTTTTTTAGATATGGAATTTTAATTTGTCTTGATTCGATCGAAATGATTTTTATAACATTGAATATTTTACTCCTTATATCGGCAAGCGGAGCGAGCCGCATTTTTTTTTTTAATTCACATTTTGTCTATATTTCATGAGAATAACTAGATAAGAGATGTGTAATTTTCCCAAATAATCAGACATCTTGAAATGACAAAACCTTGAAAAAGATGAAGGAGGTTACATCCTATGAAGTAAGGGACTGTTGAAAATATAAGTTCCTGAGACCGAATTAAGGAATTTTAAAGAAAAAATAGTTTTGTATTTGTAAATGGCGAGCGGAGCGAGCTGAAATTTTAGGCTCAAAGCCCTTTCATGCATTTTTTTACCCATTTCAATTAGAAATGGGCCATAGCTGGACCCCAACAGACCCCCGGTCCCCCCCCCCCCCTCTGGATCTGCGCATGGACACGGAGGATAACGGGATGTTATAATGTCTAATAATTTCATTGTATCGTTCAAACAATTTTGGCAATGACAAAGTCAGTTGTTCATAAACGTAACCTTGGTTCAGTAGTTTTTCGGATGGTCGCCTTCACGAAGAACGAAGTCATTGTAGTTTGAGCATGGGCTGGAATAGCGTATCAATTGCGATATAAACTCTTAAGACATTTGTCACTGAAAATCACGAAAATAGAATACCTTAACTTTGTATTCCATTTTAAGAACATGCAAATAATTCACAAGGAATAAACACACAAAAATGTTCTTAAGAGGGTAATTAATCTTACCTCCTTGGAAACAAAAGACAAAAAATGTCCATTTCTTCAAATTAAGTCTCATTGGAAAGATACCCAAGGTAGAGAATATTAAAAAAGGCCTAACAATCACAAAAAAGGCTTCCTGGTTCCTGATTATCGATAAGATTGAAATAAATCCTTAACATAGATAAGAAACGTTGATAAAGTACAAACTTACATATATTTCTCATGCACTTGGAAAGAAGGTAAATAAAGCTTTAACGGGTGCTCGTTTTGTCGAATATCTCATTGTAGTGTTGACCGTGGACGTCAACAAAATTCATTACAGCGGTACAATGGATTTACAACTTCTACTACATCTTGTTATTAATATTTCAGAAAATCGAATTCAACGCTTATCAGAGGGGGTGGACAAGGTGAAAAGGAGGGAAGAGGAAGGGGCGGGAGGAGGTAGGTAAGGGAAGGGTGATAAGGAGGCGGTTGGAGGGGGAAGTAAGGGGTGGGAGGGGGAGAGAGCTACCCCCTGTCCGCCCCCTTCCTTATCACATAACGTATAATAACCATAATTTAGCTCTGAACTTTGAATTTTCCAAAATGGTGTAAACAATATACGATTCATATTTGCTTAAAAAAGGGAGTCAACGGAAATCATAGATAATGAGAATTTAATGATAATGATACGAATCCATTCGTTCTTTATGAAATTTAGTTGACACGGAGAACCTTACCAAACGCTCCGACAACACTTTTCCCATAATTTCGCTTTATTCAATAGATGTTTTCATTTTCAATTTGTTTTATGAACTTAATGCTATTAATTGTTTCAAATTAAACCTAAACTTATCTAAAATTTATTAGAAGTATGTTTGAATCATTTAAGCATCGTTGCCATTGAAAAAAGTGAATATTGAAATGATTTAATTTAGTAGAAGCACTCCACATATTCATCTGTTGTTAAGAAATGAAATCAAGGTCATGACATATTGATGATTTGACGAGAATTTTGATGATTGAATTAAGAAATGAATCTTATATTTTTACTGTTGATACAGGTATCACCCGAAAAATTGGACAGAAAACTGCATCAATGCGCGTGGCGCGTTGACACAAAAGTTTTCTGTCCAATTTTTAAGGTGATACCTGCATCAACAGAAAAAAAGATTCATTTCTTATCATTTTATTATCATCTATTTATGGAGAACAGACTGTTTTCTTGGATCTTAAAACAGTCAATCACCGCACTATATTTCGTAAGTCGGAGGGTTTCGCAGTGATACGTCTGCCAAAACAAGTTATGGCAGCCGCCATGATTCAAACAGCGAACGATCGTCTCTCTATATCTTTGGAATAAGGACCAGTTTGAGCAAATTCTACATACACTGTTAATTTTTGAGTAAGTAGAAAAGAAATGGTACCCTTCAAATGACAAGCAACAAATTGTATTTTCAGCAACGAGTTAATTCGTGTTTGAGGGAACCCCCGGTTCTAAAAATAGTGCTAGAAATATACTTCCGTGAAAAATTGTGTTGATCGATGTATCAACAAAATTTTTCAGCCAATCAGAATGTTTGTTTCTTGAAAATGACAATGGAAATTAAATGATATAAACATCCTTAAATATATACAGGGGAAATTCAATGATAATTTTAATGCAAATTTCATCAATGCCAGTGATGTACATGTATGAGACGGATAGATGGAAATTCATACGAATTGTTACTTGAAAAGAAAAATAAAAAAAAATTCTTTAAGAGTAAATTTAGTCACAGGGAGCTATGTATTCTTCATTGAGACATAACTTGTTGAAATGCGCATATGGTGCGCAAAATTTTTATAAAAGAACAAAATTTTCAACATTGACAATTCAAAAAACTATAAGCAAACTTGCTCTGAGATAGGAAGAACTCGACATTGCACATAGTTTGTATACAAAAGGATGCTTAATTTTAGGTACTTGAATACATCTTCATCGGCCCAAGTAAAATTTTCAAGTACCTCTGGTAGACCGACCGAGACTCATCACTTAATAAATGTGAAATTTTGAGAGTATGCGGTGCTGCCCAGGTTTATTTCAGTTGCGCCACCTGCATCGAATTTCGCTTTTTGAACAGAGATCTATGGAGATATTGAATATCATCTCGTGAAACTCAGATGTTTTTCAAGCTCATGTGGGAAAGTGCTGCTTGACTTTTGGCAAACCGTGAGTACCATTCACTTATTCAGTCTCAAAGTCGAGAACGTAAAGCAAAATAACCAGAATTTCCATAGGAACAGTTGCGACTCCCGGAATAAACATTATCCCTAAGTAAGACCAGGTTCCCATGGATGGTGTCTCCTACGGAGACATGCAACACCCGTCGCAACAGTTACACGAAAACTTGTCAAAGTCGGTAATTTCCATCACATTCAGACACTTATGCCGCTGTATTTCTCACCTCTGGATAAATTCCATGCGGTTAGAATATATTTTGGAAGTTTCTTATCCGAGTTTGATGTTTGTAAATCGCATCATTCATTTCAGTGGCAACAATATCTAATAAGTTCGTTTTCAAATTTGACTCTGTGGATTTTTTTTTATAGCAAAGTGTTTTCATTCGTGTTATATAGACTAATGTTGTTGTCTCCGTTTATTTGTCGTTTTTCCTCGTATCTTGACAGTGTATCCCGCTATTGTCACTGTTTGTGTTCTCCATATCTTTGTTTCATTTTTTCAAGGTTGCTTTTGCCTATTTTTGTTTGATTTTAATTTTCATTTTCGCTCATTGCTTTCAGGAATACGTATTCGTTCGATAAGGAGCATTGAGGACTCATATGGCAAAGTATTGTGAATTGCCAGAACTTTTAAAATCAAATCTAGCTACACCTGACTTTCAATCTATGCAATTTCGAATTTGTATTACTAACTAGACTAGAGGGTGGCTCTATTGTACTAAGTCAGAAAGTAAGACTTTATGTTGTTTCTATGTTCTAGTTTGGACTAGATTAAGGACGTTTGTTCCCATTCATTTCTTATCTCCGATGACCGTATTTCAAAATTCTGTGAGTTACAAAGGACAAAAAACAGTCATCAACCGAAAGGCAAAGGTTTTCGTTTATGGTCTGAGTAATAATTAGTAATAATGAGTATTCTATTCCAACTTGTGTGCATATTTTCTGTTACAAATTCAGGTAGGACGAGTTTTAGTTCATCTGTTACATTTTATCCATTCCTTTTCTTTGGTGTTCAGTTTGGGACATACATTTGAGATCATTTAAGAATCAGAATATAAAGGTCCCAGCAATTCCTATTGTCGAGTAAGATTTCCTCTTCCGACCTCGATCATAACTGAGACATTATTTCTTCAAATGCGCATATAGTGTACTGGCATAATTACCATAGAAAATATATTTCAATATGTAAGTTTTTTGCTTTATGTTCGACAACCGTTTCCAGCCCATTTTTGCAGATACATAATGGTAGAATATTTCAACATTGCAGAGTTATATCCAAGTTGTAGTTTTGATTGATGTCATTTAGAGGGTTCGTTCTGCAGGGTCAGTACGGGGTGGTCATGCTAGAAATCCTTTCCTTTTCTTCGTCATACGAAAATGAAATATTTTTGGACATATATTTCTTTTTACATAATTATGACTCATGAACCTAAAAAAGTGTGTCATACTTTATTGGTTGTTTACAGATCATATCAGCCGAATTTGATTAAAAAGTGTTTTTAATTGTTTGTCTGATGTTATCAGATCTGATTAAAGAGTACCTTTTATTCCATCACTATTCTAGTTTTGTTTCTTTATAGCCCTTGCTGTTACATGCTTGTCATGTAAAGGGGTGATACAGCCTCGATATTGTACACGTGTTAGACAGTGCCCTCAACACAATGTAAGTTACCGATTATTGATTTTGAACAAAATGTGACAAATTAATTTAGATGTAATAAATAATTGTGATGTATTTGTGATTGAACTCTCTCCTTTCGATAGATATTGAACAAAGGAATTTGATTGTATATCTGAAACGTATGTGTGGTTAACTTTAATTATGTATATTTCATATCAAATGATGTTGCTAGCAAGTGGATGATGCTTACTCTACATGGGCATCTAATCTAATCTGCATTGAGGATTCAATTTTGCTCCTTTGAAGATTGTTTGGTTTGGTTTTGTATATGTCTGGTTTCGTAAGAGTTTCGAGCCATGTACTCTTTAGAAATTTGACACACAAACTTCAAATGATTGAACTAGAGGGTGCCAATAGATTAATTTTGGCTTGTTTGAAAATTATTTTGGCTTGAAGTACCACTTATTAGGATCTGTTATATGAAACTCGGCGTGTCTGGTGCATTAAAATTGGTTTTACTTCATACACACTATCTTTGTTTACTGCAGCTGTCTGTGTACTTTTGCATACGTCGTTGCAGCAAATATTGAAATGATTTCCTTCTATTTTTTCTGGAAAAGAAATTTTCTTTCAGACGTGTGGTGTACAGAAATATCTAACAGTATCAGGCGAGACCAGATATGATGTTGATTGTGTATCCGACGAGGTATGTCCCATTTTAATTCTTAAAAAATTAAAGCTTTCAGAAAAGATAATGAAATTTACAGAAAATCAGACACACCGATTTTATGTACTCCCAATGAGCTAAGATGTGATTATTAAGGCATCCATATATCCACTCATTTACTGACATATTTTCACAATCAAAATCTCCGACAGAAATATTTTTGACGGTTGGAAGCATTCTTTCAAAAAAACGCCGAGTAGGGGGCGGATCACTCTTGACACACAGAGTAGCAGAATATGAATAAATTAGACTAAAGCGACCTTACTTGTTATTCTCAAATTTAATATTTTATTACAGAACAAATAATACTCGCTACAAATACATGTACTGAAATTCCTATGAAAGGGATTTTTAATATTTTTCATCACTGCTAAATATCCATCGAAATGGTAAATACACCGTTGATTTTAAAAGCTGACAATGCTCCCCTTTGCTCTTCTGGCCAAACATCAAGGATTATCCTTTCAACAGAATCCAAATGAAGATATCAATATAAAGTTCTAGTCAATAAGTACTCTATAAATAGCAATAAATACGCTATTACGAGGGCCAGTTTTTAATCAAAATTCATCATTACGGACTCAGAGTACACAAAATTCAAGTGGCAATGGACGTTTTCAAGGTTTAATACCTTGCTGATGATTTTGTGCCAATTGGTGTTCCATTTTGGCAAATCTAACCGCTTCGCAGCACCGACTTGGGTACATGTGTACTCGTGTACTCTCTGTTTACAAACCAGTTACATGGACGTCCAAACAACATATCGAAGTTTGAAAGGTGACACAATCACCTTAGGTCAAAGATCGGCAAACTATCATTGGGTATGGGGTCTTCAGTGATATATAAAGTTTTCTTTCAGAATGTTCCCAGTCATTCCAAGCCGGGATTTTAAAAGAAAATAAGCAATTAGATAATTAGATAACAGATCGTTGGCGAAAAATTGATTAAGTGTTATGACTTGAAAGAGTATTTCCATCAAAATCGCTTGTGCCATTCTTGTTTACACATGCAGCACAGTCAGTATGACGCTTTTTTATGACGTGATGCAATGTCGTCATATTCAAAACATTTATCACGTTACTTCATTTTTATACTTCAAAGGCCGACTGGCGTTCCGGCTGAAATAAATGGATAACTTGCCATTAGTCAAAACAACAAAAGTCGAATTCCCAGTACAAAGAATGTAATTTTTAGTTTTCGGAGAAATCGCGTTTTACACATAAAAACCTTTGTCGAAAGAGCAAATTTCATAATACAAATAAACCTTTCTTAGCATCTTTTAAACTTAAACTTAAACCTTTCTTAGCATCTTTTAAACCTTCTTTTTTATAAAAAATCTTGAAATTTCTAAAACGTGGGTCCTGTAGCATCATATCCCACCCATCCTGCTACGTTTTCGGTACATTTTTGGACAGACTATTTTTCACACTCTTTGGCCATATTACATTGTTTAAATTGAGGATCACTGACGAGGGTTAAGTGACCGAAACGTGCATGCTATCGAATTTGAAGACGTTTAACATCCAACTATATAAAAAGGCTTCATATTATTTATTACCGATATTTTCAAAAGTTTGTTAGAAACTACGAGTTTTATGTGTCCATGATAAATCACATTGAAATCTGATTAAAGCAGGTCTTACTTTAAGTCGTTATTTATATGAAAGACTATTCTTGATCATCAGATTTGTCACTTTTCAAACAACGTAACAGCGAGTCACTTCACAAAACCTTTCCCTGCGGGAGTTGTAGGGAAAAGAAATATCCACAAAGACGACAAAAGACAAACATCATCTTCCATAAACCTGGAGTGTAGTGAATGCTGTAAAGGGGATCTGTGTAATTCACAAGGCTGTGGGATTGCAGGTAAAATCTATATCAAAAGCTGGGGATCAAGTGTTTCTATGGAAATAAGGTTTAGGAATTGAAACCAATAAAAAAAAAAAAACTATAAAGCTGACGATCACATGTTTCATTCGGTCCATCGAAAACTTTTCAATTTTTTCCCTATGAGAGGATAAAAATGAACAGATGTAATTTGTAGGATATCCAAGTGATAGAGGAGCCATATGTTACGGTTGTTCCCAAGAAAGTGACCCAAGTCGTTGTGAGACACTGACATTCTGTAGAAAAGATCAGGTATGTCATCCATAGCAATTGCGTTGTTATTCAAATTTCATACTCAAATTATCGAAAAAAAGTATCAAAGAAATTATACCAGTTTCATGGCCGATTGTAAAATGCGTAAGCACCAAAATCGTGGAAGCGTTAGACATAAAAAGTATGTCTAAATTTAGGAGGATTATCCCGAAAAAGGAGACGACATAGGACATTTTGCTATTCGAAGCAAGTGCGAAGACCGTTCACACTTCTTACGAAAATCGATTTCCCGAAGTGCATCAATAAAATATTCATAGAAATGAACATCCCTGCAATTGAATAGACTGAAGAAATGAGACAGTAAGATACATGAACCCGAAAAATATTTAGACGAGTACGACGTGATTAGATGATCTGCCAATTTTTAGTCCCCTACCGGCAACGCCGAAGGGGACTCTTAGTTTCCTCTCGGTCTGTCTGTCCGTCTGTCATATTTTCAGTTTTCTGGACTCTTTTTCGCTGTTGTTGCATATATTGAACTCATTTTTGGTATGTAGATATATCTTAATGTGATACAGATCAAGTTTGAGTTTGCTTTTGATTGACCTAATTTTACAAGAGTTATGGCACTTGGACTTGGCAAATGTTATGAAAATTTCAGTTTTCCGGACTTTTTTTCGCTTTTGTTGCATACATTGAACTCATTTTTGGTATGTGGATATATCTCAATGTGATACAGATCAAGTTTGAGTTTGCTCTATATTGACCTATTTTTATAAGAGTTATGGCCCTTGGACTCAGCAAATGTTATGAAAATTTCAGTTTTCAAGACTTTTTTTCGCTGTTGTTTCATAAAGTGAACTCATATTTGGTATGTGAATATATCTCAATGTGAAACAGTTAAAGTTTGAGTTTGCTCTAGATTGACCTATTTTTACAAGAGTTATGGCCCTTGGACTTAGCAAATTTTATGAACATTTAGTTTTCCGGACTTTTCTTCGGTTCCATTGCAAATAATGCAATGATTTTTGGTAAATGAATACATCTCAGTGTGATACAGACCAAATTTGAGTTTCGTTTCCATGGGCCCATTTTTACAAGAGTTATGGCCCTTGGATTTTCAATTTTCCGGACTTCTTCATGCCTGTTATTGCAGATAATTAACTGATTTTTTGTAGATAATGAAATGATTTTTTGTATGTGATGCAGATCAAGTTTGAGTTTGATTTAGATTGACCAATTTTCACAGGATTTTTTGGCCCTTGGACTTAGCAAATTTTGTGAATTCAGTTTCCCAGACTTTTCTTTGCTGTTGTTGAAGATGATGAACTGATGAACAGAGATGCAAGACATAAATTTATGCCACCGGTAGGGGACTTATATCGCACAGCGATCATTGCATTTTTATATATGACAGTTTACAAAACTTATTTTTCTCCGATAAGAAACAAGCCTGACCCCTCACTGGGTCTCACCTTCGAAGTTGATAAGGTTGGGACACAGAGACATTGAAACAATATTGGGATACTTCTTTTTACGTTCTACTCTGATGCATACCAACTTTTCATTCTTACCCGATGATGTTGAGAACAACATTAAACTTAAACTGCCCATATCGTCTATGAATATGTAGCTCTTCTTATTGTGTGCAATGTTTAATATTTTACCTAACAATTGATCCCAAAATGATCACCATAATAGAAAATCAGACTCCAATCAAAGCAATCTCTTAAAGAAGAGGCATGACTTTTCGTTTCGTAATTCCAGATTTTCCGTATGGTGACACTGACTAGCAATGTAGAGATAATCTTCTGTCATTATTTTTTCGGATTAAGAAATTGTTCGTTTCTTACTCATTCTAGATGTGTGGTCTTTATATAGAGGAACTCTTTGGTGACCGATTTTATTCAAGCAGATGTGTATCAAATTATGTAAGTATGCCTCTAGTATGCGACACATGTCTTAGAATTTTACTCATTCCGAGGTTCGCGGCCAATCCTAAATCTAATGAGTTTGCCTTGCCTTCTCAACGTTGAGACTGAATAACTGATCGGTACTTCTTTAATGTTTTTTAGACCCGTATTTACACTGTCTATTTCATCATAAGTTATTTCGATTATCAAACCTTTAATTGTATATAAATTTACATATCTATATATCTCAACTTCAACTATTGTAGGAATGCAGCATCATAGGAAATGTCCATTCTGGATTTGGGAAGCGTCAGGCTGGAGCTTTCAATGAGAGAATATGTGGATCATGTTGTTCTACAGACCTTTGTAACCGTCAGTGTGGAGGTAATTGTTGTTTGCTATTTCTTGTTGAAGTTCCTTTGTCTGATGTGCATTATTTGTCCTGCTGGTGCGTTCTGTTGTACATGATGGCTGGATATCTTGCCCGTATCGTATCTTAAATATGTTTAATCCATCAAAGACGTTTCTGTTGATGATGTTAAGATCTGTATTTGGCATTATTTGTGCAGTAAGTTTTCACACTTGCAGCAGAGTTGCAATTGCTTGTTTTTTTATAATTTATCAAAAAAAGATCTTTTATTGAGAAAAATAGTGCTGATTATAAAGAATTATAATTTTCTTCAAACATCTTTCCAGGCCACCAAACATCACCTCCCTCATCCATCTACCCTGTCGTCTCTAACATAACTTATGTGACAACTACCACCCTAATGCCCACAACTACTCACTTGCCTACTCCTTATCACGGTAAGACAAACCAGCAGATGTTTCTATTTCTTTGTAAGAATAGATGAAGTAGGTTGCTCACTTTCTTGATACTACATTCTTCCCAATGATTTACCATTGAAAGCTATGTGCTAAGAATCTAGGCATCACTATAGGAGAGCGCAACTACCGTGGTTGGGTTCCCAATGATCATCAATGAGCTAAGAAGGGGGTTAGGACCCCTAAAAGTTGCCGATTTTCTGATTTTCCTGAATTTTATGTATATTTATTTTAAAACCAAAATTGGGTCCCGTTGTTGGGCTTCTGCCGTCCTCCCTGGTAAAATTTCTAGATCATGTAAGTACTAAGTTGTGTTTTGTGACCGTTTTGCCACACATAGCAAGGTTAATGGGTTGTATCTAAGCATAACACTAATACAATGTAGGTGACCTTGCTGACAGTGTGACGTAGTTAGTCGATAATACACCACACCAGACGGACTTCTTATGCATGCGTTGACTATCTAACCCGTATTTGTATGTTTGGTTTGGGTTTCAGTAGAACCAATGATAATTTGTCAATATTAAGGATGAGGATTTGATTTACTTGTGACATTGATAGTAATAGTCAGAAATACGGTTATATCAATAGTCAGCAATACAGATATATATTTATTGCAGATGCAAACTGGACTTCCTTTATCGTGTTTTTCAAAGAACAATACAGCGGTAGTTCAGGTACTGTTCAAGTAATGATAGCATCAGAAAAATCTAATGTCATCACAGTTCAGCTACCAAACTACCATTATTCTGGAAGAACTGAGACACATAGGATTGGTAGCGGATTTTACGCACTCAATTATTCTACTTCACTTCGCGGAGAGGGATCCCAGAAGAATTTTAAAGCTATGATGATAAATTCAACCCGTCCAATATCAGTTTATACTCTCAATCACTGGACTGGATCTACAGAAGGATACATGACACTCCCAGTAGAAGGATTAGGTACTGAGTATAAGATACCAAGCTTGGAGCCAACCCAGGATGATGCCAACTTTATGATTGCGGCCACAGAGGATGATACCCAGATTCGTGTAACTTTCAAATCTTCCTCTAGTGTTAAATATTTGTCAAGTTACTACAGTTCTTCAAAAAACTTAACAACATCTTTAAACAAATTGCAGACATTGCACTTGTCTCATTCTCACGATCTTACTGGAACACGAATTTACAGCAATAAACCAATCGCTGTCATAAGCGGTACAACCTGTTCTAATGTTTGGCATACTAACGACAATTGTGTAGATTTAACAGAGTACATACCGCCAATCAAATATTGGGGAACGGAGGTTCTTGTTCCAGATTTTAAGACCAATAATAACTTCACTATCAAAATATTGTCAGCCGAACCAAGCACACATGTAGACATATATTCTCAGAACAGGAGCATTGATTCTTTTATAATGTTCAATGATGTACATAAATGGAATTTTACTCATCGACTTCCACTGTACATCAAGAGCAGTGGTCCAATCCTGGTGACTGTTTATTCAGCCGAGATGAAGAATAAACAAATGGCGTCCATGTTTACAGTGCCAGCTATGGCGTATTACAGAAATGAATACAACATCGCAGTTCCAAAAATATCTGACTTTGATAACTATCTCCTCATAATGGTAAAATCAAAGGATATTGCGGGTTTGCGAATCGGTGGATCGTACAACTACATCGTAAACGGGACAAAGAAGGGAGTGATGTGTGACAATACCTACTGCACAGTTATCTATATCGCCTTATCTCAAAGTGATCACTATTACTTCATAAATCACGTGGACTCAAGTGTTCGATTTGGCGTCATAGTGTATGGTGTCTCGCAATACAACAGTCACCATTATGTGTATTCATATCCAGGTGGAATGTATTTACCCCAGATCTAAATTCACTTAATAAAAGTGCATAAAACCATTACCTCATTCATTTGGAAGCTATATTATGAATCATATGTTATAAGTATTTCAAATTAAACGTAACATGTAAATTTGTTAATCTGTTTACGAGTTAATAATGAAAAGTTGTACATGCATGTAAAAAAAACCATCAGATTAGTATTAAATAAGTAAGTATTGTCACCATCAGGAATAATTGAATATTGGAACGATTCATGATAAACGTCTTCAAATTCAATAACATGTCACGTTACGTTCACATTTGTGTACTCCATATTTACATCTTTTGTTAAGAAATAAAGTCAAGATAATGGCATCAGATGATGTGGCAGGAACTAGATGATTGTAATAAACAACCTTTAATTGACATTGAAAATACCATGGTCATCTTAGTGGAAACTATTTCCTTTTCGTCAATCAATGTCTTTTCAGTTATGTTTAAGACAGAAACAGAGGAATTCTGAAGTATTGTTATTTGAAGTGCAAATTGAAAAAAAAAATGTATATTCAACGGACTCTTCGTCTACAAGCTTTGTATGAGGATCTTGAACAGGAAAGCCTCGTAGATTAGAATATAAGCAGAACAGAGGTACGACAGAGAAAACCCTCAAAACCGTGAATATCAACCGACTACCCATACGATAGGAAAATCAATTGCGAACACAACAGAAAGGATGGGTTCTCTAACATGACGTAGTTGCAGTACCCACATCAATCATCGAAATACCCAAAGTACAAATACAGAGTCGACATACACAGCAAGAGACGTTTAGGGACAAGGAGCACCAAAACGACATCAAACAATAAAAAAAAAAACCCCACAAGCAACACATAAATCAACTAGAAAAATGGGCATAGGACGGCAATCTGTCATGTTAGTGGCAATTAGTGTGGTAATCCGGATAACGTGCGCACAATCATCCCACCTCTTCGGTTACCCAGAGATATATCAATGTTAATGTTTTCACCGAGCTCACCGACTTCTAAGAGAATTGTGTAGCTACAGAGTTTGGCTTGTATTCAACACCTGGAAACCCTACACACACCCCAATAAACCTTTCTGCCTCAGAAATGATAGGTAATCACAAATCAGTTTTGATTTTTCGGCTTTGACACAAAAAATTTAGATTTAGATTTACCATACCTATATTGTATACCTAAAATGCAAAAAAAAAATCCGTACAAACAACGTTTCATCACTGGTTCTTCAAAATGTTCAACCAAATCTGTATCGATCTTACTAACCAAAGTTTATCTGAAATTGAATCTGGCCTTCAAAAATATTGTTCGACAGTATATTCTCGAAGCGGTAATAACCAGATGTGGATTTAAAAGAATTCAAAGGAACTTTTAAAACATTTGAAATTCACTCATTTCAAAAGAGTCCATTCGATCAAAGCCTTTGATTTTTTGACACTTTACACATTAATACCACATTCTAAATTGAAAGAAAGACTCGAAAAAAATTTATTAGCGATGCGTTTACAAGCAAAAACGGCAATCGCAAATATAAATTTAACGTTGTTAAGTATATGACAAAACCTACATTGTAAAAGAAAAGACCGATTCAAAGAATAAGTACACTGAAGCAGATATTATTAAGATGTTAAACTTCCTGATCCACAAAATTTTTGTGGTGTTCAGAGGAAAGGTGGTCCGGCAACTTGTCGGAATTCAAATGGGAACAAATTGTGCCCCACTCCTTGCCGACATTTTTCTTTACTCGTATGAAGCTGAGTTCATTCAATCTTTGGTCTATGAAGGGTAAAGGTACTTAGCTTTTGACTTTAACGTCACTTACAGACATAAAGACGATTAGCTGTCCATCAGCAATCCAAAATTTGCGGATTATCTCAGCAGAATCTATCCTTCGGAGCTTGATGTCAAAGAAACTACAACACTGAAGGTCACATGAACACCTCACTTTATGACAAACGTGACGACTTCAATTTCAGGAACACAAACTTTCCTTTTTCCGAGTAGCAACATCCGGCTGCTCATGGTGTGTTCATGTCTCAATTGATACGTTATGCCAGGGCAGGTACCAAATACAGAATTTTTTTCTGAGGGCTAGGCGTCTTTCAGATAAGCCTCTCAATCAGGGATACGTTTGTGACCGATTAACATCGTCACTGAGGAAGTTGTACGGTCGATACGGGGAACTCGTCATACACTATGATGTCCAACTGTCCAGAATGGTTTATGTTAAACGGCTTCAAATTCATCAGCATCATTTAAAGGTAGATTAATTAACAGCGTGGGCCAGACATGCACATTTCGGGTATTTAACCCTCGTCAGTGATCCTCAATTCAAACAATGAAATATGACCAAAATATGTAAAAGTTATGTCCAAATATACCGAAAAACGTAGCAAGATTGACCCCATTTTGTAAACAGAAATTTTCGAATACGTTTGAAGAAACGACCAACCGAAATTGATCGAACTTGGCAACAAGTGACACAAGTGGTACAGATGTTAAGCGTCTGCTGTTCTGGCTAAGACCATTTAAACCGTCTAACATGCTTATATATTCCGAAATGGAATTATCCGGATATGACAATTCTATCGAATTGAAGCGACGGGTGTTGCATGCAAGCAGGAGATGCTCACTCTTCCTGGGCACCTGGTCTCACTCCGATATTGGGTGTTCGTTCTTTTCATGTGGTGGTGGTTTTTGTTTGCTTGCTTTGGTTCCTGTTTAATCCTGCTTTTGAATGCCTTAGGTTTATGATTTTTTGAATGATCGATCTTATACTTTGTATGGGGATATTGTCATTATCCATATTCATTATAAAATGCAAAGGTCATACGAAAAACAGTCCGACCGAGAACTCAAAATTGCAAAAGTCTTGGGTTGAATTAACTTCACGAAGAACTCAAAAATTTCTCAGCTTAAGGAAATAAAACTGCAGATATACTAGTAAGCAATATTGGCTTGAGATGGGAGAAGATTTCCAACAAGAACTGATTGCAGCACCCATAGCAAAACGTTGAAAGACCCAAATGCGAAAACACAAAGGGGACAAGCACGACACGAGGAATCAATGGGAAAGGAAGATGAAGCACTAAACATCAAAGAGGACATTAAAACACTTAACACAAAATACAACACAAAAACAAATGAAACCAACAAGCAACCGATGTCGACTTAGGACGCCCAGCTGCTACCTTAATAGCAAATGATGTGGTAATAAAGATAGTAAGGGCGGAACCCTCCAACTTATCTGGTTACCAAGAAGAACGTAAATATTTTGTATATAATAAGCTCTTCACTATAAGATGACTACTTATACGCGGCAAGAAAACACAGGGGTACAAAAATCTGGAAGTGTTCCAACTCTATACCTTCCGAAAAAATTTCGAACCAATTTATTATGCACCAGACACGTGTTCCGGATATTAAATTCTTATCAGTGATGCTTCCGTCCAAAGTGATTTTCAGACACAGCCAAAATTCATTTTAGTAACGACCTCTGGTTATATTATTTTAAATTAAATTTGTGCAATTTACAGAGAGTGCGCGGCTCCAAACTTCCTGTAGGGTTGATTCAGTAGCATATACAAATAAGATTTATGTTCAAAATAGCATAGGAGGGATGGTGCTAAGATATTAACCTCCTTTAATTTTGATATTTTTGAATGAAATGACAAGCTTCCGAAATAGCGAATTTATATGGAAGAATATGTAACTGGATATCTAAAAAAAAAACAGAAGTGTGTACCAAAACAGCCTGTGTTCTGCCGGCTGGAGCGGGCTAATGCATGCAATTTAATTCCCAAGTAGTCTGTCCAACTGTCAGAGAGAACAAGTGGGCAGAGCCACGTCTCCTCTCACGAGGTTTGGACAGCGCTCGTCATGTTATCTAGTCGTCGCAATCTCGCTAAAGACATTCAAAATTTGAAAATATAAGCAGACGCTGTTTCAAAGTTCTTTTAATATTTCAGTATTAGCATACTTTGTCTGAAATAAGATGAAATCGAAATTGCAAGTACGAGCAAATTATGAGCGAAACTCTTCGCTTGTTATTTCTAATTAAGTATCTTAATACATTGAGAGAAATTAAAATAAGCTTTTGGTCCTACTTAATTAGATATTATACTTGTCTTATATATGCATTATGATTATATGTTAAAATAACCATGGGGCATTTTTAAAGTGCCACCAACTTGCACTGGGCTCATGGGTTCGTTATTGAGATTAAGTTGTCCCCCGTGTTTCTATTGAGCTGCCTTTTTATGTTAAACGTCTTCAAATCGAATAGCATTAAGAACATATAAATTGGCAGCATGGACCAGACATGCACGTTTCTGGTACTTAACCCTCGTCAGTGATCCTCAAATCTAACAAATGTAATATGCCAAAAAATGTATGAAAGTTACTATGTCGAAAAAGCGTACCGAAAGACGTAGCAGGATGGGTGGGATATGATGCTACAGGACCAATATTTTAGAAATTTCAAGAAATTGTGATAACCGAAATTGATCGAACTTGGTTACATGTGCCCTCAGGGACTCCTGGTCCACCAGCAGTGACACTCACCAAGTGGTATAAATGTTAAACGTCTTCAAATTAAATAGCATCATTTGAGAACAGATAACTTGGTAAATATAAAGATAAAATATCTCCATTTGTTTGACCGATTTTTCTCGTTTCGTTAGATAGTTCTGTTTATTTTTTTAAATTCGTCAGTCATTTGATTGTAAGTTTCGGAATCTGATTTCGGGCATTGTGTTTGACCTTCATTCACTGATCAATTACCTCTAAACAGATCTCTTTTCACGGATAAGTATTCTATCAGTATTTTAACAATACTATCAATCAGAAGCGGTAAGGATTTTTCAAGACAAATATAAGGAGTCGAAACTGATATTAGAAAAAAAATCGGATTTTCTTTGGAAAGCAGTTCGTTTTCTTTCATCGCATATCATTGTCTTCGAAACGAGCAAGATAAAATATTGTCTAGTGCCCCATCTTACTAAACCCACACTTTACTTCCACGGGAGGATACTTATTTCGTTAAGGAACACTCTGATTCAAACAAAACGTATACTGAAGACGATATCATCCGGATGCTTGAGTTTTTGATTGACAACATTTTAGTGGTGTTTGGAGAAACCGTATTCCAGCAAATAGTTGGTATCACAATGGGTACCAATTGTGCCCCACTGCTTGCGGACTTATTTTTATATTCATACGAAGCTGACTTCATCCAGACCTTGCTCTCGACTGGGCGAAAGCATCTCGCATCTCACTTCAATTTTACCTTCAGATACATAGATGACGTGTTGTCCATCAATAATCCGCACTTTAAGGATCAACTAAATGAAATCTATCCTCATGAACTAGATTTCTAGGAAACAACCGAGAGCGACAGATCGGCTTCGTTCTTCAATATACTTCTATCTTTCGACGCAAACGACTATTTAAACATATCGCTAGATGACAAGCTTGATGATTTCAGCTTTTAAAAAACTATCTTCCCTTTCATGAGTAGCAACATTCTGTCTTCTCCTGCTTATGGTGTTTTTGTTTCTCAGCTGATACTGTACGCCAGGGCATGTTCAAAATATGATGATTTCATCGTTAGAGTCAGACGGCTTGCAAGTAAGCAACTTGTTCAGGGTTATATTACACAACTACTGAAATCATCTTTGAGGTAGTTCTTCGGTTGCTACGGGGATATAATAAAGCATATCAGATCCCCCTCTCCAGAATTATCAGTGACATTCTGGATTGCTATTGAATGGCTGTCATCATCACCAAACAAGAAAGTTTAACCTGATTTGTACATCAATATGTACATCAAGACAATCGCTGATTTTGAAGTTTCCATGGAGCTGTTGCGACGGTTGTTGCATCAATCAGGAGACGCTGACTCTCCCTGGGCACCTGGTCTCACTTCGGAATGTTATTCATTCCGAAGTTCGCAACCGTTCCAATGGAAATTCAAATGCTTTTGTCTTGCCTTCTAGATTTTGAGACTTAATAACTGATCGGTACTTCTTTGATGTTTATTCCAACACACCATTTTGAATTTCTTTTACACTCAAAATAAGAGGAAGGTGTTACAGTACTGAGTTAGACTTCATGCTGTTTCCATGTTATTTTATCGAATACAATCATAATATACTTGAGTAAGATTAAGGACTTCTGTTCCCACAAATCTCTTATCTCTGATGACCGTATTTCACAACTCTGTGAATTTCCAATTCAGATATAGTCAAAGGATAAAGAGTCATTGTCCGAAACACAAAGATTCTCTTGTATGGTCCGAGTTAGCCTAAAAACGACATGAATATTCTATTCCAAATTACTTGCATATTTTCTATCGTAAATTCAGGTAAGCGGATATTTTACTATTCCAATATATAATTTACTCATGATCTATCCTTAACTGGTCTTTTAGCATACATTTAAGGTACTTTTATTTATTTCGCTTTTTCTATATCCTCTATCTTGATTTTCATTGTTTTGTTCATGTGAAATTAGGTGAAAAGGACATTGAAATTGAACTTATTAGACTATAGTAATTAAATATTTTGTTTTACTTCCGCGGGCGGGAATCTTTTAGGAGAATTGCTCAGAAAAAAAAAAAACTACACACACATGCATAAATACGATTAATGATCTTAAATGTCATAAGATGCCTATACCATAATTAACATCAGGAGATAAGAGTGACTTTCTCTAAAAAATAAAATAAAATCAGAATATAATTATCACTTGACTTGAAGAAAGATATTTTTATTCTATGTGTTCAGTCTTCCTTTCAAAATTCAGTCAAATCGATCATGCGTTTGTTTGTTTTTTAAAATGCCTTACAGGAGGGTACCTCTCTGAAAATTTTCTAGACGTAGAACAAAATACTAGTATTCAATTACCATGGCAAAACTAGAATTGACGTGGCCTTTTCTCGTATTATCTGTGTTTGTTCCACTGTGAACATCGCCTTGTTGGATATCTACGGAAGCCAGGTGACAGGTATGAATTATAATTTATCTGGCGGCCGCCACGTAATTATCTGGCGGCCATCACATAACTATCTGGCGGTCGTCACATAATGATCTGGCGGCTGCCACATAATTATCTGGCGGCCGCCAATTAAATATCTGGCGGCCGCCACCTAATTAAGTGGCGACCGCCAGATGATTAAGTGGCGGCCATTAGATAATTATTTGGCGGTCGCCAGATAAAGTAACTGGCGGGCGCCACATAATTATGAGGCGGCCGCCAATTAAATATCTGGCGACCACCACATAATTATCTGGCGACCGCCAGATAAATATTTTGTTACATCTCATCTGGTTCTGTCATATCAAAAAGATTAAAAGAAAGGATGAATTTAGCACCCTAGAGCAGAAAGAATATGTTATGCATTGATTTTGCTTCTATTTATTGTAAATTATGTGGCGGCCGCCAGATAAGTTATGTGTCGGCCACCAATTAATTAAGTGGTGGCTGCCATATAATTATCTGGCGGTCGCCACATAAATTAAGCGGCGGCCGCCAGATAAATTATAATTCATACCTGTCGCCTACGGGCTTCCGTAGGTATCTTATTTTTATTTGCTTTCTTTTGAATGTAAACGTCTTCAAATTGAATAGCATCATTTAAGAACAGATAAATTGGCAACGTGGACCAGACATGCACGTTTCGGGTACTTAACCCTCATCAGTGATCCTAAATCTAAACAATGTAATATGCCAAAAAAGTATAAAAGTTACTATGTCGCAAAAGTGTTCCGAAATACGTAGCAGGATGGGTGGGATATGATGCTACAGGACCCACTTTTTAGAAATTTCAAGAAATTTTGATAACAATTTCAATATCCATTTTTTCATGTTCGACCATCGTTTCCAACCCCTTTTTGTATAGTCCTATTTAATATGATCTTTTTTATTATCTGATGTCATCAGATCTGATTAAATAGTACTTTTTATTCCAATATTACTCTATTTTTTTTTTTATTTCCTTCATAGCCCTTGCTGTCACATGCTTGTCTTGTAAAGGGGTGATACAGCCTCGTTATTGTACACGTGTCAGACAATGCCCTCAACACAATGTAAGTTACCGGTTATTTGTTTCTGAAATTCTCAAATTCATTTAGATCTAATAAATGGTAGTGTTGTATTTGCGTTGTAATTTCCACATTCGATTGCTTGATAGGCTGAGTATTGAATATCAGAACCTTATGTGCGAACTCTATTCTAATCATACATAGTTCATTTTAAATAAACATTGAAGTACCTATCAGTTATTCAGTCTCAAAGTCGAGAAGGCAACGCAACATCATTAGATTTTCCATAGGAACGGTTGCGAACGTAGGAATTTATAACATTCTGAAGTGATACAAGGTGCCCGGGGAGAGACAGCGTCTCCTGAATTCATGCAACACCCGTCACAACAGCTCCATGAAAACTTGTCAAATTCGATGATTGTCTCGATGCACACATTCATGTATATATCAGGTAAGTATTTCTAGTTTGGTGATGATAACATGCATTCAATCACAATCCAGAATGTAACTTATCATTTTAGAAAGGGGGATTTTATATGCTTTTATCATATCCCCGTAGCGACCGTAGAACTTCCTCAAAAATGATTTCAGCCGTTGTGCAATATAACCCTGTACAAGTAGCTTATTTGCAAGCAGTCTGGCTCTAACGATGAAATCTTCATATTTCGAACATGCCCTGGTGTACCGTATGAGCTGGGAAACAAAAACGCCATAAGCAGAAGACGGAATGTTGCTACTCACGAAAGGGAAGTTAGTTATGTGGAAGCTGAAATCATCACGCGCGTCATACAGTGAGGTGTTCAAATGACCGTTTGAGTCGAAAGATAGAAGTATATCCAAGTACGAAGCTCATCTGTCGCTCTCGGTTGTTTCCTTGATCTCTTTTTCACGAGGATTTATCCTTAAAGTTCGGATTATTGATGGACAGGACGTCATCTATGTATCTGAAGGTAAAATTGAACTGAGATACGAGGTGCTTGCATGTCATTTTTTTTTGTATTTGTTTCATACTAGGCCACAGTGTTGGGGTATCCAATGTTTTCACTCTTAATTAATCAAGAGAGAAGACACGGTCCTACTCTACCTTTAGCATGTAAACCTTTTATCTTTCATCACATGTAATGTTATATGAAGTTATTTGTGTTTTTGTATTTTATCTAGCGATCTTGAACTTTTCTCCACGGCTGAAAGCACAGGTGCAGCTTCAAGCAGGGGATGCTTTGCTTATTCTACCCTGGAATCTACTGCTATTTCCATTGTTGATTCACCTTTTTATCGTTTCTTTTTTTCTTTCTAACAGACATGTGGTGTACAAAAGTATTTAACAGTATCAGGCGAGACCAGATACGATGTGGATTGTGTTTCGGACGAAGTAAGACTTCTTTTTATTTTATAAATACTGTTGAATCCATTAAGAAACGATAAAATTTAATGTATTAATTTATGTGCTCATAATTCGCATGATGTGATACTACAACCAGATTTCTGGATGTTCACAGACTCGATTCTCATTATTTTCTATTATTAAAAGGCATAAATTTAAATATTTGCGATTGGAATCTTATACAAAATGAAAAAAAGATAAATACTAAGCATTAACCAAAAGAACAGAAGTCGAAATAATTATTATAATCTGTTACTTTCAATTCACATAAATAAGTACTACATCATGTTTGATTAAAGGTAAAAATGTAAGAGTAAATTTTATCATAAGTCGTCACTGAGATCGAAGAATATTACATGTTATTCAGATCTGTCACTTTGTAAACAACGGAACAGCGAGTCTCACCACAATCCCACCAGCTGGAGTTATAGTAGGAAAAAGACACAATCACAAAGAAGACAAAAGACAATCATCATCTTCCATAAACCTGGAGTGTAGTGAATGCTGTAAAGGGGATCTGTGTAATTCACAAGGCTGTGGGATTGCAGGTAAAATCTATATCAAAGCTTGAGATCAAATATTTCTTTCAGTCGATCGAATTTTCATTTGAAACTGAAATTTACATTTGAGAATTTGAAGATGACTTGGAAACTTAAATTTGTACTATGAAATGTTTAAAATGACGAATGTAATTATAGGCTATCCCAGTGATAGAGGAACTATATGTTATGGTTGTTCACAAGAGAGTGATCCAAGCCGCTGTGAAACACTGACATTTTGTAGAAAAGACCAGGTAGGTTATCGACAAAACTGTTGGTGTCCGTATTACTGACAAAAGATGATTAAAATTTCGACAACACCGGAAATTTCAAATACAGTATTGGTTTGTCACGTTTTCTTCAAGACTTGTACAGTAAAAGACGCAAAAACATCATGATCATGTGAATAACGACCCATGATCTGCTGGCTACAGGAAGCGCATGCACTATCATCCGAAGAATCAAGCCAACTGTCAGAAAGGACAGGTGATCAAGGCTTTAAATCACACGATGAGGTACGGACATAGTCCATTGTTGAGTCTTTGTTTCACAATTGGCAAGGGAGGAGAGCATTGGAATTAAAAATACTTTCTTGTTTAACTGATTCAAAATGACCTATCATGATTATCCGAAGAATAGATGACGATGATGAAATGAATCAAAATCAAAGGAAAGTTTTACAGGTTTGCTACAGAAGTAGCCTCTGTAAGTAGGTGATATAACTATAATATGGTACCAATATATTTTTCAACTAAAACTTTGTTCAAACCAGTTTGAATGTTTCACCATGAAACGAAGGACTCTCTTGAGAAATGAAATTAAGTTCTTTTTCATCTTTTTTTTCAACTTCAAACCTTCTGTATTATCATTTTGATTTTAGTAATACCAAGCTCACTTTCCGCTGTCATTTGTTATGTTCAAAAATAACGATTTTCTTATGTTCCTTCTAGATGTGTGGCCTTTATATAGAGGAGCTCTTTGGGGACCGTTTCTATTCCAGCAGATGTGTATCAAATTATGTAAGTATATCTTGATATACAACACTTTAGAACCACATTTTAAGTTGTTATTTCTTCATAAGTTATTTCAAATATTTTAAAACTCACATCATACTATTGTAGGAATGCAGCATAGTTGGAAATGTCCATTCTGGATTTGGCAAGCGTCAGGCTGGAGCTTTCAATGAAAGAATGTGTGGATCATGTTGTTCTACAGACCTTTGTAACCATCATTGTGGAGGTAATTATCCCTTTTTTTTAAATTACAATGAATTTTTGTTGCGAATGTCGGGTGCACCATTTCTGGCACAAGAGTCGGAACACTTCGTTTTCTTGATAATTAGCCTTAAAATTCTATTTTAGAGTATAAAAAGATATTTTGATTTATTTTGAAAATCTACCAAAAAGACTTATGGTTTTCTTCAAACACGTTTCCAGGCCATCAAACATCACCTCCATCATCCACCTATCCTGCCGTCACGAACATAACTTATGTGACAACTACAACCCCAATGCCCACAACTACTCACATGCCTGCTCGTTATCACGGTAAGACATACCAACATGTGTTTGTTTTGTTTGATAGCACTTATGGCGTAGGCTGCATACATTTTCCTTAATGATTTAACATAATGATTTCACACGAAGAGCTACGAGGGCTGATTGATATATTGTGATATATTGTGAGCCTCGTATTTAAGAATTTTATCAAACATTTTGTATTATTATTTTACATAATCCCATTCAATATTTATACCCTTTGCCACCGGTGTTTAAGGGCATCAATACCCATTTTAAAGAACTCCTTATCTTGACTGGTCAGAAAGCCATCCATTGCAAGTATGACGTCATCATCGGACTGAAGTGGGTTCCAGAAATAGTTGCTTTCAGTTTTGGGAATAGATAAAAGTCTGATGGAGCAATATCGGGTGAATAAGGCGGATGCTCAATCAAATTAAAGCCACAATCATGAATGGTAGCCATGACAGTGACAGATCTGTGAACAGGAGCATTGTCCTGATGGAACAACACACCTTTAACTTGTGAGCTTTCCGCGTCTCTTAAGTTTAATATCTTCCCGTAACTTTGTCAGAAGTAAAGCATAGTATGTGCCATTGATTGTTTGTCCTTTTTGGAGATAATCTATCAGCAGAATACCTTCTGCAACCCAGAAACCAATGCTTACAACATTTGCTTAAAACCCAAATAATAAAACAAAGGGAAAAACTAGCTCGTATGCACCTTTTCTCAGAAATATGCATCACTTAGAACTTGGATGTTAAACGTCTTCAAATTTATTAGCATCATTTAATTAAAAGCAGATAAATCAACAGCATGGATAATTAACCCTCGTAAGTAATCCTCGATCGAAACAAATAAACGTTAACTTTTTAATATATTTCAAGAATAAGTATTATCAATTTTAAAAATATCAAATATTCAATTACAGATGCAAAATGGACGTCCTTTATTGTACTTTTCAAAGAACAATACAGCAGTAGTTCAGGTACTGTCCAAATCATGATAGCATCAGAAACTCCGACTGTTCTCAAAGTACAACTCCCGACCTATCAGTATTCAGGGAGAATTGAGACACATAGCATAAGTAGCGGATTTTACGCACTGAATTATTCGACATCACTCCGCGGTAAGGGATCTCAAAAGGAATATAAAGCTATCATGATAAATTCAACCAGTCCCATATCTGTTTATGGTCTCAATCACTGGACTGGATCTACAGAAGGATACATGGCTCTCCCAGTAGAAGGATTAGGTACTGAATATAAGATACCAAGCTTTGAACCAACCCAAGATGATGCCAACTTTATGATTGCGGCAACAGAGGATAACACCCGGATTAGCATAACTTTCATATCTTCCACTAGTGTAAGATATGCGACAAGCTACTACAGTTCCTCAAAAAATTTGACTATAACTTTAGACAAATTGCAAACTTTCCACTTGTCGCATTCTCACGATCTTACTGGAACACGAATTTATAGCAACAAGCCAATCGCTGTGATCAGCGGTACAGTATGTTCACATGTTTGGCGTACTTACGACAATTGTGTAGATTTAACAGAGTACATACCGCCAATCAAATATTGGGGAACGGAGGTTCTTGTTCCAGATTTTAAAATGAATAAGAACTTCACTATCAAAATTCTGTCGGCCGAGTCAAACACACATATTGACATGTATTCTCAGAACAGAAGCATTGATTCTTTTACAATGCTCAGTGATGTGCATGAACGGAATTCTACTCATCGACTTCCGCTGTACATCAAAAGCAATGGTCCAATTTTGGTGACTATTTATTCACATGAAATGTCGAATAAGCAAATGGCGTCGATGTTTACAGTACCAGCTATGGCGTATTACAGAAATGAATACAACATCGCAGTTCCAAAAATATCTGACTTTGATAACTATCTCCTCATAATGGTAAAATCAAAGGACATGGCGGGTTTGAGAATTGGTGGATCGTACAACTACATTGCAAAAGGGACAAAGTCGGAAGTTGTATGCGGCACTACCGGTACCTTCTGCACAGTTATTTATGTCACTCCATCTCAAAGCGATTACTATTACTTCATAAATCACGTTGACTCGAGTGTTCGATTCGGCGTGATAGTGTATGGTGTCTCGCAATACAACAGTCACCATTATGTGTATTCATATCCAGGTGGAATGTATTTACCCCAGATCTAAATTCACGTAATAAAAGTCACTATAATCAACATCACTTTGCTTCATTTTTGATATTTATCATAATAAGTAAACTTCTTTTCTTTATCTTCTTTTGCTGGTAAATCAGGATCGATAAAATTTGCAGACTGTTAAAGAGGTTTACAATGACTGAATTAGGTTTTATATCTAGCTTCGAAGTAATAATCAACCATTCAAAAGCGACCAAAAATATAAACTATAAGGATTTTTTGTTAATTTTTGCAGCAGCCCTGGAGGAGAAGATTTTTGAGGAGGGGTATCCTGTGTGATTTGTTTGACCCCGCCCTTGATCCATCCCTTTAGGGATCAGGACGATATTGACAAACTTGGTAGAGGATCTTTAGTACTTCATGCATAGCAAGTTTCATCAAAATCCTCCGAGAGATTTTGGAGATGTCGAAAATGTAAACATTTACAGACTAACGACATACAAAACAAAACCCTGAAGCAATCCATATCATATAGCCTATTCAATCTGTACATTTCCTTGTAATTTCTACTTTCTTTATTTCTTGATCATTTAATTTCCTTTGTTATTTCTAAGAAACGATGATTCTGACTGGCCGAGAAATGTTGTTGATGCCTGCAGCAACATTTATAAACGGAAGTACGCGCTTAGCAACGTCAAAATTAAGCAACGTCTTTAGCAACACCATTTCAAATCTACAAAGAAACGTTGAAACGCGTCGAAATGAAATTATAAATAATCAATGTAATCTTTTTTTTTTTTTTTTTTTTTTTTTTTTTTTTTGGTTGATCGAGGTATCGATCAACACCAAAAATTGAGGGAAAACATGCATCCTACGCTATTAAAGCGCACGATTCAGTTTTCCCTCAATTTTTTGTGTTGATCGATACCTCGATTAACGAAAAAAAAAAAAACATTGCAATGATTCCTTAATTCATTTATTCATAGGGTTGGGTTTTATCATTGTTTGTTTGTTTGTTTGTTATTTGTTTGTTTATTTTGTTTTGTTTTGTTTTTGTTTTTTACTAATTTTCACATTTACCTGATATCCGATCCTCTGGAACAATTCATGCAATTTTGAAACTTTTTTACATGTGTAAAATAGAAAAATTAACCTTCAAAGTTCTTAGTAGACTTTTAATTGGTTTTACTAAATAATGCAAATTATACAATGCGCATCGTGACTCTGATGACAATATTAAACGCCCACGCATCACGGGAAAGTGGTGACAATGATAAGTACCTTTTAAATTTACTGAGTAAATTATAACATTCATAACATCCTCTACTTGACAGTATAGAAAAATATTGTTCGTGTTGGCTGGAGGCAAACAAAGTCAGTCGATCGATGTAAAACACGTGTAACGTGATATTTGCAATAACAAGATAGACATGTGTAACGTACGCAGCATTGGTAAATAGTGTGTAATCGCTTGCCGTGCAAAGGGAAAGTAGAACATATAAAACTATCATGTCAGGTATTTGCCAGCATGGAGATTTGGTTGTTTGTATTGCACATTGTATAGCAAATAAATGTGTAGATAAGAAACTCACCGAGGACAAACGAAAATGGGTGATTTTCTTTGCCATACGTATGTGGATATCCTACATCGTGGATGCTTTAGCCGTTGTGTTGGTATGGGTTAAGATAGGCTTACCTGACTGGACAGACGAGTATAAAGTGTACATTATACTGTATGTGTGCATAGTACTGTGCTTTGTTATATCCCTATCTGTTTTGGCCGGTGTAAAATGGCAGAGCCTAGCAGACGAGTATAGTCCGAAATTGTGGAGGACTCTTTTTGTAGTTTTCAAGACAACAAACTTTATAGATGTCTTGTTCTTGTATTATCTAGCCGATTTTAGGACAACATATGGAACATTAACATGTATTGTAGCCATCATCGATATGATACTGTGTACGTTTGAGATTCTGAGGGTGCTATGTTGTTTCTGTGACTGGTGCCCATGCGCATACCACGCCGACCCACGTGCTTCCTGTCTGTGTTTTAACTGTACATATTGCAACAAGAGAGAAGAGGATTATGTGTCTCAGAGAACGCAGTCATGTTAAAATTGTAAAAATATCTTGCATGTAGGGGACAGAAGTATGCCACCATGGTATATCATATATTGTATTATCTTTTTTAAATTGTTGTAAACCTATCAATTTTTGTAAACCCTATAGATTTTTGTAAACCTATAAATTTTATTTTTATGTTTTTACCAAAAATGGACTATCATGTTGACATTATTGAAATGTGCAATAATAAATACGTCTTAATTAATTTCTTATTTTTTTTTTTCTGTTTGAAATAATCGCTTGACGCGAGACTACAAAGATTGAATTAGACAGCAATCTCGTATTTCTATTTTCATTCATAATCATGTTAATGACTAGTGTATATTCGCATCTTGTTTTCAATCCGAATTTGCTTTAAAGGCATTGATTTCTTCTGTGAATGAAGAATTGAAACAGACTGAGAGTTACCAGAGGCATGAATAAATAGCTTGTTAATTAGTTTAAAAGATATTTTTCTCTGGATATAGCTTTTTCCAATATTGTTGAAGCAAGTGAGCTTATTCAATCAAGCAACTGATTTTCTATAACTTAATATAGTATTTTTATACTCTTCAATGACAACATAGTGGATTCAAACTTCGCTACCATATTTCTGTAATTTTGACTTGTTAGGAATTGTGTAACAACAATGGTACAACAAATGCTCTACCATTTTTGGAAATTTTGAAAATACAAACTAAAAATTTCATTGTTTAAGCTATTTCATTTACTTAAGCCCCCGTTCCACTGCAATCCCGCTGTACCTACGTGCATTCCCGACCTCGAAATTTGCCAGGTCGGGAGAGAACGGCTCTTAGTCGTATCGTGGTCTGGTACAGCGTATGTTGGTCAAAAATCGATCGGTATTAGAGCGGGCACGCTTTAGAGGTCGGGAAAAGTTTCCCGTATTCTTTCAACCGGTTGAAAAAATACGGGAAACTTTCCCGCTCTCTTTGTGGTCGTGCAATAGACGGCACTTGGTCGGGATAGTCGGGGGTACAGCTTAGGTTAATCGTAACCTGGTCGGGAAAGAGCGTGGCTTGAGCGTGGTCTGATCGGCATTTAACTAAACCCCGCTCTCCTCACGCATAATATACGCTTTAATTACGCCCTGTTCACGATCTTTACCCGTCCATTATACGCTCTTACCACGATCTACCCACTACGGATTCAATGTTTGCTGATCTTACCAAGACCTTTTCATGATCACCTTGCGACCTATTCACGCTCTATAAGACCAAGTTACGACCAATCGACGCTTCAAATAGGATCTTTGTTTATTTCATTCATTTTCTCGCACTGATATTGATTTGTTCAAAATACTTATTATCAAAATGTCGCGGCGACGATTCCTTGCTATCCAATACCATTTTTTAAGTAAGGAAAATTTTTAATTTGATCGCGACACTTTTGGGTAAGGCTAGGTCAAAACGAGAAATATAGGCTTCTTCTTGACCGATACAATCATTGGACGACAAATGAGATCAGTTTAAGCTAGAAGTTGTGTTTTGAGCGGGAATGCGTCGGGGACAGTCGGTAATAGATCGGAATTGCATCGGGAATAGATCGGGTTTTGGTCGGGAATAGATCGGAGTTTGATCGGATATAACGGGGCTTTGTCGGCAATATGATCGTGAGTAGAGCGGGTAAAGCGTGAGCAAGTCCGCGTTGAAACGTGAATCGGTCATAGATTGATCGGGAATCAGTCGGGAGTACAGCGTGATGTCTAGAAAAAAAATGAAAAGGTCGGGAAAGTTTTATCCGCTCTTGTGAAAATTGCGGTCGGGAATGGTCGTAGGTACAGCGGGATTGCAGTGGAACGGTGGCTTTACAGAGTTTCATATAGATAAGCTATGATTTTATGTTGTCGCTCTGTAGTACGGAAGCCGACTAGTGCCAACCTGAGTGAAAATCTTAAGTCGTAATAACGACTTAGTATGTCGTAATTACGACTTGCCTATCTCGTAATTACGACTTAGTTAACTATCTCGTTATTACGACTTGGTATGTCGTAATTACGACTTGCCTATCTCGTAATTACGACTTGCCTAACTCGTAATTACGACTTAGATATGTCGTAATTACGACGTAACTATCTCGTAATTACGACTTAGTTATCTCGTAATTAGTTTGCTATTATTTCCACTATGACCAAGGCCAACATGAACCTTGACTGCAGCTAGGGAGATCGCAGGGATGCAAGGAAGAACAGAAGTCCCAAGTATGCCTATATCGCTCATTCGACAACCATATCAACCTTGATGAAGAAGAGGAATGAAGAAGATTAAAATTCATGGGAATGATCAATTCACCCCTTTTCTTTAATCAATAAAAAATCATGAACACTCTTAAAATAAATCTCATAAAAAGCATTGTATAAATATGCAGCTATTAATATGTGAAAAGAGTTCAATAGATAGAAGAAATAATACAATATTGATAATTTTTGGAAAACTTCAAAAAGACGTGAAAATGCGTCAAAAAATCACTTTTGAGGGGATAATATAATGTCGAAATTACGACTTAGTTAAGTCGTAATTACGAGATAACTAAGTCGTAATTACGACTTACTAAGTCGTAATTACGAGATAGCTATGTCGTAATTACGAGATACTAAGTCGTAATTACGAGATAGTTTTAAAGTCGTAATTACGAGATAAGTAAGTCGTAATTACGACATATTAAGTCGTAATTACGAGATAGTTCAGTCGTAATTACGAGATAACTAAGTCGTAATTACGACATATTAAGTCGTAATTACGAGATAGGTAAGTCGTAATTACGACATACTGAGTCGTAATTACGACTTAAAATATTCACTTAGGTTGGTACTTATCGGCTTCCGTAGTTCTGCATTGTTGTTTTACAAGCAGTTTTTTTCATTATCACCTATTCAAATAAGGAGCAATTGATTAGAATTGCGTTTAGCTTAGTGTTACTGAGGTGATGTACAAATGTTGGTTTAGGATAATTAAATCTTTTCATGGAAATGAAAAAAGTCGGGATACAGTAACTCCGAGTTTACACAGCATACATGATTCTTTATATGATGAATATGACTTGTAATTATGTTGTTATTTTCAGAATCGAATCAGAATTCATTACAAATAATTCACGACTTTTGCCCTCAAAATTAAAAATGGACTATTCAATATTTTACAGATTTGTTTTTCCTCTAATGGCTCTGTACGTCTTGGGTTTACTGCCTGTCTGTCCGTTAAATATTTCTTGTTATTTCTAGTCCTCTTAATCTCAGTCGTACACATAAAAGTAGTATTTTGTTTGAGTTCCTGATGCCCTGGATATCAGAAAATTGGCACCCGTAATTATGTTAAATTCATCACTTGGGAAGCAAATAATCAATGTATAGAATCTAGGAGCCTACTTTTGTTCCTCGAGAGATGAAAGATTGAATGCTTGGAATGAGTGAAGAATTATTTCACAATGAGCAGGGCACAATCAGTTATCATGGGGATGCTGACAAATGACAATGTTGCATTATGTAATACATTCTGTAATAAAGTCACGAACGCTGAAGATTCTGGACAATGGATAAGATTGTAAGGTCATATTAAATTGAAATAGAACGTTCTTTGGATTTTCTTGTGAAAGAAAATAGGAGGCGAGCGAGCGAAAATATTATTACTTCATTTGTCTTTTAAAAGTGTTAAAATTATTTTAATTTTCTTTTATTTCTAAGACTATTTTGGTTTTGCTATGTGAACGTTAAAAATTGCACGTAGACATGTCCTTGGGTGTCAAGTTGTGTCATTACATGAAAGTAAAAGTAACCTTTGTACAAAATATAGGAAACAAAATGTTTAAGTGTGTTTAGGCGTATGTGTTACAAGGAAATAGAACTCGCAGCAATCAAAAAGCTCACGCAATGAGAACTTGGACATCATGCATCATTTTTCCTAATTTCATTAGAACTGTATAAATAATAAACCCATTAAGTGTCTACTCAAGTGATATTTGCTGTTTTAGCACTTAAACAAAGTCCAAACACAGATATTTCCATTATTCAGTACAAAAATCAAGAGTAAAGATTAATTGCCCTTGATGTTTTCATTAGTTGAGTATACATGCCAAATATGTAGATCGTCAGGTTTTAAGTTAAGAACAGTCTAACTTAGATCCATCAGATGCACTATTAGATCTTTAGCCTGACTTCTCGATCATGTCTTAAAAATATCCCTCTGATGAATGCATTCTGTACTGTAATTCAAGCCCTCGAAAATTATTATACAGTTAAAGTATACCATTGAGGGAGTTAGCACGATTCTGGTTCCCCGAGACCAGACCTTTTTCCCGAGGCGAAGGTCTGGTCTCGGGGAACTAGAATCGTGCTAACTCCCTCAATGGTATACTTTAACTGTTTTATTATACCGAAACAAACATTATACTGAAACAAACATATCTCGTAGGTATACCGAAACAAACATTATACTGAAACAAACATATCTCTTAGGTTCACATGTTGTTCCAATGGAAATTCTAATGATTTTGCCTTGCCTTTTCGACTGAATGACTGAGGTAACGGAAAATATTAATTTTTGATGATAAGATAAACAGAAACATCATTTATCAAACTCATACATTTTTAATTTTTGATTGTTTTATATTATTGCGGATTAATTTATGTGCTAAGCGGATAGGAGGCGGATTACGCTGCTCGCGTATTAATAGCGTCATCCGATCTACCTTCAACGGCGCTGATTGGCTGATACTGACACATCCCCAAAGAAGCTCCGCCCCATTTTAAAACTAACTCCCAAGGGAAATAGTCTTCTCAACTAACGCACTCCTTTGCAGGGAAATAGTCTTATCAGGCGATTTTCAGGGATTTAGTTAAATTTAATGAGTCTCTTTTTATATAAGAAAAAATCAGTAGAGGTATAATAAAAATACTTATACTTCCACCAATTCTTAAAAAGAGGTCGCGGGTGTGAATACTATTTTCCGCCTCTGCTTTGTGTACTGTTTGAAGACGTAAGCTGTTTGTCGTAAATTTTAACCTTATATGCAACAGGCACATCCGAGGCAGTGAAACTAAAGACTTGGTAGACGTATTTCTAAATACATTTGTATATCGAATGAAGATTGATCCCGTATTTGATATTTTTAGTAGTTTCTGAGAAAAAAAGAATCTTTTTATCACAACAATATATTCAACAGGTATATGTTTTTAAAATTTGCAAAACATAAATTGCTACCGTGATTAAGTACAATCTTGAAAATGCTATACATAATTTATGATAGAAGACAAATAGACATAAGAGAAAACAAGATATGGAAAGTATCAATACGTGTATCTAGACGCTGAAATCAACATTAACTTAACACAGAGAAGATTGTGTTATCTGTACATTTATATCACAAAGTTTTACTCCTGTTGTTTTTTCTCCTTGTATCGACACACTAACACAGGCACTTCTGAATGGTGTACCACATAGTCACTGACGCTGCCTAAAATAGTCCTCCGTAATTTTCCGAGACCTCTTGAACCGGTTACAATTAAGTCCGCATTCACTTCTTTAGCCACATTCAGTATGCCCTCTCCTGGTTTTGTTGCATGCGTGCTTTTTACAACTCCTGGAATCTGAAGAATACAGGTGAGATTGACTATAAAGTAATAGCTGTAAAAGAATGCTAAGATAATGATTGAAATTTTGATATAGAAGCAAATGATAAAGAAATTTAATTCAAAAGTTCAATCAAGACTAAACATACATTTTCTGAACGTACGTACATTAGCTTGTTTCAAATATTCACCAAACTCTTCCATCTTTTTGTGAATTTTCTTTAATTCAACTTGAAAAATCGTCCTGAATGCATCAATGTCTTGTGGGTTAGGTGCTGAAAAGAAGCATTTTTAACATCGAGAAAATGTCTCATTTTCATTACAGTCGGAAACACCCTGGGTATCTATTTATATTGCCAAAAGTCTTCAAAATTCTTTTTTTCTCATCCAGTTACATGTACCTTTGTATAATTGTATATGCTTACCCGTGCTCTATTTGATCATATGTACTTACTTTGCAAGAATTGTGAAGCCACCAAGACGTCACTCATCTCCACTGTATAAACCAGAATGACCTTGTCTTGTGGTCTGTAACAGTTCTCTGCGTACCCTGGAACAGAAAGATATCGTCTGAAACAGAACCTTACTCCCTGGTCGAGCTCGTTTCGGGCAACCAATCACCAGAAGAAGTTTGGGAGCAGACCATTGCAAGTTACGTATTCAAACACAGCAACACAAAACACTGACAAATACGCACACGCAGTCAAAGACAAACACTCAGTATAACTAATGCACCCATAGACCCTAGTCAACACACCAAAAGTGTCAACGATCGGGCGATCCATGCAAACAACAAGATTACATATATTCATTTAACTTAGATATTTCAACAAACTTGCTTTTATATGGTGATGAAAAACTCAGCTTTGAAATCAACTCGAAAATATTCATAAATGCTAAAAAATACATTGTTACATCAAAACGCTTTGTATAATTAAGTTTATTTATTTCTTGCCTTCGTTCCGTAAATCAACTTTTAAAATGTTTATTTAATTACTTATCAACATTATGTATTGATCTTCAATATTGTATAATTAATCTTCAAATTATAACTGCTTTAAATGTGATCCTACATGTATCATTCACTTTCCATTTTCTTTTCTTTTTTCTTCTTCCTTTAAGTAATCTGCATCCTGCTTTTCTTTCTATACATGTATGTTAATAATACTGTGACTGTCGACATGAAGTGAAAAGTGAGAGAGGAATTAGTATAACTGGTATTTCACTTGTTTATATGTTCTTGTGTATTTATGTCATGATATGCTTTCTTGAATAGATATTGTTTAAACCAAAGTTCGTTTGAAACACCAATATCCATTCTATGTTCTCTCATCAATAGCATACGTCGTACGTCAAGTTGCTACAGATCGACTGAAGGTTTTTTTTTTTCTGCCATCCTGTGGAAAGCAAAATGATATGTTGTTGTTTGCTTGCTTAACTAGATGTATGTCATTTTTAATATGGAATCGACATTCCCTGGTACGTCAATCAATGCTGTCAAGCACATGTAGATTCCAAACTACATATTAGTCGGATAGCGAGCACCGAATTGTTTAGATTTGGGATCACTGACGAGGGTTAAATACCCGAAACGTGAATGTCTGGTCCATTCTGTAAATTTATCTGTTCTTAAATGATGCTATTGAATTTGAAGACGTTTAAAATAACCGAACACCAAGACAATGTCTATATTGTAGAGGAAATACTATTTTGAAATCAGCTTTAAAAGTGTCCAAAAAGAAATACACAGCTGGAAGGCTATCAAATGTTGCTTTATGATCTGGGGTTTATTGTGATTAAGTGATTATTGATTATACAAGCATTCAAAGGGTGAACATCTGCAATAATGCTTACGCTGTGAAATTTCCAAGAATATTATCCCCATGGAAGATCCATGATCGAACATTACAGAGTATATCTATCTATAAAGCCAGGAAATTGTATGTATTGTGAGCTCTCTGTTGGCCCTTCCTGGTAATTTTTACTTTTGCGAGAATAAATTGCTTCACTTTTCATCCTCATAGGAAATATAATCAATTCGACAGTGATATAGAGCAGTGTAGATGAGGTTCATACATTGCATTACGCACTGCAACAAAGTCCCAAGAGACTAAGAAAAAAATGCGTCTCTCTAACTTAAACGAAGGTCAAAGATTATTCTATGATATATCCCTTAATCGTTTCCATTGTGTTAATGTGAACAGGAGTTATTTTGCATAAAACGCGCTAGTATGAAACTTTCCCTCCTGAGATCATATCTTTTAAATAATTTACGAAAAATCCCCGGACATCTGGCCAAATTCCCTTTTCTGTTCACGTGGCCAAGTGTATTTGATATTAGAAGTTTGTCATGTAACACTAGAATACAATGCAATCCTTAGTAGCTGCTACAAACATTCGATAGAAATGATCAAACCAAATTAATTTCGATATGAATCGTTTCAAACTAGCGGTCTTATGATCCCTACATCTTTATGGATTATTTCTTGTGATTTACCTGCAAAAACATCACTCACACTGTACAGCTCTAATGGAGTGTTCGCTTCCATCTACGCCTACAACTACTATTCTCCCCGATGTAGGAATATGTTCAGATTCTGTTTTTGTACCATTAGCTTGTAATTTAGTCGCCATTTCAAATTGTACCGTTCAGGGTCTAATGTTTGTTATGGCTGTAAATTTTATCTTATGTTTTCGAAACGTTGTTGAATGTTATCTTCGTGTTCCCTTAATGTGGACGGATAATTGATACCGTTATCGGTTTGACATTTACTTTGTTGAATAAATCATTTGTCGATATCATCCATTTCTGCAACGTAATATCCAAAGAATAATGTATTTGTCAAAATAGAATAACGAGATAAATAAAAACAGTCCCATTGGAATTTTTTTTATACATTCTGATTTTTTACGCTCGCAACATGCATTCTTCAGTCGTCATTGCGCAGTTGCTTCCTATTTTTCACTTGCAATAGTACTTATAAGAACGATCAAGCCAAAGGAAAAGAACAGTCATAACACTATCGTAAAGAATTGAACCTGTGTAGTTATTCACGATCATTGTAATGAATTTTTCTATCTTTGCATGTATCTTTAACTCTCTAATGTTGAAAATTTGCTTATTCTTCATGTTCTGTAAAGCAGTCAGTCATTTCTACAGCAACACTTGCTGAACACAATTCCCTCCTTTGTCATAAACACAAGCGTAAGAAGAACATTAATATTTAGAATGTCGTCAAAGAGTTCATATAGATGTATTCATAATTATATCCCTCAGGGTATTTCAGGGTGGATGATATTTTGTCATAGACCATTTGAACCATCCAACCAAAGATTGTACTCTATGTCTTCCGAAATGGAAGTAACCGGATGTGACAGTTCTAACGAATTGAAGCGACGGGTGTTGCATGCAAGCAGGAGATGCTTACTCATCCTGGGCACCTGGTCTCACTCCCATACCGGGAGTTCGCTTCTTTTCATGTGGTGGAGGTTTTTGTTTGTTTGCTTTGGTTCCTGTTTTATCCTGATTTTGTATGCCTTCGGTTTCTGATTTTCTGAATCATCGATTTTGTGCTTTATACAGGGATATGGTCATTATCCATATTTGTCCTATACATTAACATTAAAGAAGTACCTATCAGTTATTCAGTTTCAAAGTCAAGGAGGCAAAGCAAAAACATTTGAATTTCCATAAGAACGGTTTCGAACCTCGAAATGAATAACGTTCCGAATAACGTTCCGAATAACGTTCCGAAGTGAGACCATGTGCCCGGGGACAGTAAGCGTCTCCTGATTGCATGCCAAACCCGTCACAGCTTCATGTAAACTTGTCAAATTTGGTGATTGTCTCGATGTACATATTGACGTACACATCAAATAAGTATTTAATTCATTCTACATGTATTAGAGTGTATGTCTGGACAATAAAGTTTTTATCTCTCGGAATCAAAAGATTTGATTCAATACGGTACTACATGGTTGTTATATGAATGGTTTGAAATTCATTTTTGTGATACATTAAATATGATACCAATCTCAAGATAAGAATCGTCTGAAAAGGGTTTGAACTATCAAAACGGGATATAAAGATGAAAAGACGTCCATCTTTGAAGATAATACCGTAGACAGTAGCCATATTTAGGGGGAAATGTCTTGATATTGGTCATAACTTATATGTATCTACACCCAAAATGAAAATTACCCAGTCCTTTGCATTATTACCCAAAGTCAGTTACCCAAGTGCGTGGACAGAATACAACTGATCCAAAGGGTCACATTGTGAGTGTGGCTCATAGGTTTTTTTGGTAATTGACTTCGATTTTCTAATTGCACTCAAAGAGTACTTCTCTAAAACTAAGCTCCACAGAGCCTTAAAATCCCTTTTACATTTCATCCATAAATTGTGGCCAAAAGTTCTACGCATCCTAGATTCCTATTGTTTGGTTCTGTCTCTGCTCGCAGGGTAATAAAAAGAACATCAAAATATAAATCCTTTTTTCGTAGAGAAAACCGGTAAAATCAGAATAATCCCCGATAGAAACACGGTGGATGAGGGATTTACCAGCATCAGTATTTACGATCAACTTAATTGAACATGGCTAAATCTAGCAACCGACATAAACATCCGGTAATTAACAACGTCAAGCAGCACGTTAGGAAATGCTTCTGATTGAGTTGACGTGCTTTTGTTTTGCTGTCTGGTAAGGCATTTGTCTCGTATGCATTCTACATATTCCCTACCTGTCTGATTCCAAAGGCTCGCCTAAACATTGCATCTCTTATTACACATTAGATATTGGCTAACAATAACTATACAATTTGCACAACGTTTCATTTCGATTCCAAACGCAATTTACAAGAACATTACAAGTGATATCCATTATTTTATTTTACGTTCTTAAGAACATACCAAATAAATTGATATTCTGAAACTCAAATTTACGTCGTAATACACATCATTCTTAGAAGTTCTAAGCTTCAGAATTACTTTCATAGTCTATGCATGCATTCGTCAAATTCTAAGAATCATTTTACTTACAATTCAGAGCATTTTTAGATTCATCCCCGCCATCCATCCCTATGATAACCGTTTTACCCATGGCTTTCTCACTGTCACATTCTACATTGACATGTTTCGATCCCTCTGCCATGCCACCCTCCAAAATTTTATACCACTTCAACTACGACACAATGCAGAAGTAAATAATTGTATCACTATAATGCACTGGAATAACATTTAGACATGCTCGGTTTGAAACGGTAGACATTAACAGAGTAATCACCCAATCCAATTTTCATGCAGCATCCATTTATAAGATAACCAGAAGCACTTATCAAAACAATAGCTCAATTGGTATCAGCTTCCGTTGATATCAAAAATTGAGAGTTGAAATTGCACTGAAGAAAAATAGATGAAAAATGACTTCAAAATAGAGCAACATATGAAGGATACGTTGTGATATTGGAAAATTCTACATGGTGTAGCCTCGTAAGCATTTTGCGACTTAATTTATTGAATTTGAATCAGTTTCATTCTTGTTTTATATATATGCCATCAATACATAAAAATCTCGGAAAAATATGAATTTGACAAAACGTATTGGCAGACTAATTTCCTATCGATCAGATATAAATGAAAATTTTCAGATTTTTTTTATTGCGTAATATATTTTCTACATGCTTATATTTAACATTATGACTTTTTGTGTTAGAATAGTTGGTATACTCTCTGACTTTTACCGTTTCCGGACTTCTTTAGACATTAGCATGATTATAAGGTTCTCGTAGTTTAACAAAATATAGGATGAATTTCAATAGAACTGAAAAATCTTTCATGCACATTTTACTGAACTTTAATAATACACAAGATTACAAAGCAAATATAATTATGTCAATGCGAGTCCTTTTAAATTTGTAATATTTTGAAAGGAAGAAGGTCTAATGATATCGTGTCAAAACAAGTTGGAAACCATTTAAAAACAAGATATATCCTATTTTCGTTAAGGAGAATAAGAATGCATACACATGTTAGTCGTTACTTAGATCTAAAAACAAGCTGAGAAGTTGATATTTGAAACAATTTTGCTCTACCAGCGTTTTAGAAGCGGACATGTAAGTAAACATTTTGTATCTAACAATTAAACATTGTATTGATTTACATTGAGTAGTCAAAGACTAAAAATACTTGTCATTTAAATAACACACGGAATCCGATACCGTTCCGATATTATTTTGTATTGTACATCTGGCCATTCCACCGTCAAGCAGCTCATCGCATTGTAAGACAAAAATCTGTACGATAAATTTAGAATTTTGCATTAATATCGGTTCAAAAAAGTATCGGAACTATGGTAGAGAATGGTATCATGACACTAACATTCTGTTCATACATGTAGGTCTCCCAGGCCTGTTATTTGACTTTTTACAGTTCGTCTTTAAATGATCTAAGGTCTTCATTTTCTTTTTAAGCACACACATTTCAGTAATCCTTTTTCAAGCATACATTCAGACGAAATAGACCTAGCACTACCCCAATCCTGCTTGACCATTATCACACATTTGCGGCAAGAGACATCAATTTAAATGTTTTATATGCTTTGTGTTAAATGTTCATAAAAATAAGACCCAAATGTGAAACAAGTCGAACTACAATATCTATGAATAATTAAGATAATTAATAACCATGGCTTGCACGTCGTGCAACTTAAGGTAGAACCTTCAATGTAAATTGTTGTTATTATTCTACACTCAACAGAATGGCCCAATCAAAGGATGGTGACCTTTCTAAAGGAAGTAAAGAAAATCTATCAAAATATTTGCAGAAACTTGATGTGAAGGACAAATTTATCCTGGACCAGCTGAAGACGAACAATGATATTTTACATTCAGTTGATGGAAAAGTACACGAGACAAAAGCAGAAATTATCAGGACTAGAGATGCATTAATAGCTTCAGTCCAAGCAGAATCCGAGACGCTCATAGGACAGTTGGAAACAATGGCGGAGAAAAACAAAAGCAGTGTATCTGCATTCAATACCAAACTACAATCTGATCATGACAAGATACAGGATACAATGAAGACTCTAAGAGCCAAAACCGAGGGTAGGACCCCTGCTTACATTGATAAGCTCCTGAAAGAGACAGAGAGCAAAAATGGTACAAAGGACCATGACATTGTTACGCTATCTATACCAAAGTTACTACCCCAAACTGAACAAACTACTCCTACGATTGGCAAACTCCATGTTGAGGATCGCATAGTTAATTTGCCTACTCCTGCAGATGTGAAGGTCGTCAAGCACTTTCGTCCTGAAGTACATGCAGCCGAGATAAGGGCAATCAGTCCCACTCAGATGTGGTGTGGATACTTTGGGGATCGATCACTGCTGTTATATAACATAGATGGACAAAAATTGAATTCTGTTACATTGAAATTTGATATCACAGGATTTGCAGTCAATGAGAAGGGAAATTTTATTGCTTGTGATCGGCGCACTGAAAGTATAAAGGAGATTACCCTAGATGGCCAAGTGACTACACTGTGCAAAACGAGCTCCATGGGTATTTGCCTGAACCATAAACAACAGCCAGTGGTGTGTGTGCTGAGATCCTTAGTGGTATACTCCACTGATTGTCAGAACAAACTACGTATATACAAGTTTGACAACGACCAGGAAGGGAATCACTTGTTTGTTGGACCACAGAGAGTCTCTACGAATGGACCTGATTATTACTGCGTGGCAGACACAAAAGGTAAAAAGGTGGTGACCATAGACGTGGAGAGCAGACTGATGTGGACATACAGTGGGGGACCAGGACAGGAAGAATTCAAACCAATAGACGTATGTTGTGACAGTCACATGAATGTGATTGTGGCCGATACTTTCAACAACAAAGTGCACTTACTAACCAAGGACGGGCGGTTCATCATGTACATCACAGACAGGATTGACATGGAAAAACCTTGGGGTCTTTCTATATCTGAGGATGATACACTGTGGATTGGAGAGTGCAGCGATTTTAACTGGGTGCATGTGATTAAATACCTCAAATAGAAAATTATGCTTGCCTAGTATAAGCAAGATAAATGATGCATATTTTTAACTTAGGACTGATTTACCCAACGGTAGAAATGAATCTTAGTTTATAAACTCATTAAATTCTAAGTTGATCTGTCCTTGATGTCATATATGAATTGCTGCTCTAAGGAAAACATGTATGCTGAATATTGCTGAAGCTGTTAGTTTCCCCCACCGGTCGCCGCTCATGAATACTATAGTAATTTGATACAATAAGCTCGAGAATCAGTTCTCACCAAAGAAGTAGGTCAACAAAACCATTCGATACCTCATTACTCTGTCCAAAACCATTCGATACCTCATCACTCTGTCCAAATCGGTATTCATCCAAATTCATGTGCTACAATATAGTATCTGCAACGATCCATGACAGAGAATGGTCTTAACAACCTTAGCGTCACAGTCAGACAAATAGACATGGGTGACAGAGTAGAAACCCCTGGTTCTCTCTGATTGTATAGGTAGGAGACTAACTATTGAATAACTGTCACTATCTTAAAATAACTTCAAAATGTATATCGAAAATGCAATGAAATTATAAAGGGGTACCCTTGTGCTTGGCAATATATCATTTTTATTTACATCTTAGAATATCGTTTCATTTGCTATATTTCTTCTATATTACTTACTTAAATAAATGAAAACAAAGCCATTTAACATGAGTCTATTGTTACTAAACATGAAAGGTTTATAAGCATATACTGGATATTAAATATTCCTTAATCTTAATGAGCAAAGGTGCCTTTCTATAATGTACTGTATCTGCTATCTATGTCTGTGTCATTTTGACCATTATGTATAGAAAACACCTTTAAAATACAAAATTCATCTGTTAAATCCATTAGGGACCCACCTTAACTAATTAGTGAAGCATCTTTCCCAAACAAGTTTCAATGCCAATAAATTCTTATTTTTGAAGAAAGATGATATTGTGAGATGAAATGTCCTTGATGGCAGCTTTCTCCGAAAGCTATGTATCATAACTCACTTTGTATGATGTGTTATAATAACACAAGCTAAGGACTAGCTTCCTACATAGAACGATAGGAGGATGAACACCGCTGATGGTTTCATTGGTGAAAGTTAGTTATCGCTGAAATTATAAAAGAAGGTAAATGAGAAACCTTAAGAAACGTTATCTAGATACGGCAGAAACTATGGTACCCTTGATATAATCAGTCTTTCAACCGAGTCGTTGACAAATTGCATTATATGTATTGATTACTACCTGCATCGATTTAGCTCAAATGTATTTTTTTTACTAACGTAAAAGAAGATTTTTAAAATCAAGGAATCCTCTAAAGTATATATATTTGAAGATAAGACGCTTCAATAGTTTGATGGAATTCTCAAGTGATTTCGTGAAATATCGGATGTACATTTGCACTGTGTCAAACGTTGCTTTAGAGTAGAGATACCATAATACGTAGCTGCTACTAAATGATATCGTGAAAAAGAAAAGACATAAAATTGTGATTCACTTGACGGTTATAAAACCTATTATTTCCGTATAAAAATATCCGATATGCATTTTTGACTTTTGAAATATCTTAAGAGAGATTCTTTCCATAATGATAGAAACAGATCTTTAATATGTAGTTGTACTATAAATGTTTATATAGATTTTTTTACTGCTTTCCCATACACGTTCTTGTTGACTCTTCATTCCTCACTTACGAGTACGGGTTCCTAGCTAGCAATCCGGATACTGAAAAAGTGGTTATTTCTCTGGGGGAAAATTTTGCGAAATAACAATTACAAATGTACGCATGGGTGTAATTTTGGCGATATCGGGAGTATTTCCTTTAACCTTTATATTAGTTAATTTTTTCACGTGGGGTTAGTACCGCGATAATTATACAATTACGGAAAGCGCGAAAATAACCCCACGCGAAAATTTCCATGTTTACAGTAAGTAATTCCTTTTTTGAGCGACGGTACCTATTGGTTTCGTCATTTTTATATACATTTTCATTTTTTGGCTTTCCCTTTTCATTTTGATTGCGTTTTTATTTGCCAAAACGTTGCTTCAATCAGCATCTACGTATTATTATTAAAGTGATTAATATAGAATAGAACCATCAAGTTGTCATTATCTGGTTGGCATTGTTCATATCTATTCACAAGTTGAGTGTGATAATCTACCGGAATTGAAAAGCTGATAAAGCTGGTAGGAAATCAATTAGTGTAAAAGCCTGATATCAGGAATGACGAATAGTTATGAAGTAAATATCCTGGTGAACGAGGGATTTCCTGACGTGATTTATGCTTTTTGAATTAATCCTTGACATTTTTTAGAGTCCAATTTTCCAGGTAATTACCACAACAGAGGATAGAATAGCTGACACTGTTTAGCATTGTTAAATTTGTGCGGAGGACGAAACATAAATGCACTGAAAAGGACATAGGAACAACGATAACATTCCTATGTTAATATCAGATGACCTTCCAAAGTCGGCCCTTGGTGCATATACGTCTTCGGTGTGTTGTCAAATTACAAAGCCTGTATTCACAAATAATTATCTGTGAATTACAGTCGAGTTCCTGTGTAAGAAATTAATGAAATGAGGACAGTATTAATCAAAAGGCTGCAATTACGTATCTTAGTGCTGAAATATCACTAAAGATTGTAAAAGTGTCCTTTGACCAATGCCTGGAAAACATGTTTACTTTCAAAATGTTATACTAGCATAATTCCTCGCGTGAAAACACACAAATTCAAGATTATGCCTATTTTAGATAAATGGTATACAGAAAGATATATCCGCCAGACTTTACATTTTCATTTCTGTTCATATAAAACTATTCTTCAGTTGAATTCAAAATCGAAAATAGCAACAAAAAAAGCATTTACCTTAAAAAGGTAGAAATTGCAAATAAAGCAAAAAAAAAAAAAAAAAGGTTTAAAATTCGAACAGATCTTTTAATAGAAAGCCTAAACATTTTAGTGGATGTATGAAAAAAATCAGCAACTTTTGTCATATCCGTCATAAATCCGTTAATTGAGCTAAGCATCATCCAAAATTAATCACAAAATCTTAACTGTATGACAATTGCTTGGGATTGGCAAAATTCTATAAACTAGTCTATGAAAATTATAAGAAATTATAATTATAAGAATTATAAGTATGTACTTGTCAGAGTCTGGTTGGAGATTCCCTCCTTTCTTGTCATTACTTGTTTCATGTGTTTATCATAGATATTCACTTTGACTTGAATGTTTTGTTGTTCCCGGATAGAAATCTCTATGTTGCCAGTTTATTTTTGGTTATTTATTTTTACACATGTTTCATAGGAGATATTGATTATTTTAAAAGATGTTATTATTTTCAAGAAGTTGATGAATGAAAAAGAATATTTTAGAAGGTTAGAGAGCATGGTGTTAATAATTGTAATAAATAAAACATTCTTTTTTTCCTATACCTTCAATAAGTCTATACTAACCCCAATAAAAAGTATTCCTGTATGAGTATGTTTTAAAAGTTCATTCAATTCACCATGAATATTTGATTCAAAGAGTATAAAGGATGAACTTTTTAGCGACGTTCGACAAAAGATATTATATCTTGTGGCTCGCGAAAAGAGACCGAAATGCAATTATCATTCTTTCATTTGGGTATCTTTAAAGCAAATGAGCTTTGAAGATATTGAACTTAACTTCTTCTGACAGAATAATTGATATTTTTAAAACTAGAAAAGAGCATTCCATAAATAATTGAAAGAGAATGCAGTTTTTTTTTCAACAGTTTGAACACTTCCGTATTATTATTATAAACACTTGTTTCCTTTTTAAGTGTGGAGCAGTTAAACTTGTTCCTCGTGACTGGATGTTTAAATTGTAATAATTACTTCTTTCCAGCTCTGTCGCCTGAAAGAATCTTTCTTTTGGTCCCTCAACAACTTGACAAGGGAGTTCACTTCTCTTCATATCGTAGATTTTTTAAATCTCTGTTCCTTTGCCTTAGTTCTAGTTTTATCCTGGTTTTGTATGCCCTCGGTTGGTGATTTTTCGATTAACGATTTTGTACTTCTTTTTGTAGCTTGCTTGTGGTACGTCGATGCTCAATTCGGTGCTCTATTGTGAGTGCTGTTGAGATTATCGAGATTTTGTAGCTTGCTAGAGATTATTGAGATTTTGTAGCTTGCTAGGGGTTCGTCGATGCTCAATTTGGTGCTCTGTTGTGAGTGCTGTTGAGATTATCGTCAGGGTCTTCTTTAACTCATGTGTGTCACACTTATGCCCTTTCCCGTGGGAAGCTCGTAAAAAAGTTCCCTGCGAGGGGTTTGACAGTAAGTGTTTGAAATATTTTCCCTGACATAGTCGCCATAGCACTTTCGACATATATATAACCTCAGACAGTGCAATACATGTATTTTATACATTATCTTTTTTTATTTTCGTGCATGAACATCGACGGCGGGTGCGGCTAGCCAACAGGGGAGGCTAACTCCTCCCAGGTACCTGGTCCCACCTCTAGCTTGCTAGGGGTCCGTCGATGTTCCATTTGGTGCTTTATTGTGAGTGATGTTGAGATTATCGCCAGGATATTCTTTAACTTCTTCAAAGGGGTACGGCTTTGTCCATATTTGTCGTACTAGCATAATTCCTTTTGAGAAAACACATAAATTCAAAATTATGCCTGTTTCAGATCAATTGTATACAAAGAAAAATATTTCGGCCACACCTGTACATTTTCACTTCTGTTCATATGAAAGTATTCATAAGAAAGCATTTACCTAAAAAGAGGTATAGACATTCATTTTGACTGTTGTTGTTTTCTGTCAGAAATCATGCTGTGACATAATAATAATTATTATTATTATCATTTTATTTATTTATTTTTTTTCATTATTTATTTTTACAAAGATGTATAGTACATCTCAGAAATTTTGAAAGATATTAACGTATTATTTTCAAGAAGTTGATAAATAACAATGAAAGAATATCTTAGAAGATTGAAGAGCATGGGGATCAAAATTGAAATAAATTAACTTTTATTTTTTACCTTCAGTAAGTCTATATCAACCCCAATAAAAAGTATTATGGATACGATCTCTGTATGAGTAAGTATTATTGTTCGTTCACCATGAATAGTTGATTAAAAGAGTCTGTGTGATGTATAATGGATGAACATTTTAGCGACGTTCGATAAAAGATATTTTCTCTGGTGGCTCGAAAAAGAGACCGAAATAGAGTAATATTTTTTTTTCTATTTGGGTTTCTTTAAAGCAAATGAGCTTTGAAGATTGAACTTTACTTTTGCCGACAGAATAATTGATAATTTCAAAACTATAAAAGAGCATTTCATAAGTAAATGATAGAGAATGCATTATCTGTTACTTTTTTTTTAGAAAAAACGATCAAGAATGTTTCACTAATTTTAATGAAAACTGAAAATTTGAAAAATTCTTGTTGCATTCTTTTTCTGAACTACATCAGTCGGGCAATGTGTACACTAAGTGTTGCCTAATTTAACAGCTTCAAGTTACTCGTAATTTTTAATAGCAATGTATTTAAAAGCAATGAAGGATACAATTTAGAATGAAACTGAGAATAATACAGAAGTATTCGAACTCTTTACTAACACTTGAAGAAAATTTCAAACCAACTTCAAACACGTGTTACCGATAGTAAATCATCATCAGTGGTACTTGATTAAATGCCGAAATGATTTACTATGTTTACTGACTTCTGCCATTTCGATCTTTCCCTTTGTCGCCCTGACAACCCTATAATTATCAACATTTCGCCCCGCCATTTATCATTATATCGGGGCGACAAAACGAAAAATTGACAAAATACTACGCAACAAAACGAAAAATAAGAGGCGATAATTAACGTCACGGTGGCGAATTACCGGGTTGTCGCCCCGACAAAACTAAATTTTGTGCGCAGCTCACAATTTTATGTAGAGTCGATTCAAATAAAATCTAAGACTTTAAAAATAGCATTGAAGGGATGGTGCTAGAATATCAACCTCCTTTAATTTAACAATTTTTGCAATAGCACGGAGAAGCCACAAAATAATGTTTCCGTTTTGGTAGCGACAGCATATTCTCCTTATTGCAGACACATGTCCTCATAGCCTTTTTTCAACGTCTTGTTCTCATCTATATACAATTAAAATATGCATCAAACTTCCTTTTTTTCAAGCGTTGCAAAATGGAGAAGATAACCAGAATCTCGTAGCATTTAAAGGCACAATAAACAATAGTTATTGTTATTTTCCTTTTTTGCGTCTAATATTCATTATGATCACAGTAAATTAAATCCATTTTTAATCGTCTTTTACAGTAATGAAGAATGAGCACATTATTCTCTCTGATTTCATTATGGTGTCGTCGTCATTTCTATAACAATGGCCCGATGCTCTAGTAATGTTTCATACTAGGAATCAATTTATCACTAATGAAAAAGGAACCTGTAACAATATTACCGTGCAATTATTCATTACTTTTTACACAGTTTTCTTGCGGTTTTCCTCGGAAAATTGCATTGATACATATAGTTTGAAAATGGAAACATTTAGCAATGAGACATCACTGAATAATGTAATACAATTGAAGTGTTCCTTGAACAACATTTAAGACCAATGTTAATGCACCAGACACTTGTTTCGGATAGTAAATCCGCATCAGTGGAACATCAAGCTGAATTTATTTACGTATCCCTCTATTTTGATTTTTGAATTTTGTGTATCTTTTTTTTTTTAAATGTGCACGTCCAAATTTCTTGTAGGGTCGATTCATTGTCATAATTAAATAAAATCTGTGACAAAAGAGAATTTTACGCAAATAATTAATCTAAATAAAAGCGATGCTGTTGTACTGATAAAACGAAAACAGTCTCATATTCTTCGATTCAATTTTCTGTTTGATATGATTTATTATGATGACATAAAATTTGAAAATGAAATATAATCTATTAACATGTTTTTTTTTTTCAACCCGCTGAAGCTGAAAAAGTGATATCTCGAATTTTATCAGGTTGAATCGCATCTTCATATTTTACGAAAATACAATATACTTACAATTCAATGCATATTTGGACTGTTCGCTACCGTCCATTCCTATTATAACAGTAGTACCAGATGATGCTCCATTGTTTTCACTTTTATTATCGTCCGTATCCGAACACTGTGCTCTCTCTGCCATCTCAGCTGAAAGTGAGGGTTAACGATTTATGGCAAATACAGTATTTTACGGTATTGATCATGTCATTCTGACCTTATCTCTCAAAGTATAAGTGATAAAATTGACAGAAATTACACTATGAACTTGCAGTTAGTTCGTAATGACGTCGAGTAAAAAACAATTATTCCTGTCATAAATGGTAAAACAGTAATGGATTTTTATTGACTTAAAGAAGAACATACGTTTTGTTCTCAGCAATTTTTGGACAATTGTTTTACCAACATTTATAGTTTTGTTGCCACATAGATGGCCCAAAAATTATTACCTCAAATGTTCACATTTTGGGCACATTATCTCTACGACTGACATGCTAAATTCCATTGAATGTTTGATATTATGAGGTTATCCACGACTTTGATACAGACCAAATTCGCATTTTACAAACAATTTGCCTTTCTCTTAAAAGAGATTAAAGCAAGGGGAACCAAGCTCCATTTTGAGAATAACGATGAAAGCTAAGCCCATTTTAACAACTGGACCGTAACATATCGACCAACTTTGATAGTGAGATGTCATCAAATCTCGCTACAGAAAACGGATCTTGACCACATACACTTCTTGAAATCTTTGCTATTCCTATACATGTAGTGCCATACTTCTTTAGCTCACTACGCCGAAAGACAAAGAAACATACGCTTTAGGGGACCATCATTGCATCTGTGAGTGAAACCACAAAATTGTTAGTACATGTAATGGGTATATGAAACCAGGAAAACTGCCAAATAAAACAAGAATCAAAATATTCTTTAAAGGAGAAATGGGGAATTCATATGAAGATAAGGCCGTGTGCCTGGGGATAATATGCAATTCCTTCTTGCTCAAAAACCTGTCACTTTGACCGTGCAGAATAAGAATAAAAAACAATGAATGTGTTAATTTGTGCTTTCAGGATCTTCTTTAACTCATTCTATAGATCATACTTAAATTCGTTTTTAACATAGTGGACAAAGCGATGTCATCGAATTTTATACTTTTATTGTTTCTTCCAAGCATTTTTGCAGCGACAAAGTCAGTCGCATAGAAATATACCCCTACTTTCATAATTTCTGAGTATGTTGCTTTACGTACAGAATGAGGTAATCAAAGTTGGGGCTTGCTCTGGAATGATGTATCAATTAATGAATACTTCTCAGGCAGGTATGAAGGAATATTACTACTTGGGAACGGGTTTTAGCTACGAAGTTAAGATATCACGTCTGTCATATTGTGATCGCAACCGTTCCGATGGGAATTCTCACGATTTGGCCTTAATTGAGCGCATGTTATGAATACATGATAAATTGAAATGTCAAGTGCTTCTTTCCGTTAGAAAGCAAGGAGTTAACAAACTCGACTTCATGCATATGAATATAGAAATATATCAGCAAGAAGTGGCTTCATATGAATATAGAAAAATATCGGCGAGAAGTGGAGCATAGTTTGTTCCCAGAATCTGATGGAAAAAAAAACTTTCTTCAAACCAAAATTCAGAGAGGACATGTGATCAGGGAAAGGGATGTAAGCTGAGTAAAAATATCGACCTTTCCTAGTAGTGTTTTGTATTCATATACATATATATTCTCGTGCTCTACTCGTCTTTTGTGTTTTTACATCGGGTGTTTTGGTGTTCTGCTGTTGATGCTGCAACGGGGTCTTGTTGGAGATCTCCTCCCTTCTTTTGTATTCATATACATGTACTAGCATAATATTATTGTACAAGCGCCTGATCTACATGTATAAAACATTGACATTCTTTCCTCAAAAGGCAAAACGTCTTGCATTCAACCAACCGTCAATGGATGTGCAAGTATGAGCCAAGTGGATGGTCAACGTGGAACATTGAATGAACAACAGGTTCTATATTATTGTTGGAAGTGAAATCACGCAAGGTAATGATCGGGTTGGATGAATGTATTTCATTGATTGACAATTCTACCTAAAACATGTATGTCTATGTAACATTGGTGACATATATACGTATGTTCACGTTTTGATGATAATGATTTTCAAAGGTCTTTGTAAGGTTGCATTTATCATTGATCTTTACATGAGTTCAAAATTGCTGAATAGAATGACACTTTTGCTTTGAATGATAAATGCCAGTATCACGACATCACACATCATTTGTCTTAAGTAACAAAATGTCACGGAAAACACAGCACATAAAAAGTGTTTTCCGATTTCTGCGACAGGAATTATATAACATTTGCTGTAAAATTTAATGAGCTGGAAAAACACTTGCATCGCGAAATCCATGAAGGGAATACGGAAAAGCAATGAATACGAGAATAAGTAATTATGCCGCTGAAAGGCCAAAACAAGAAAGTATTTGGCGATAGATCCATCTAATAAAGTCTTAATCAGCGACGGTGGGTCTGAAATAGCCTAGTTAAAGCCTAAATAATGAACATTACATCTATAATTCATGCAATTATACCAAAAATGTACTTTTTTCTGTTTTCGTTGTATATAATTGCTATTAATGACCTTTCACGTCTGGCTATCATATCACCATTGGGATTTGAATATAGAGTTTGAAAGTCTAGAAATTATTATAACTTTATCATAACTCGATTACTGGGCTTTGTACGTACTGATAAGTAATCATTATTTTGTATCGCAGCAGAGGAGTAATATGATTCTCTATGATGAAGTAAAGATGAAATAGAACACAATGGTATTAATATGGCTTCTGACCAGAGGGTCCATATTACTCATAAGACCTAGATGATGTAAAGAACTAATACATAGGTACTAAATTGTATCAAAACATGAGCAGAGTTTCTACAAACCCGAAAATACAGTGTAGAAATGGTAAATATTCTTTTTAAATGACTTACAATTCAGATCAAAGATCCGAGTACTGGGCTAGGAACCATTCCGTCCAAATGTTGGCTGTTCACAGAAATCTCTATCCTCCACATAGTGAGATGAATAAAAATATTACCTGCATTCTTATGTGCGATATTATACTAACCAGATTTACGAGAAATAACTAGTTTATGTAGTATTTATGTGGATAGCATGCATAACATGCACGGAAAGTATGATATAATACGAATTGACATTCATATGGTATCTTTCGCAAAGGCATGAGATCTTGTCTTTCGGTGTCTTATGTACTTTCTATTATGTGTATTAGCCCTCCTCGTGAAAAATGAAAAGATCGCTTATCAAATTAAAGACTGGTATTTTGCTAGAAAGGGAAAACCCTATAAGTGTCTTCTGAAGCAAAGAGATATTCTCCGCTGTATAAACGACTCTTATAATGTTTAACGTCTTCATACTTAATAGCATCATTTAAAACAGATAAATTTTCAGCATGGAGCAGACATGCACATTACGGGTACTTAACCCTAGGGAGAGGGCGTTTGTAATGTTGTTAAAATTTTTGCCCGTTAAAATAACTAACCCTCCTCAGTGATTCTCAATCTAAACAATGTAATATGGCCAAAAAGTGTGAAAGTTAATATGTTCAAAACTGTACCGAAAGACGTTGTAGAATGGGTGGGATATGATGCTACAGGACCAACGTTTCAGAAATTTCAACAAATTTTGAAAGCAGAAATTTTCAAATGCGTTGAAGAAACGATCAACCGAAGTTGAACGAACTTGGCTACATTTCTGCAGGCAATTTGTCCTAATTCTTATGGGTACTAAAAATGTGTCCCTGGTTGTGGATTTATTTTCATACACATACCGAAAAGAATTTATACAAAACCTGAACATATTGTTGAAAACAAGGCGTCTAGTTTTAAAATAAAAAGGTAACAAAAAAGCGTTTAGGCCGAGGGTTTTGATATCATAAACATACAAAAAAAAACTTATGGAAATCATGTAGGAATCATTCTGTACTTTTTCCGAAATTTGCGGAAATTCCAGATTCAGAATATATATCATTTGGAATTTTGTGGCTTTTCTTGACAGTGAATTGATTTATAAAATAGGACGGACCGCAGGTAGATTAAATCAAAACTATATCAAATCAAAACTGTCAAAAAAAAAATCCCATCACCTTCTTTTCCGTGGTACTATTACCTAGAAGTCACCAAAAGAACATTACGCATTGTGCATCATCTACAGTTTTTGTACCAGCGTCTTTACAAGCCTTACACACTGACCAATCGTGACGACTGGACTCCATAACGGGTGTTGTCAAAATGTTCGTCGATCCCTATAATATTCGAAAGTCAATCGGACTTCTCGGGTGATCAAGCATGAGCTCACTTCAGTCAACAGAACACAGACCCACGGCTTTTGATGTCCATATAAGTTTATTTTTTGTGTAATCAAGGCCTTCTATCAAGGGAAGTGCGCACATAATCCGGATAACAACATTATTCGCTTTTTACTTTTGAGGCTTTGTTGTGGATGCTGCAAACGAGTATTGTTGGAGATCCCCTCCTTTCTTTCGCTTTAGACAATCGTGCACATTGTTCTTTCTTAGTGTTTGTACTGTTATCCGTGTATCATGTTTTGATGTGTTTGTTTGACGGTCAATGTGAAGTTGTTCTCATATGTTACAACCTGTTGGTGTGTTCTGCTGTGGTCAGTGCAGGGTGGTCTTGGTGGAGTTCTCTTCCACATCATATATACGAATGCTAACATCCATTCTCATTTGTAAAATACACAAGTGAAAGAATTACTCAAATAAGATATCTTATATGAAAGGATCATAACACTTTGAAAAAATTCTTTTAAATGATTTGAGCGAGTTTCTTTTGAATGAATGCTAAACTTCTATCAGAGAATCCAGGTCTCGGAAGTTGTTTGTGCTTATTTTCAAAATTGATAAATAGAAGTTACAAAATCAAGACGAATACATGTCATCTAGTTTGTATTCAAAGAAATAATGTGAAAATGAACGTGATTCTAAATATGTCTGTGATTTGTCTTTTTCCCCCCACACTTTTCTTCAGAATATTTGACGGCAGCAATAGCACACGTTTTCTACAAGACAATTCCTTACATTCAATTAATTAGATAAGGTGTTTTTCCGTCAAAATGACAGCATCCTACATCCTGACTGATATGTTCGGTGATTACCTGTCAGTTGTATTACGTAACATGCGACTCGTCAAATTCTCGTTGGAAATCAGAGGAAGATCATAGCTTCATAAAATCGTCCAGATAATCTGGGTTGGAGACAAGATTACCCTAAACACTCATTTCTTATTATGTTCAGGATACACGAGCTGATTGCTTCGGCCATGAAAGTTACTCCTGTGTATCATTTGCATGCACTCTGTAATTTGCGATTGTTCGTCAATTTGTTTTCAAAAATCAATGTCTCTCGACATTTTAGAATTTCCCCTAATGGCTTAGGAAATATGGACAAGAAAAAAATGAAATCATAAAAATCTATACTCCACATCTATTCCTTCTTCGCAACGAAGTGCCATGTCAAGAATTTGTTTGTCAACCGTATAGGCAATGGCAATGGACAGCAAATGTTTTCCTTTGCAAATGAGATGAAAGACATTTCTTTAAGTGAAGGCATGTACAAAACTATACCAAAGAGGTATTTCTGTCCTCTAGGTTACGATCGTCAAGAATGCGTTAACAGATCTAAAAGAAAGGGTCCTTAATCACATATTTTTTTGTACCAATGGTTTGATTCGTCCATAGGAGATTGGATTTCAACGGCAAAGATACAAATCAAAAAAGTTTTATTAACAGAGATTTCGCTTTCATAAAAGTAAAGCTACTTCCTGGATTTCTTTTTACCAAATCAATACAGGTCTATTCTAGCAAAAGAGTATAAGTATATGATACTCACAATACCCCTATTCCGGTGAAGAAAATAAGGCGGATCACAGGTGAAATGAATTTCTATCAAAATTGGAAAAAAATCACCATTTTACGCCGGGTCCTAGGGTAACTAGTAAGTACGAAACCGTCATGTATTTGCAAAGTCAGTGTCGCATGTATGCCGACCGACTGTGACGATGGAACCCGTCCAAATTTCGACACATAAGAGGGGTCTTGACCACCTGTCGTATATCTTTCTTGCGTGTAACTAATGTCGTTTCAGCAATAACAGAAACCAACCAGTCTGTTCCAATCAAGGAATCTTATAGCACGCCAACCCACAATAGTATCCTCGACAACGGAATTGCGATGTTGTATAAAAAGATCGTAACAATACCAACACAGATGTACCTCAGCCTGACTGAGAAGCTTATCTGAAAGCGAGCATACCCAAATGAATTTGCGTACAAAATACTCCATAGAAAGACGACATGGTATATCCCTACTTAGACAAGGGAACGTGCATGTGTGATGCAGATGTTGAAATCGCCATGATCATCGAAAAGGCAAATGTTAGAATCGTAAGCTTACATAAATATATATTCTGGAAGCCCTGTTTATCCTCTTTGACGTTTCTTTAACTTCTTAATCATTACAACATGTTGTGGTCAAGAAATCTGTAAATCATTTGATCACATGCATGAGCTCGATACAGCCGACAGAGCACGCACTGTCTTTCGTATGCCTTCTGGTTTTTTTTTTTTTTTTTTATATCCATCTACATATCCATCTTTGTGTTTCTTTAGCCCCTGCGTCATGCTGTATGTTTGTATGTTCATCTTACGGTGATAAGGTTATTTTACACCAAAATTGTGCGTTTTTCGATACCTCTGGGTAATCCGAAGAGTTGGAAGGTTGTGCACACATAATCCGGATACCCACATCGTCTGCTACTTGCGAGGCACATGACCGTATTAAGTCGGCACCGGTTGCTCATTGGTCTTGTTGGTTTATGTGTGGTCTTTTGTGTTTCATGTTTATATGATGTGAGTTTGTGTTCCTTGTCCCTTTTGCGTCTCTTTCTGTGCTTGTCTGCTCTGTGTTTTGCATTTGGTGTTTTGGAGTTTTGTTGTGGCCGAGTGTCGTTGGAGACCCACTCCTTTCTTTGCCATTTAAACGTGCGACCAAACCTGGACAATTTCAACCCCTTTTTAATGGTTACTGTCAAGAAGGTACCCTTAAAGTATTCCCTTAAGAAATATAAGGACGTGCGCTAGGACATTTCAGTTATTATGCTGGCCATTCTAACATTTTGAATGACTGAAAAACAAGGACAACGATCCTACTATTTCATAAACATTTATCTTCTGCAAAAGAGTTCTAGACACATTTGTGATCGAGTTTCAATTATTATAAAGCATATTGCACTAGTCTATATAGATCTACATAATTATATAAATTCTAATGTTTGACATGATGATGATGGTGGTGGTCACCCTTGTGTCTACAAACAATCACGGGGACTTCCGAGTGGTGTAAGACGTAGTCACTACAGCTGCCGAGGAAAGTTCTTCGTATTTTCCCGGTCCCTCTACATCCGGTTATTATTATGTCTGCTTCTACTTCCTTTGAGGCTATTACAATTCCCTCCCCTGGCCTGTTGGCATGGATGCTTTTTACTGTCCCGTGGACCTAACAACATGCACATTTAAATATTAGCATCACTCATTTAATCTTCGTTTTGAATGCCATTGCATACATAGAAGGAAGAACCAGCTAATCAAAAACGCTTAACCTTAGTGCAGTAGGGAATGCTTCCTTTTTCAAAATTCTACGTCAATAGATTTGACAAGACAAACAAAAACTACAGAACAGTTACCTTTATGTAGCATGACCTATCATATGTTCAAGGTTGTATCATTTGATATTATCAAAGCAGATCACCACTTTTTCAATCTTTAGAACTTTACTTCTACGCGTACTAACCTTGGCGTGTCTCATCATATCTGCATATTGCTCTAGTTTCTCCTTGATGGTCTGAGCTTCTTTATCCAGTAGATTTGACAGTACTTCTTTATCAAAGGAGTAAGGCGCTGTGATATATATATAACAGAACTTATAAAATTATATTATCATGATTATGAATATTCGTTTCTGTTTTGTTATGCTCTGCTATACGGAAGCGTCCTAATGCCACAGTCCGAATACTTTTTTATCTCCTAATTAGGAGATACTATCACCTAATTAGGACTCATGTATTTGTTTTACAAAGATGATCACCTAAATACTCCCTGTCCATGTACATGTATAAGACAAACTTCAAATTACAAATTTCCATTTCCTGAATAGTAGCACTCCTACGTCCTCTCTACAGTAAATTCATATCGCAATGGATATCAGCAAGATCAAAACTACAAAGACTTCGTTCTGAAGGCAAGGTGACTAGTAAAAAAATTACACAACAAAGGGCATGTTTGTGAGCGACTGAATTTTTCACTGCAAAAAAAAAAAAAAAAAAAAAAAAAAAAAAAAACCCACCAGAAACTCTTGTTGTTTTGAAAGATATTTTAGGGTAGAAACATCCAAAACACGAATTTACAACATTCATCAGATTTGACCTTTTCTGTACGGCCTAAGTGACAGGCGCTGTTTACAAGCAGAAGATACTTACTCTACACGGGCACATGATCTCATCTCTGTTAGGTTACTTTGTTTAATTTTTATGTTTTTCGTGGTTTTGTATGTCTACTGATTATGATTTTTGTATTTTGACTTTGGCTTTTGTGTATTTAACGAGGCTGTGTACAATTAGAAAAATTTGATGACGGTGAAATTTCAATTTCTTTTTCTTAAAATGATATTTGAAGTACAACAAATAAATAACATGAATTTAATTAAAATCTCTTGTGCAGAAACATGAAAATTTTTAGGAAAATCATTATTTTGCAGTAAAACCCCATAAGGTCTCATTGTAAGATGCCATTATCTTTGAGATGACCCCTACATAATACTGAACGGTCAACTTCTATTTTCTTTCCCATAAAATGAATTTTATAATACTGCAATTATATGATCCGAATTTGGTCAAAATACCTTGGGTAGAATTTTCTAATTAGACCCAGCCTCGTAAATACAACGTATTAATCTGATCAAACTCCTCACTGAAGGTCAAATAATTTTGACTCATATAACTGTCATTAAACATGTACCAAAGAACAATGTAAGCTTACAGCTCTGCTTTTAAGGAAGACAAATTGTGTTCCGAAAAGCACAAGTTTTTCTCTGATTTATCAAAATGTTTCCCCTTACCGTAGTACCACTGTGACGAGTGTAGTAGATCATGGAACTCAACGGCATACACCATCACCACGTTGTCTGTCTCATGGTGCATGTTACCACAATACCCTGCATAAAAAAATTGACGATTCAATTCTATTAACATTTCGAAGTATAAACTTTGGAGAAAATGTAAACAAAGTATAAGTATGATAATTACTCCATGCAAAGCCATATGCTAAATGAAAATGAACTAACTTCAATTCTCAATTCAATCGAATCGATGTTCCAGAGAAAAAGTACCTTACGACACTATGACAGAAGGAGGAACATCATAGGGAAAACGTGTTCAAAATGACGAGTCAAATCTTCAGAATTATAATGATATTTCTTGCTGTTTCAGAAAGAGAAAAATGTGAAATTTCAACATTTTGAAACATTCCAATTTCCGAAATGCTTTCCTCTGGTATTGAAGTGACAGTCTGTCAGTGTAAGACTCAAAACAATATTTAGTTTTATTTATTGATTTATGAAAAAATAGTCATTTGGCATAATTTTCTGTTAAAGCTAAGGATAAGCAATGACTTGAATAAGGAAGACGAGCCTCGCGGTAATATTCTAATCTGGGACATTATCCAGATGCCCATGTTTTCTGCTTCATGGTCATTGAACTTAACAAATTGTTCTCATGAATGGTCAATATAGATCAACGTAATGTTGTGATCACATTATCTATCAAATAACCGAAAATATACACATATTTGGTATATAGCTGGAGGATTTCTGATGTCATTGCAAGGAGAGGTTAAAAGTTCATACAGAAATATAGGTATGACTAGTTTTCAATAAAAATGTATATATGGTCCATATATGGAGAACATTTCCCTAATATGACAACGTAAAACTTTTTCTGTCAACACGCGACTTTTTCATCCCATCACAATTACGTTTTTTAGCATTTGCAGATATTTTATATTTACCATCTGAGACATTATATGTAGAATCATGAAATTTATACTCAAGTAGATCTTAGAAAATAAACAGTTACTGAAAAAACATTAAAACAAAGTTATTCAACAAATAAACCGCCTCTTTGAATCGTCAAACTTTGAAATGTTCAACCGATAACGTCCTACTCATCATGCAAACTTGAAGGAAACAGTGATAAGAAATAAAACACCTGTAATTATGAACAAAGGGGGTATTGTTACATTTTTTTACTGAAATAAATATTGGTCTCAGATCTGAACAGTATTTTTCACTACATCGAAACAAGAGATAAATGACTTACAGTCGAATGCATATTTAGAGTGTTCACTGCCGTCCATTGCTATGAGAACCGTCCTTGGTTTGGATTTTACTTTCTCCGATGCCATTTTCACACTCCTCCTTTCTTTTCCTTGCGTTATCAAATACTGTTGTTTTCAACTATGGTCAGATTAACGTGCTATTGCGTTGGTCATTTACGCATATATAAACAAACTCCGTTCGTTTACCTGTCGGGGTGTTGAGATCTAAACATGTTGATATGCATGTAAAGTAGGTCAATAAGGTTTGCCCCAGGTAGTGTCCTTGCTCCACAAAGTACCGTTAGGAGCACTGTGATGCGACATAAAAGGGATTAATTATGGATGAAGGGACCGGACATTTACACACTCATAAATTAAGTTCACTATGAACACTTGTGTTTTTCATACATATAGTATAATACTGCATTATTGCTCTAAACGTCCACGTCCTTTTAAGTTGTAAATATGCATTATCAGCTTTTAATGCAATAACGTGAGTTTATCCATGTGTCTAGGTTCAATTACTCTTTATTTTGAATGGTTCTACCTTTTGATGAACTTTGATTTTCAGTTATAAAACTGACGAAGTTATAATGTGGCCCGTACAACCCTTTGTTCTTCGACTGATCGTGTTACAAAAGACCGGAAAGGCGATTTCTTCAGTATCCCTTGTCTCGCTACGTAACCTCCAAAATATAAAATTTTCCTAACAAGTTCTATTGGCCACATCGCTCACCTGACAAGAATGGGAATCTGACAGTTATCATGAATATGTTAAAGATATGCATTACATTAGAACAAGAAATTCTTTAACTGCAAAGTTCATAAAATTTTGCGCAAACTGACAAGTCTAAAATGGATCAAAAATTATTGCATGAAATAACCAAGTTTTTTATTGATCAGCTAGAAAAACACAAGTATGGTAGAGATACTCGTATAATTGTTTTCGAGTTGTTTTTTTTTTTTTTTTTGAAAATCTGTACAGTGGTAGAAAAAGTGTCAACCAATCAGCGCTCTTGGGTAACCATGTTTGTTGACCGATCGGCTAGTAGAACACAAACCTTAAGTACAATTGTACTTGCTTCCTGAAAGTTTCGTCGAAACCATAGCTCACTTGAGCCTTTAACTCAGGTGAGTGAAAAACTTCTCGAGTTATGTCAGAACCAAAATATTCAAACGTCATCGAGATTTACACTAGTTTGACCTTGACATTTGACCTTGAAGGTCAAAATTTTTGGGCATGTTCCTCTAACCATCCTTTCAAAGCTGCATCTCGAAAAATACTAGAGTTATCGTGACTGAACCAAAGTAATGAAATTTTACTAATGTTTGCCTACGTTTGACCTTGACGGTTTCGTAGTAGGCATATTCCTCACACAATATCAAAGCTATGCAAATATACCTTGAAACTACTCGAGGTATCACATCAGAACAAGTGTTTACGGACGGACGGACGGGCTGACATACGGAATACTTGATTACTACAGAAATCCCGCATTATCATGCATTGCAACATTTGACGTATACATGAATTTAAAAGGGAATGAATGAGTTATATGATCTATATTCAAACTTGACTTTTTTCCGTTTGCTATAAATTCTTTTGTAAAACAATCCACACAATCGATCTTTTGAACAATCTACATTAAAATATTAAACGTCTTCAAATTCAATAGCATCATTTAAGACCAGATAAATTTACAACATGGACCAGACATGCACGTTTCGGGTACTTAACCCTCGTCAGTGATCCTCAGTCTAAACAATGTAATATGGCCAAAGATTGTGTTATTATGTCCAAAAATGTACCAAAAGATGTAGCAGAATGGGTGGGATATGATGCTACAGGACACACGTTTTAGGAATTTCAGGAAATTTTGTAACAGAAAATTTCAAATGCGTTGAAAATGTGTGGAAATGTCAAAAAATAAAAACTTTACTTATACTACGTGGTCCATACGAACTTTACCTCTATTCTTGATGTAAAAAGCTACATCAAAGAAAGTTTTTTCTCTATAATTATTCTGGAAATCATAAAATATTGAAATTGAATTTTCCAAAGACTGTACACAGAGAACTCCGACATAGGATTTTAATAAAGTTGTCTTTCTTTGTCTCCAGTCGTACCAATACATAGAGTTGTCTTTCTTTGTCTCCAGCTTCAAAGAATGTACTACACAACGTGAATGAATATCTTATTTTGACCTTTCAAGGATTCTTTTATACTCCCTGTCTAAATATCAAGCATTATCTTTATTTTTTGCTTTCATCAAACAACATCTTGTCATAATGTTATAAATTATAAATGAAAACTATCAATACCATCAATCATTCTTGTAAAAACAATATAATTTATCAAAGTCATTGTAAAAACCTGAGCATAAAACAACAAAAAGACAATACGATTTCAAAGTCCAAACCAGTTTTCTGAACACGTTAAAATGCTCACAAATAGGTACAAGATTTTGAACAGCGCATATTTTCATATTGCAACACGGAACGAGTAAACAAATCTTTTCTATGACAAGAGGTCTGAGGAACATTACTACCACAAAATAGAAGCTTCTATAATCAAAGATGATATCATGGAAGCAAATCATAATAATAATTTAAGTGTACAACTATCAGACAAAATAAGTTTAAATTGCACAAAACTGTGAGTTTAACGATGGCTTATAAAACATTAACTTTCAATCAGGTAAAATAATTCATATAAAAGTATTAAAAACAGCTGAAAAAGCGATAAAATGTTTTAAACAAATAACAATCAAAATGGTTGAGCATTTCAAAAATTCAGATATGGTAGCTCAGCTTCAAGCACTTATAATATTCAAAAGACTAACGTCTCAAATAATATGGAATGTTCCTATGATAAATGGAATGCTTCCTTATTTGTAGAAAATGTAGCAAAAATGAATGTGAGCACTAAAAGATTAAAAAAAGTCCAAAAACATAAGTGAGTCTGAATCACATTTGTTCATGGTATTAATTATCAAACATGATTACATGTACACATATGACTCATGCTTGGTCACTTAGAAAATCAAGAAAACTGGCAAATTTAAGAAAGGCAGGCTGTTTTAGACTAAAACATTTAGCACTAGTCTGAGCAAAGGATTCAATAAATAAAAATTCAACGAAAGTGACATTGATAAATAAACATAGGTAATCACAGATTACGAAGCTCACCTCGTGACAGCAAAATTCAATTCAAACATATTTCTTAGTACATGTATATTGGCTTTTAAAGGCAAAACCACTCAAGCAGAAAAAGTAGGTCAAGGTCATTTTATGAAAGTTTGATCAAAGATACATCCAATATGCAAGTTTGGTACATGTAGCAGTTATACTTTGCTCAATATTGGCTTTATAGAGCAAAATCACTCAAGCGGAAAAAGTAGGTCAAGGTCATTTTATGAAAGATTGATCAAAGATACATCCAATATGCAAGTTTGGTACATGTATCACTTATACTTTGCTCAATATTGGCTTTTAAAGGCAAAATCACTCAAGCGGAAAAAGTAGGTCGAGGTCATTTTATGAAAGTTTGATCAAAGATACATCCAATATGCAAGTTTGGTACATGTATCACTTATACTTTGCTCAATATTGGCTTTTAAAGGAAAAATCACTCAAGCGGAAAAAGTAGGTCGAGGTCATTTTATGAAAGTTTGATCAAAGATACATCTAATATGCAAGTTTGGAACATCTAGCACTTATACTTTGCTCAATATTGGCTTTTAAAGGCAAAATCACTCAAGCCGAAAAAAGTAGGTCAAGGTCATTTTTTGAAAGTTTGATCAAAGATACATCCAATATGCAAGTTTGGTACATGTAGCACTTATACTTTGCTCAATATTGGCTTTTAAAAGCGAAATCACTCAAGTGGAAAAAGTAGGTCAGATGCTGCATCCGATGCATGGGTCCATCTCAGCATCCAAAGATGAATCACTTGTGCAAGTTTGGTTACTGTAGCATCAGTACTTTGTCGGATACTGAGCTACCCCAAACTTCTTAACCGAGTCACTCAAGCGGAAAATGTAGGTCAGATGCTGCATACGATGCATGGGTTCACCTCAGCATCCAAAGATGAAATACTTGTGCCAGTTTGGTTACTGTAGCATTAGTACTTTGTCAGATACTGAGCTACCCCAAACTTCTTAACCAAGTCACTCAAGCGGAAAATGTAGGTCAGATGCTGCATCCGATGCATGGGTTAACCTCAGCATCCAAAGATGAATCACTTGTGCAAGTTTGGTTACTGTAGCATTAGTACTTTGTCAGATACTGAGCTACCCCAAACTTCTTAACCGGACCTGGACGCGGACACGGATGCGGACACGGACGCGGACGCGGACGCGTGGGGTTATAGCATAAGCTCACTCAACTTCGTCGAGGTGAGCTAAAAATGCAATGATCGCTGTGCGATATAAGTCCCCTATCGGCGGCATAAATTTATGACTTGCATCTCTGTTCATCAGTTCATCATCTGCAACAACAGCCAAGAAAAGTCTGGGAAACTGAATTCACGAAATTTGCTAAGTCCAAGGGCCATAACTCTTGTGAAAATTAGTCAATCTAAATTAAAGTCAAATCTGCATCACACTATAATGTATTCACATACAAATAATCAGTTCATTATCTGCAATAACCGGCAAAAAAAAGTCCGGAAAACTGCAAATTTCATGAAATTTGCTAAGTCCAAGGGCCATAACTCTTAGAGAAAATAGGACAATGGAAACCAAACTCAAACTTGGTCTGTATCACACTGAGATGTATACTTTACCAAAAATCAGTGCATTATTTGCAATAGAACCGAGAAAAGTCCTGAAAACTGAAATTTTCATAAAATTTGCTAAGTCCAAGGGCCATAACTCTAGTAAAAATAGGTGAATCTAAAGCAAACTCAAACTTGATCTGTATCCCATTGAGATATATCCACCTACCAAAAATGAGTTCAATTTATCAAACAACAGCAGAAGGAAGTCCAGAAAACTGAAATTTTCATAAAATTTGCTAGGTCCAAGAGCCATAACTCTTGTAAAATTAGGTCAATCAAAAGGAAACTCAAACTTGATCCGTATCCCATTGAGATATATCCACATATCAAAAATGAGTTCAACATATCCAACAACAGCGGAAGAAAGTCCGGAAAACTGAAATTTTCATAAAATTTGCTAAGTCCAAGGGCCATAACTCTTGTAAAAATAGGTCAATCAAAAGCAAACTCAGACTTGATCTGTAACACATTGAGATATATCCACATACCAAAAATAAGTTCAACATATGCAACAACAGCGGAAAAAAGTCCGGAAAACTGAAATTTTCATAAAATTTGCTAAGTCCAAGGGCCATAACTCTTGTAAAATAAGGTCAATCGAAAGCTAACTCAAACTTGATTTGTATCACATTGAGATATATCCACATACCAAAAATGAGTTCAATATATGCAACAACAGTGAAAAAAAGTCCGGAAAACTGAAAATGGGACAGACGGACAGACAGACAGACAGACAGACAGACAGACCGAGAGGAAACTAAGAGTCCCCTTCGGCGTTGCCGAATCTAAGATCTAATAAAAGAAATGGTGTCAATGGTGTCAATTCAAAAACATGTACAATGTACCAACAGGAATGGCTGGTCTAAACATGGTTACTCTTCATTTTCAACTTTTATATGTAAATAGAATATACCCAATTTTAATAGTACGTAAATACAACACAATCAGAAACTAAGGAATGACCTGTGTCACACAAGATACAAAGACTATCAGGGAAAGAGGGTGAGAGAAAAAATATTTCTACACAATTAAAAATCTAATCAACAGATAAAACAAATGTTAAAATGGGAAAAAATAAAATTGGACAACTTTGGTCAAAATCATCAATATTGAAATACTGTAATTATACTTTAAAAATCAAAGTTATCATGCAAGAATAAATTATAATTTACCTCCCTATTTTCATAAGAAAATAACCATAAAACATGATTACTTCATATCTAAATCTCTCAAATGTTCAATGAACTTGTACATGTATGTTACTTTTCCAATGTCCTCAAGGTTATTTCTATCATTTATTGCTTGTTGTGATCTTCATTCTTGACCATTTGACCTCTGACATTTACAATTCATTGGTGCTGTCCTCTAATTATAGGAAATCTCTATGCACACTTTGATTTTCATACAAAGTAATGGGTTACTTTCAGAAAGTTTTCAGTCAGTGATTATACCATTGCTATTAATGACTTTTGACCTCTAACTGTGAGTTTTTTTGGCATCAAGGTCAGCAAAGATTTATAATATAATCTCTATCCAAAGACAGGCGACCTAGAATGAGCAAAATTTTCATGAGCACTGAAATTCATGCATGTAAAACCAAAAACAATTTTTTTAAACTTCTAGTTTTGTGATGGCACAACAAGTAATTAGCCAACCTTAATAATGTCACAATTGGGAAGTACAATAAATCCCTGTGGCACACATACGACAGATACCCAGTCTTGATTACTGATAACTCTACAATATATAATAACAAGTAGTGAAAACAAATTCAGCTACATAAATCTCATGTCAATGCTGAATTTACAGACTGCAAGTTCCAGCAGGCTAGCAAAGGGAATAAAGCACAAGTTAAGAGATAACAGATGTTGTCATTGCACTACAATTGTAGATAGTGAGGGGTTGTGTTGCTGTGTTGTTGGCTCAGTGCTACATCAGACAAGGTATGAAGGTAGTTGTTATCTGTAGGCTGACCATGTTGATAGTGGCCCTGATGGCTGTAGGATTGATCCTGATGTCCAAATGAAGAGGCAAAATCTGGAAGCTTGGTCTGTTCCAAATTATTTTCACCAGTCGAGGAACAAGTGTTATTGTTTTGCTTTGTGGTCTGTCCGTTCCATGGGTAGTTTGAAGTGTTCACATTGTTTACACTTGTTGTGTTTGACTGTGCTTGTGCTTGATTGTTAATGCAAGAGAAACTGGATGTTGAGGAGATTCCATCATTCATGCTTATTTGATATACACTATGCTGCATGTCTGAGTTGTCAGAAAAAGCACCTGGTACCTGAGACTGCATGGAATTATTTGATTGTTGAAGGGTTGGACCACATGGCTGGTGGTTCGACCCACATGGTTGCGAGGTTGTGCCATATGCTTGGTTTGATCCACATGGTTGTGGAGTTGATCCATACGGTTGATGGTTATGTCCAAATGGTTGAAGGTTTTGTCTAAATGGTTGATAGTTTTGCCCACAAGGTTGATGGTATGATCCACATGGTTGCGGGGTTAACCCATAAGGTTGATGGTTTTGTCCACATGAGTAAGGCCCAGGGTAAGATGGCTGGAAGGTACTTGATGCACAAGATTGGAAAGTGAGAGCTGGTTGGTTAAAGGCAGGGGTATCATTGGCACCATTCATACCGAAACTGGTGAAGAGATTTCTGGGTTGAACTGGCCACCAAGGTTGGATGGCCCTAGGCCATGATGATGGCATCGTACATTGAGGCATCCCCAGATAGGGGCTTAATTGTGGTACAGTAAAGCAATACGGAGGACAGTATGGTGGTCCTGTATAATGTGACTGATGCATGGGGTAACCAGGCTGGTTGTCTTCAAATTGGTGACTGGGGCCAGGGTCATACCTTTGTTGGTGTATTACGGTTAAGGCTCTTTGATGATCTCCTGTCTGCCAGTATTCTACTATTTGATTAACCTGACCCCTGGGCTGAGGATGGTACATACCTGGACACATTGCTGGGGCATTCATGGCACCTGATGGACACTGTGAATAGGCACTTGTACTAGCACACTGTGTATTAGGATTGGCAGTCATGGTGTACTGAGAAAAAGGACTAGCATTTGACGCACAATGAGAATTGGCACTAGTGACAGGAAGACCCTGTGAACATGGATTAGCACCTGATGTCTGATACCAGTTTGGGTTAGAAGTAATGGCAGGATTCCAGTGGTTACTAGAGTTTGTACAATTTGTATAAGCTCCAGTATTTGTGGTCACAGTACTAGAGAACTGAGAAGTACAAGGATGTGGATTAGGGGAGGTACCTTTATTCTGTAGAGTTCCTGCACTTTTTTGACCATATCTATTGTCATCTCCCACAGAAAGCTCCAATTCCTCTCTTCTCTCCATCCCTAAATATAAATCTTGGGATCCTATAGCATCACAAGGCGGGGACATGTCTAATTTTGAAGCGGATGGAACATAATCTTCGGATGTGCCATATTCTTCATGCATCATTTGTAGACGTGTTCCAATCTGATCCGACTCTAACGGTAAATCTGGTGGTGAATCAAACTGTTCATTACAATGCTCATTGACTGTAACAGATTCCACTTCCTTGGTTGTTTTTTTGTAATTTTTTTTCGTAGAAAACTTGGCTTTTCTTCCATGTCCTCTTTTCTTTGTTCCACTTCCCGCAATTGGTATGCCTTTCTTAGCGTTCACTTGTCTCTTTCCCTTAAACCAGTTCTGAAATTGTGTAATGATAGTGCATGATAAAAGATAACAATTTTAAAAACAAGAAAGTGCATTTAATATGCAGCATGTCTATTGTTTCCAAAAATGTTTATTTATCTTGACACCGCTTTTGAATATTGTAAATTTTGAACCAAACAACTACTTGAAAATTAATAAATATCTTCAAATTATGATCATTAGAACAAAAATTGCTTTTGTGAATCATAGATGTCCTTGGAACTTGACCTTTGATATTTAGATCCCTAAATTAAATATAACTGCCCTTAAGTGATGAATTATCCCCCCCCCCCCCCTTAAAGACAACTGAATGCTTTGGTAAAATTATATTGAGTACTATAGTATGCTGCTTTCAGAACTTCATAACCAAAATACTTTTATAAGGTGAGAGTTGAAGGTCTAGGTCACAGTGTAAAAATATTTCTATATAAAAATGTACTTGTTAAGTTGAATCTGTGTATGAAATATGAAAGCCCTGATCCTTATACTTACAGAGAAATCTGCTTTCAGAATTTCTCAACCAAATACTAGTACATATTTTTAGGTCAAAGTTCATGGTCAAGGCTACTAGATCATATATGTCTTGATATCAAAATATAGTACCCTTTGTGGTAAAAGTGTATGAAATATGAAAGGCCTAACATTGATAGCATGAAAGAAATCTGCTTTCAAAACTTAATCATACTAATCTAAAATATCATAAAGGGTCAAGGTCAAGTTCTGTGGTCAAAAGTCATGGTAACAAAATGAAGTACTCCTTATGGTGAAAGTTTGTATGTATAAAATGTGAAAGGCCTATCATTAATAGTATTAAAGAAATCAGTAGTGCTTTCAACACTTCTTAACCTAAAATGCAACATGTACCTAAAGCCAATGGCAAGGTCACAAGGTCAAGAGTTATGATACTTAACTGGAACAATTTTTGTGGTAAATTGGTGTATAAAATATGAAAAACCTATCCAACATTTATAGTATGAAAGAAATCTGCTCTAAAAATTTCTTAACCTAAAATGCTATACAGGGTCAAGGTCACAAGGTCAAAAGTCATGATAACCAAATGCAGTACGGTAAATGTAAATGTATGTATGATATATGAAAGGCATACCATTGATAGAATGAGAGAAGTAAGTTTTGACATCTGCTGGGGGTATATTTGACCTAATGACTCAATAATTAATTAATCTATGATGATAGGGGTAATAAAGCCTACGCTCACGCAGCAAGATACGCCCGTTGGGATTTTTTTTACAACACCAAAATATCTAAGTCCCATAACTCCATAAGGACAAATCGGATGAACCTTAAAATGTCTGATCACAATGTAAAAATATCATGAAAATCTGTTGATGCATATTCAAGTTATTGCGTTCCATGCACCTATATTTTGCCCTTAGCTTAACATGTATGTTATATAACCCCCCCCCCCCCCCCCCCCCATTACACATAATTTCTTGAGAAGAACCCGTTATATATGTGAAAGAACATCCTTTCTACTTGAAGTATACAAAATTTCAAAACATTTTGAACAGAAATAGATTTTTAAAGAATTTTTAACTATTATAGTATATTTTCATTGTATTTAAAATATCTAAGTCCCATAACTCCGTAACGACAAATCGGATGAACCTGAAAATCGAAAGGTGGCTTCTTCTTCAAAGTCTGATCACAATGTAGAAACATCCTGAAAATCCATTGACGCATATTCAAGTTATTGCGTTCCATGCGCCTATATTTTGCCCTTAGCTTAACATGTATGTGCATATAACCCCCCCCCCCTCCCATTACACATAATATCTCGGTTATGCGACCAAAAAATTAAAAACCCGTTACATATGTCAAAGAGCATCCTTTCTACCTTAAGTATACAAAATTTCAAAACATTTCAACCAGAAATAGATTTTTACATAATTTTTAACTATTTTAGTATATTTTCACTTTATTTTAAAATATATTTAAGTCCCATAACTTTGTAACGACATATCAAATGAACCTGAAAATCGAAAGGCGGCTTCCTCTCCACAGTCCGATCAAAATTAATGTATGAATATCATGAAAATCCGTTGACGCATATTCAAGTTATTGCGTTCCATGCGCCTATATTTTTCCCTTAGCTTAACATGTATGTGCATATAACCCACCCCCCCTTCCTATTACACACAATATCTCGATTATGCGACAAAAAAATTAAAAACCCGTTACATATGTCAAAGAACATCCTTTCTACTTGAAGTATACAAAATTTCAAAACATTTCGACCAGAAATAGATTTTTAAATAATTTTTAAATATTTTAGTATATTTTCACTGTATTTTAAAAATCTAAGTCCCATAACTCTGTAACGACAAATCGGATGAACATGAAAATCGAAAGGTGGCTTCCTCTCCACAGTCCAATCATAATGTTTGAATTTCATGAAAATCCGTTGACGCATATTTAAGTTATTGCGTTCCATAGGCGGACGGACAGACGGACGGACGGACGGACTTCGCCATACCATAATACGACCCGTCAAATGACGGGCGTATAATAAAAACTCCATAATGACCTGGAAACCATTTTCAAGTTATGTTTGTCCTATGCTCATGACCTCTGACCGCAAATCAATTGTTCACATCCCTGGCTCATTTGGAACAATCTATTATGTTTTATGATGATGTACATACACTTAACAATTTGTTGCTTTCTGAAACCTTTGACCTCATCCTTGACTAGTGTTTTAAAACAATTCCATTAAAGGGCTCTCAATCAGCCTGATTTGGGGGTGATATTTGGCCCCATTCCTGCAGTATCTTTCCCCCAAATTTATAAACAAGTTTAACCCAATTTGACATCTCATGAAAATTTGAAAAAAGGAGTTAAAAATACATAATTTCAAGTGAAATCTGACAAGAGATCCTTGCAAAGAAGTGTTTGTATATAGCTCAATTATCCAAATGAAAGCATTCTACTGCTTTTCATACTTACGTTTTCCCAATTTTTGAGAATATGTCACTACTTTTTACCAGTTTCAAAGGCATTGACCCCAGTACCAAAAGTTGGTGTGAGAGCCCTGTATTAAGTTTCGTAATGATAAGGGTCACACTCCAACGTCATACTGTTATGATTCAGATACAATTTTCAATCATCAAAGTCTTGTGATATTAACCTTAAATTCAACAAGGTACATGTTTGACTCATAGGACCAAATCTATCTGTTTCATGATGACAGGTGCAATGCTAACTCATATGAATCCAGACTGAGGCATGTAGCCGGGTGTACGCAAGTATGCAGGTGCTTCCCACATCGTTTAGCAAAAACAACAAAACTATAAAAAAAGTGTTTATGAAACATGAATGCCCCCATTGTCATCACTTTTTTTATGGCCTCCCCCCCCCCCCTTCAGCCATCCATCTCCACAATTAATTATGCATGGTTCAGATGTGCCACACCGTAAGCCAAATAGAGAGGCCTGATATTTTGTTACAAATTATCTGTTCACATTGTAAAGGTTAGTTTATAGTTTATAGTTTATATTATTATTCATTAATAAGCCAATTTAAACTCATTATTGATACCATAGTAAATATGAGTGTTAACTTTTTGTTCAGGATGGATTGATACTGTTCAACTTTGTTCTAATGAAATTGGCATCTTTGTCATTATAAACACAATTTTCTGCCAAGTAGGTCAATGCTTAAGTTTTTCAAAGAAATGTCAAAGGTCAAGGTCATGAGGTTGAAATTTTGGCATCAGTGGAAAGGTCATGTCACAAGAAATAAATATGTGAACTATGAGGTAAAACATTTTGGTATCAATGGTGCTTTCACTTGAAAAGCACTCTGGTAATGCTCCTGCCAGAAACACTTAATACATATACCTCACAGGGATTTATCTCGCTAATACCAGTTGCTCTATTTACTATATGTGTTAAAGGGATCTAACTCGGCGTTTAACGAAAAATCGACAAGTCATCGTTAAGTCTTCAGAAATAGGCTAATCAATGTCAAAACCTATTTTCTGTGGTATATTATTTCGATAGATTAATTCATACTGAATCTTCATACGAAATTTGAAATCAGTACCTCCCTTACAAGCCGAGATATGCCCAACACCACTCTCTTATGGGCGCCACATTTGTAGGTCGGACAAAAAGGTGTCCGATGATAATCAGGCATCAGTGATCAACATGAGGCACCGCTTGACCATTCATTGTTGCGAACATCTCAAATACATAACATTGCATGAAATAGTCCCATATATGCTTAGTACAATTTCAAATAAAGTCTTTTTTAACGACTTTTAAATAAGAAAAGCGTCGGATTTAAGTGAGATTAAATTCAACATGTGCAGAGTTATGAATGACATATACGCGCATGCAAAGAGGTAGCTGTATGAGGGGTTTTCATATACCAGCGATGTTTGAGATGGTACAAAGCATGTGAAGAGGAGATATCATGCAGTTGTATGTCTTTGAAGTGTTCGGACCTATAAACGATCAAGCAGTAACCAAATTTTGTCTATACTGCTTGATTATCACCGGACACCTTTTTGTCCGACCTAGAAATGCGGCGCTCATAAGAGAGCGGTATTGGGCAGATCTCGTCTTGTAAGGGAGGTACTGATTTCAAATTTCGTATGAAGATTCAGTATGAATTAATCTATCGAAATATACCACAGAAAATAGGTTTTGACATTGATTAGCCTATTTCTGAAGACTTAACCATAACTTGTCGACTGTGAAATCCCTGTGATATACCTCATAGAAGTATGGCGTATAAATTATAAAACAATAGTTACATTGTATCAACTAAGTCTGCACAATAGACTGTATTTCTACTATGTATACTATAACGTACCGCTATTCTATTCTCCGTTATTCCAGTGGTCTCCGCCAATAACCTTCTTTCTGCAATGTCTGGATACGCATTTTCTGTGAAGAATACCTCCAGAGTTTCCAAGGTACTTTCAGATAGAGGCTTTGATCTTCCAGGCATTTTAAAAACTTTGATTTCTCACTGAAAGACAAATTCTAATCACTTTACTAAGACATATTTTTGATAAAATAATACTAACTTAATAGGAGCTAAGTATTTTCTTTTGAATCCTCAAACAATCATTTAATCAAGCAAGCAGCATTGTAGTCTAAAAAACCTGACCTAGCAGCACTTGTTATGCAAGTTAGATAAATTAATGTCTGGAAGTTAAAGTATGAATGTGAAGCAATCAATATGAATGAATCGATCCTCAGTTGCTGATGGTGTCATGCAAATTAAAAGAAACTCCAACAATTAATACAGTTCTCTCTCTTTTCAGTTATCCCCTTGTTACACTGTCATGGAGGGAATACAGAATTGCTTCTTTGTGTCTGTACTTGTCAACAGCACAGAAAACAAAGCAAGCATCATAGAGAAGCATAAACCATCAGAAATGTTTTTCATGTGGAGAGGATGAACCAGTCTATTTTTCAAGGTCAATGTAACTAGGAACTCAACTTTAACAACAAGGGCAATAAAAACCTTCAAAATTAATAAAATTCTGATCGCAGAGCGATATAATATCCCCTTCTGCCATAAATCTATGTCCTGCAAATCTGCCTAGAATGTTTCATTAAACATGAGTAACCCTGACCTGTATTCTTACACCATGCAAAACATGAATTTCCTTACAAAAATCAATTCAATATATGTATTGGAAAAAGTCATTTCATGAAATTTTCTATGTCATAACTTTTGTAAAACATAGGTGATCATGGATTACGAAGCTCACCTCGCAGCAAAATTCAATTTAAACATTTCAAACTATATGCATATTGGCTTTAAAAAGTAAAATCACTCAAGCGGAAAAAAGAAGGACAAGGTCATTTTATGTAAGTTTGATCAAAGAGTACAAGTTTGATATATGTAGCACTTACACCTTGCTCAATATTAGCTTTTAAAGGCGAGGTCACTCCAACGGAAAAAAGTAGGTCAAAGTCGTTTCATGGAAGTTTGGTCAAAGATACATTCACAATGCAAGTTTGGTACATGTAGCGCATATTCTTTGCTATTTATTGGCCTCAAAGGCAAAATCACTCAAGCAGAAAAAAAGTTAAGGTCATTTTATGAAAGTTTTATCAAAGATACATCCACTATACAAGTTTGTAACATGCAGCACTTAAACTTTGATTAATTTTTGCTTTTAAAGGCAAAATGACTCAAGTAGAAAAAGTAGGTCAAGGTCATTTTATGAAATTTGATCAAAGATACATCCACAGTGCAAGTGTGGTACAGGCAGCACTTATGCTTTGCGCAATATTGGCTTTTAAAGGGAAAATCGCTCAGGCGGAAAAAGTAGGTCAGATGCTGCATCTGATGCATGGGTTCACTTAAGCATCCCAAGATGAATCACTTGTGCAAGTTTGGTCACTGTAGCAACAGTACTTTGTCAGATATTGAGCCACCTCAAAAACTTAAACCAGACTCGGATGCAAGTCACTGAACCGGAAAATGAAGGTCAAATGCAGCATCTGATGCATGGGTTCACATCAGCATCCCAAGAACAATCACTTGTGCAAGTTTGGTCATTGTAGCATCAGTACTTTGTCAGATACTGAATAACCCCAAAAACTTTAACCAGACGCAAACGTGGACGGGGACGAGGACACGGGGGGTATAGCATAAGCTCATCTCAACTTCGTCGAGGTGACCTAAAAATTGGTAAATCAAAATCCAACTTAAACTTGATCTGTATCACGCTAGAATGTACTCACATACCAAAAATCAGTTCAATATCTACAACAACAGCCAAGTTATGTTCAGAAAAGTGAAAATTTAATGTAATTTGCTACATCCAATGGCCATAACTGATGTACCTATAAGTCAATCAAAACCCAACTCAAACTTGATCTGTATCTCTTAAAAATGTATTCACATACCAAAAATCTTATCATCATCAGCAATAACAGCATGGGTCATAGACATTATCTCTACTCAAAATATAGGAATATGGAAATAAAGGACAAATTATAGGAATCTTTCAAAAAATTATAGAACATTTCGAACATTCAAAGCCGGAGTTGAAAAAGCAATTGAGAGAATATTTGCCTTCGGTATCTCTTCTTCACTTTAAATGATTGTTAAGAATTTTAAAAAATAAAACAGACTATGATGGTATGATGTATAAGATAAAGATAGGAAAGAAGGCAAGCGGAATTTTTCGTATAATATTAACATTAATGTTAGAAATTGTTGCAAATTGCATTTTGTATATGATTTAGTTAAAGATGAAGCAGCAAATGAATTGGCAAAGCAATTTTTCTGACATTTGAGGCCAAAATATAGGACAAAGGGGTAGTGCCACGAAGCCCCCAAAACGGCCCTGCAATTTTCCTTGAAATTAAACTTAATGAGAAATACTTGATATATCACATAGAATATAATGAAATTGTTTCCCGCTTTTAGTGAAAGGAACATCTCACCAACCCAAGCACCACAGGAAGTCTTATGACGTCATCAAGTGACGTCATTTTGACGTTATTGACTAAACATGATCAAAAAAGCTCGAAAATATGTCTTTAGTCGAGATTTTCGATGTGGCCACATGCGTCGAGAAAAATGAAACTTTTATAACAAGTCAGGATTAGGATATAATGTTTATCTTTCATTTGTAAATTTTTCGTGTTTCTCGATACATGTGGCAAATGCTAATTTTAATGAAACATGTACGTTTTATAACAATTTCATGAAAAATGGCCGATTTTGGGGTTTTTAAAGGCCTTATAGCTACTGATAAATGCATAATTCACAAAATCTCAACACATAATTTAGTAAAGAACTTAAAAAAGTATTAAATCACAAAATATATTCAATCAATTAATATGCTAAGAAACAGGGCTGATTTAGTGGCTTTGTGGCCCTTAACCCCTTTCTCAAATATAAGACTTTTATGGGTTCCTATATATACTAAGATGTATCCTATTATATATACTAAGATGTATTCACATACCAAAATTAATTTTAATATAGAATTTCAACAGAACCAAAGAAAAGTCCAGAAAACTGAAATTCATGAAATTTGCCAAGTCCAAGGACCATAACTCTTGTAGAAATAAGTCAATCAAAACCCTTTAACCCAACTCAAAGTTGATCTGCATCACATTGAGATATATTCCCTTACCAAAAATGAGTTCAATATATGAAACAACAGCGAAAAAAAAGTCAGGAAAATTAAAGTGTTAGACGGAAGGACAGATGGACGGACGGACAGACATACAGACAAATAGGGTGCAAACTATAAATCCCCTCCCTCCACCCCCAGGTAGGGGACTTAATAAAAGGATACGCAATTAATTTTTCGTCATCTATGCTGTACATGTACAGGTAGTGTAAGTAAATTACAGTAACTATAGTGAAATATGGTACATGTATATACAGTCAAAAATTAAAACACATCAGTCATCTAAGGTCCTCAGCAATATTCCTGTGAAATATTGTTTCTGTGAAATATTGTTGCAATCCATGCAAAGGAGAAGAAGTAATGACCCAGACAATATTTCATCTATGTTGTATTACTGTATAGACCTTTACCTTTGACCTTGGTTCAAAAATCCTTGGTCGTTCAAGGTTATAAAACGTCCTTGATCCAAAGCAACAATTCTATGAAAGATTGTTAAACTCCATACACCTTATGGCTCGAAGCAACAATTCAGTGAAATATTATTGAAATCCATGCTACGCCCTGGACAAGATTTTTCCCATGTAGTGTTCAGTGACCAAGATGACCTTTGAATAATGGCTTTTTTTTTTTTGCATTATACAATAACATAAATTCCCAATTACACATCATAGAGTTGACCTCACTCAGCAATGAAAACTTATTGTGATGAAAAAGACGGAAATTGGAGGACATGTAAGCATTTAAATAGGGAATTCTAACAGTTTACATTACATCAAAAAAGTTAAAAAGGCGGAAATCTTCCAATCGGCAGAAGATTTTCATCCTGCTCATTACACCTGTTACAACCCTAGAAACGTTTTGCTGTCTTGTTTGTGTGGTCATCTAACAGTGATGAGGTTGTTTTACACTACAATTGTGCATTCTTCGATACCTTTTGGTGACCTGGAAAAGTGGGAGGGTTGTGCACACGTAATTCAGATAACCACACCATTAATTTGCTCCTTGCGTAGCAGATGGCCATCTTAAGTCTCAATTACCCATTGATCTCTTTTATTATGTATAGCCTTTTGTGTTTGATGTTTCTATGTCATATGTCTCTTTTATTATGTATAGCCTTTTGTGTTTGATGTTTCTATGTCATATGTCTCTTTTATTATGTATAGCCTTTTGTGTTTGATGTTTCTATGTCATATGTCTCTTTTATTATGTATAGCCTTTTGTGTTTGATGTTTCTATGTCATATGTCTCTTTTATTATGTATAGCCTTTTGTGTTTGATGTTTCTATGTCATATGTCTCTTTTATTATGTATAGCCTTTTGTGTTTGATGTTTCTATGTCATATGTCTCTTTTATTATGTATAGCCTTTTGTGTTTGATGTTTCTATGTCATATGTCTCTTTTATTATGTATAGCCTTTTGTGTTTGATGTTTCTATGTCATATGTCTCTTTTATTATGTATAGCCTTTTGTGTTTGATGTTTCTATGTCATGTCTCTTTTATTATGTATAGCCTTTTGTGTTTGATGTTTCTATGTCATATGTCTCTTTTATTATGTATAGCCTTTTGTGTTTGATGTTTCTATGTCATATGTCTCTTTTATTATGTATAGCCTTTTGTGTTTGATGTTTCTATGTCATATGTCTCTTTTATTATGTATAGCCTTTTGTGTTTGATGTTTCTATGTCATATGTCTCTTTTATTATGTATAGCCTTTTGTGTTTGATGTTTCTATGTCATATGTCTCTTTTATTATGTATAGCCTTTTGTGTTTGATGTTTCTATGTCATATGTCTCTTTTATTATGTATAGCCTTTTGTGTTTGATGTTTCTATGTCATATGTCTCTTTTATTATGTATAGCCTTTTGTGTTTGATGTTTCTATGTCATGTCTCTTTTATTATGTATAGCCTTTTGTGTTTGATGTTTCTATGTCATATGTCTCTTTTATTATGTATAGCCTTTTGTGTTTGATGTTTCTATGTCATATGTCTCTTTTATTATGTATAGCCTTTTGTGTTTGATGTTTCTATGTCATATGTCTCTTTTATTATGTATAGCCTTTTGTGTTTGATGTTTCTATGTCATATGTCTCTTTTATTATGTATAGCCTTTTGTGTTTGATGTTTCTATGTCATATGTCTCTTTTATTATGTATAGCCTTTTGTATTTGATGTTTCTATGTCGTCTCTTTTTCCTCTCACTCAGTGCTCGAGATCATCTTTGTCTTTTTGTATCAGATGTCTGGTTGGAGATCCCCTTCTTTTATTTTAGATATAAAGCAATATTACATCAAGATTTGGTTTGATAATTAGGGGTTACCATGCGTGTGTTTTACAAAAACTGACAGGGTATCGGCGAATCCCCTGTCAGAAATTGAGTTTTACCGCGAGGCGTCAGCCGAGCGGTAAAACGGATATTTCTGACAGGGGATTCGCCGATACCCTGTCAGTTTTTGTAAAACATCAGTATGGTAACCCTATTCTAATGCTTTAGTCAGTAAGAAGCTAGAAAACGTCTGCTTTTAACGACGTCGCCATAGCAATGCATGACGTCATAGCAAAAACTGCAGTGAAACGTGAATCCCCTTGCAGTTTTTTAATCGCTCAGCCAATCAGAATGCGTGTTACAAACGGAGTGCATTAGAATTAAGTTTTCCAACAGATTTTAAATGCGGATCATTTTTTGTAATTTTTCATAAGAATCAAACTTCTTTTTCATTTACTGAATAAGGAGAAACATAGGGTAATCAAAGATTACATAGCTTGCTATACAGGTTTTTGTCAGAAACCAGGTTAAGGGTTTACTAAACACAAAATGAGCATATCAGGAATATCTCGATTATTACAAAATCTGTAGAATTATTCGGCAAAACATCTCCAATAACGAATTAGCCGGTACAAAAATATTTGGCTTTCATTAAAATTATAGTTTGTACTGTACTATTTTGTGAGTAAAAGCATTAATCGAGTTGCTGATTTTCAAAAAAATAGAACAGACCGTAAACGTTATTAAACAATATATGATTTATGCATACATACCTTCTTTGATTCCTTCCCGAGGGCAAGCTAGCATTCAATTTTGGATAGTGATTTGCAAAATGATACTTTCCCTATTTAAATAAACCTACCCCTCTTTCACACTTACGCTTGATTATCGAACACTCTACCCATTGTGTATAACAATGAAAAACAATGAAAAGTAATCGCTGTGCATGCTTTATACAGGTATCTACACAGGTGTATACAAAATGTATATTATAACATATCATAGGGTTACACATTTAGGAGTTGGACTACACTTTGTAGAAATATTTTCAAACAGTTTGAAAAGTAGCTTGCCCTCGGGTAGAAATTAGAGAAGGTAACTATTCACAAATTATATTGTTTTACGGCGTTTCCAACAAGTTCTATTTTTTGAAAAATTGACAACAAGCTTAAATTTTAATGAGAAACATTTAGTTACATGAAGATTCACTCACAAATGTGGCTGATTTGCTGAATTATTTCACACCTTTGTGATAATCGAGATTTTCTTTTTGTGTTAAATTTTGTGTTTAGTAAACCCTTAAAGTTTTTGAAAAGTAGGTCCAAGGTCAAGGTCACTAGGTCATGGGTCATGGTCTCAAATGAAAGGTCTCATCACAAGGTATCTACATGTGAAATATCAAAACCCTACCCCTTATAGTTCAAGAGATATAGCCCAGGTTAAAGTTTTGTCTACGGACGACGACAACGACAACGCCGAGGGTATGGCATTAGCTCTCTGGACTTTTTCGTCCCGGCGAGCTAAAAAGGGGACACATTTGGCCCTGCGTCCCTTCTATACCTCAGTATATAATGCATATACTACTGATAATAGTGTATGCATCAAAGGAGTTCGATATTATGTGAGTAAACTGCTATGTCCCCTTCACTGATAGATGTACGCATGTGAAGAGGGTATCCTCCATATAGAACTCCTGTGAGTGTGATGCACCAGATTATTCTGGTTCTTGTGTAATTTTGGTACCAAAATATATTGGCCTGAAACTTCGTATATACATACTAAAATGCATGCTTTATATTGCTATTCATTACACGCAGATACCTAGATATAAGATAAGCTGGATAGTTTCTCTTCGCCTCTTGATCTTGCAACCTAACGAGCGGAAGTCGTCTGCAGATTGAGTTTCGGTTACGAAGTAACCAGAGTATTTCCGAGAGTCTGATAAAAGCGTGTTCGAATATCTTTATCGGACATCCTCGTGTCTTTAATTTGGAGATATGCGACGGAAGAGCACTTACATGCTACATGAAAAAAAAAATCCTCAAAGATGGTCGTGAATTCCCACATAAATTTACCCCAAGTATGCTTTATATTATACAAGGACTTAAAAGTCTGATTATAAGTCCTTGTATTATACTAAGTATTATTTGTATGATAGACTTTTAATTCATATGAATAAATTAATTAGCACTTTTCAATTCGAAGAATACAGTCTCTAACAAACGGAAAAAAACACCAGCGAGATTGTAACAGTGGCAGATCACAGGGATTTATCACGCTTCCCTGTTGCTCTATTTACTTAAGAAATAATAACTAGCTAGCTTTGGTTTGTTGTCCAGTAATTCCCCGAGTCGCATGAACCAATGAAATTATCACCGAGCCTCGAAGCGGCGAGGTGATAATTTGATTGGTTCATGCGACGAGGGGAATTACTGGACAACAAATCACAGCTAGCTAGTTGTTATTTCTATTCTAATATTGTTCTGTTTGAGCTCAATAGTACGTGCATGGGCGGAGCTTAACGAACTGTAAGTTTATTGGATATTTTATATTACACCAGGCGAGATCTTTAGTACATATAGGGAGAAAATCTCAAGTCATGTTAGAATATGGGTTATTAGATATCCATAGAAAATTTCAAATAGCAACCGGGAAGCGTGATAAATCCCTGTGTGGCAGATCTAGGATTTCAGAAACGAAGGAGCGAAGTCCAGCTTCAAAGAAAATTGTTCAGAGAAAACAAAACAACAAGAAGGCGAAAAGTTTATTAAGGGGGAGAGGGGGGTCGATTGTGACTACACGTAACACGAAATACAGCGTTAATTTCTTGTTTGCATTAACTTTTAGTTCAAATGAAATTTTATCATATGAAGTACTCATTCTGTATCAATTCAGTTATTTAATATCATTTGCAACTTTATTCTATACATTGGCGAGCGAAGCGAGCCAGAATTTTTGGGAATAGATGGTTACATTTTGTCTGAAGATTACGATATCTCTATCTCAGTTTGATTTTCCATGCTCTGATTTTGTTTGACCAAAATGGGGAATGGGTAGGGAAGGTTTGGCATTGCAACCCCACTATCTACCTGTCTGAACGGTCCATGAAAATGAAGCATTTAGTCATTATTATAGACTTATCTGTATATATACATATGTATATTTATGATATATGGATTCATTCAAACTGAAATAGTAAAGAAAGTTGAAGGCAAGATGACATGTGACTATGTGAAATCTGACATAAACTCGATTTATTTGATTTTCATTATATTAAAACAGATTTTAGTCAACAAAAGAATGATAGATAATGTAATGTCTTGAATCATTGCAGTACTTTTATATTTTACATGAAATATATAAAATGGAACAATTTCTTTTTCATTCTTGATTAAAACACAATTAATTTGCAAAATATTTTATTATTTTAATTTTTGTTTTGTTTTATGACTTTTGGCTCAAAAACTACCAGGACGAGGACGCAAAACAGAAAATAAGAAAGAAAACGTCTAAATGGATAAAACAAGCATCAGACAAAACTGTCCATGCTCGGTTGGATGGAGCGAGCTCATGATTAATCACCCGAAGATTGCAAGGTCTACTTCAGCGGATTGAGGATTTCTAAAAAGAGTATCTGATCAAGAGGTTCAATGGGGCCACTATCTATGGAGGGGGATTAGGGTCACAATGCTATTTGACTTGCTTATATGTTTCATGCTATGTTGCTTCATTCAATGTTTGATTATTCCATGTTCATTTGTCTTGCTTTCATTTCAAATTGACTATCGCTCACCTGAATCAATGATTTTGAATAATCAAAGCGCCCCTTAATCAAATGTGTTTTTACTTACATACTGTCCATTGGACGGTCTATTACAACAAATCATATTTCAAAATTGTGTGCATATTTATAGAAGATGGATTTAATCGTTTCAACTTTCAATATTAGTAACAAATCCAGGATTTTACGTGAGAGGGCACAAAATTTTTCAAGGTGTCGAGCGTTTGCAGTTTGTACTTTGATTATTTTCTTAACATTTTATTTCTATTTACCTACAGTATTCATTCATTTGATATATTTTTTTGTAAAATAATGTGTACGCAGTTTCGCAGCTATATGTACGCGCCTGCCTTGACACAATTAATTGAGACCAAGGACTTATACATGTATAAAATCCTTGTTGAGACTAAGCTGCTTCACATACAAAAGTAGTCTGGATATATATATGATCTAGTGCATCGTGTTTAACACGGGGAAGCTCGTATGTGAGATACGATCTACCCCGGGGGTTCACACTGTGATGAAATATTTCTTCCAGCATAATATTTATTCCTTGGAAATTTTATCATATAATATTTTTTCCCAAGAACTTTTATTATGTATCAAAAATTCCGATAGGAATTTTTATTATGTAATGAATCTTCCTTGATAATAATAAAAGTTCTCATACCATGGAAAATATATTACATAACAAAAATTCCATCTGGATTATTTTAATATTCATCATATATGTTCTGATACTAGTACCATAGAAAAATCTTACATAACAAAAAGTCCAATATGGATTTCATATATGTGCATAATAATTGTCATTGGGAAAATATTGTACTATTAAATACAAATAGAATTCAGAGTAAGAAATATTAAAGTTTAAAAATCATGTACTGTACAATGTACTGTATAGCTTGAAAATGTGATTCCACCGAATTTTTGTTCTGTATTATTTATTCCTGTAAGCTAACCATGTTACTGTAATCATTGAAATGACAGATTATATCCGTAAATCAGTCATTCGTGTGTTTTGAAACATATACAGAAAAATTATTATACATGATACTCACATATAATTTTTCTTCTGTTTGAAAGAGAAAGCAGTCCGTTTGGGTAAGTGAAAAAGAGCAAAACATCAACAATTTTCATAACAACGTTTCCGTCTATATAGACGAAAAAGGTACTATGAACAAGGAAAAAATATTCTATAATAAAAAGTCCTGGGAATTTTGTTATAATAATAAATCTTCCAGAAGGAAGAAATATTATGCGGAAGAAAAGTTCGTTCACAACACGATGGATCTAGTGATATATTCAATTCCTATATGGGCAGATAACTCCACCTTGTCCTCGAGTAATTCTACTTTTCTTTTCAATATTACGATTAGAATAACGTATCCACAAAACTGAGAGTATTCACTACTTTATACTTCATATTTTTAACATGTATGAAAATTATTTTTGTACAAGACGGTGTAAAGAAAACATGTACTGGTAATTCTTAACAAAAGAATTTTACAAGTTTAAAATTGCCGCCGATGGCAGGTGCGCCTAATCACGTGATGAAGTCTCCCTGACGTCCCGACAAAGTTTGATTGTTTACAATATGGCGGATTCCAGGCGGCACTTTAAAAAAGAATAATATGAAAGCAGATTAAACAGCATTAAGTGATCTGTAAGTAATAAAATTAAGTCAGGTCAAAGGACAATAACAAGTGATGAAGAATGAAAGTAGAAATGTATTGACTAGTAACGCAACAAGCAAATACAGCTCGATAAAAACAAAAATTGAAAATAGAAGACGGAAGAGTAACCGTTCTTTTCTGTTATCTGTGCTGACTGTAGATCGGCATACTGTAACTGTACTGCTGTACGTATACAGCTGAAAGAGTTGGCAGAGGTTTCACAGGTTCTTATTTTAGTGACTTTACCCTTTCCCTTCCCTCCCCAGTAATCACTTTCACTTTGGAAAGGCAGAATTTTCTTCTGTCAAAGGAAAGAGTTCCTTTGTAACAACCCCCCCCCCCTCACTAAATTCAAAACTTTATGCTCATTTGCAAAAGGAAAAGAAAAATTCAAGTCAATTTCAACATCAACTTTGACTTTGATACTCGCAAAAATCCATATGGAAATGTAAAATACAAGAGGCCCAAGGGGCCACATAGCTCACCTAAGTTGCAAACAATAGAATGATAGTGGACCAGTGGCAGATCCAGAGTGGCAAGCGGGGGGGGTTTGTATCGACCCAAAGGGTCGATTCGAGGCACAAAGTGCCGAGCGGGGGAGGGTACGGGAGGGGGTTGCCCCCTCCTGTAGGTGGGGGCCGGAAAATTTTGAAAAAATGGAATAAGATGGTGCATTCTGGAGCACATTTTCTCCTTACCTTCTCGAATATTCAGACTATTTTTTCCACTCAATTTACATGATTTATGTGGTTAATAAAGATTTCTAAATAAAATAATTTCTCCTTTACTGCTGGCAGGGGCGTAGCCAGGGTGTTTTCGATGTCGACGTCTATAAAGAAGGGCCTGTCCGGGACCACAGACACTTTTTGGGGGGATGACTTGCGAGGCCCGAAGGTTCAAGTGGGGACAGTATGGAAATATGTTACCCATTCCCTTGAAGGGGGGTCCCCGTGAAAAATTTTAAAAAAATGAAGCATGCTGACCTCTGGAGCGTATTTGAGCTGAATTTAGATGGGATAACGCATATGATTCGATTATTATTATTATTAGTCTTTATTGCCTTCAGCACATACATGCTCGATGTCAGCAGACGATGAACCGTATCTAAGATGAAGAAAACTTGAGATGTGAAAATGACATTCCCTAAATACTTATATATGTACGTCCACATAAAGTCTTTCCAATCGACCGCTCGCACTTTGTTAGCGATCGTTGTATCATGCACGGATACAGCACTTTTGGTCAGAGGGGGTCCAAACTTTAAGGAAGTCTATCAATCATGTAGGTACATATATATACATCGGTGCACATGATGGGGAGGTGGCAATTTTGTTAGCTTTCCTTTCACGTTTATTTTCATGAAGAATTGGCGAGCGTAGCGAGATATGAAATATTAAATTGTCTTGATTCGATCGAGATGATTATTTATAACATTGAATATTTCACTCCTTATATCGGCGAGCGGCGCGAATTTCATGAGAATAAATAGATAAGAGATGTGTCATTTTCCAAATAATAATCAGACATCTTAAAATGACAAAACCTTGAAAAAGATGAAGGAGGTGAAGTAAGGGACTGTTAAAAATATGAGTTCATGAGACCCAAGACAATTATATAAAATTACTCAGTATGAACAATTGATAATGATTAAGGAATTTTGCAAAAAAAATAGTTTTGTATTTGTAAATGGCGAGCGAAGCAAGCCGAAATTTTAGGTTTCAAAGCCCTTTCATGCATTTTAGACCCATTTCAATTAGAAATGGGCCAAAGCTGGACCCCACCTGCGAAAATATCAGGAGGGGGTCCAGACCCCCGGCCCCCCTCTGGATCCGCGCATGGTTGTATTGAGTTCTAATGAAACACGAGAAAATTACGAAAAATGCATTCTGGAGTGTCTTTGATCTATTTCTGAACAGTAGGTTGCTTTAAATACTATTTCAAAAGACTTTCCCCCTTCTTTTTGGCAACTGGGGGAGGCGCTCTCCTTTCTTTTTTTTTTTCGCGAGACGATGTGGACGTTTTTGCGTTCAAATGTACGCTTGGCTTCGCCCCTGGCTTGTTGATTTGTCCTTGCTATAACATGTACTTAGAATATTGGTACGATATCGAGTAAAAAATGTTGAGTATCATTGGGTTTTGGCTTTGAAAAATTGAATGCTTATAGGCCCCCGGAGCATATTCGAGCTATATACAATGTTAAATATTTGCCCATTTTTCCGGTTACTTCAAAGTTTGTTTTTAACATAATTTGTAGATGACAAAAATACTCAAACCGGGTATTTGAGGACAGAAACGTGTAGGTTTCGATCCCCGCACCATTTACATTGATTGTTTGACACACGTACATGTTTTGCAAATTATTTGAACATGTTCATATTATAGTATTTGTTAATGTTAATTTTCGGGAATTAAATAAACAGAAAACCCCCTCTGCGACGTACATTACAAAAACTTTTTTTGTCTGTACGAATCCACAAATACACCAATCGATACGGTATCGAATCGATATGCGATAGAATGTATAAGAAAATTTTTGTAAATTTTGTTTCAAAATAGTGAGTTCCGGTGGACATTAAGCAATTTTTTTCATTACTCAGTTTGCAGGGGTTTTTTCCGAGAGCTAATGTTACCAAAAAAAAAAAAAAAAAATTGGGGGAAACCGGGGGGGTTTTCCCGAACCCCCCCAAACCCCCCTAAATCCGCCCTTGTGGACAACAGTCTACATGAAAACTTTTTTTGCCCACTAACCATTCGGGCTAGTTGAGTGCCAAAATCTACTAGCCACCAAAAATTTTAACTACATGTAGCCATTGAAGAAATATCAAAACTCTTTATAAAGACCCATCCTTTCTATAGATATGTCCGTTAAGTAGGCCAAAATTCATGCATATAGAGTATACATATAAATTGAATGAAGTTAAACCACCATCCAATCCTTTCTTGAGCGGATGTCAGTGGTCGTGTTCACTTTTTACATCACGAATGTCATAATCAATAGACTCAATGTTACAATGAACATGATGAATTCTTGATATTGTTTCAATGTACACATCGGTAATCCTTTTTACATACAGAAAATGTACCAAGAAAGAAAAATACAAGCACTTATTTGTTATCATACACGCTAAAAGGATAGCCGTTCATTTTGGTGGTACATGGTCAATAGCTATAAAATTTTTGTCAGAATTTATTTCAATGTTCAGCCCAGATTTTATTGTTCTATCATGTCTATTGAAACTGTCATACTTGCAGATTAGTCGTTACCGTAAAATAACCTGTCACGCCGAGCAGAAATATTTATCACATACCTTGTGACAAGTTTTTAATGAACAGATTTTAAATAAACTTTCATACAAATGTACTTGACCAGCGATAGAAATTGAGACATGACGGAATTTTTTTACGGAAAGTAGGCGGCGATTTTACTCTTAAGTTTGAGGCGAGAAATCACCGGCTGTCAGCTCTTCATGAGAACCCTGCATTTCAGTAAAAGTCACTAGCTAGTCGGGCTAGTTCAGCAGCAAATTTTGGTAGCCCGAGGAAATATTTGGTAGCCAGGGCGGTCGGGCTAGTGAGTTTTCACGAAGACCGGGACAATTTGGTAGAGGACCTAATGAGTACTTGCTTCCGATAAGGTTTCGTTAAATTCTGTGTAGCAGTTTCAGAGGAGATGTCGAAAATGTGTCATCCAATCAGAGCCCTGGGCGGCCATATTCTTTGACCTGTCAGCATGAAAAAACACAAACTTGGTAATGTGTCAGCCAATCAGAGCCCTCGGCGGCCATATTTGTTGACCGATCAGCACAAGAAAAAAAAAACAAACTTGGTGGAGGACCTTGAGTACTTGCTTCCTGTAAGGTTTCATGAAATTCTGTGCAGCAGTTGCAGAGGAGATGTCGAAAATGTGTCAGCCAGTCAGAGCCCTCAGCAGCCATATTTTAGTTAACTGATTGGCACAAAAAACACAAACTTGGTAGAGGACCTTGAGTATTTGGTTCCTGTAAGATTTCGTGAAATTCCATGAAGCAGTTGCAAAAGAGATGTCGAAAGTTTACGACGGATGGATGGATGTACGACGGACAGACGACGGACGGCGCGCTATGACAATAGCTCACTTGAGCTACGCTGAGGTGAGCTAAAAAAAAATGTAAATAAACTTGCAAGTGCAAATTTACTTTAAGTTCTACAACCAAACTTCGCACCATCTCAGAGTAAACAAAGGCTATTTCTCTTTCCTACCGAGCTTAGCGAGGAAATCTGATTGCTACATGGGAAGTTTCTGTAATGTCTCCATGCTAACATTACTTCTGAGTGGTGATGTCATGTCAAGAACCCATGTACTAAATGTCAGAATACCTAAGCAATTAGAGTTCAATAATGTCTGCTCATTTTTACTCATGTTTAGAGCTCCAATCCTATTGGATTTTAGTATTTATAGATTTATGTATAGAAAAAGATACAGTAGGTAAGATGTGGTTAATTACAAACTTCATAGCTTGAAAAATCAATTTTAGTGTAATTGTGTTTTCTCCTCTGATTTAGATTGATTTCTCAACAGATTCAGAATGGATTCAAAAGAAATGGGTAAGAAAGTACAGAAAGAGTGCATAATTTGTAGATAACATGAGTACATGTACATTATTACATGTACAGTACATTTGTAAATAACTGTAACACCTAGTAATATGTGTATATGGTTAACTTGTATAATATTTCATATTATGATACAAAGTATTTAGATTGTGTGCGATGATGATCAAGCAAATGATAACTGATTTTGTCATTGATCTTTGAAAGTAACAATTTTGAAAATTTTTCCAGAACACTATAACCTTTCAGGTGTGCACATTTTGTATGTAAGACTAACTCTCTTCTACATAGTGGCGGATCCAACGCCCCTTTTGCCGGGGGTCAAGGGGCGAATTTTACTGAAAATGGGCCAAATATACCTGTTTTTGGAAAATTTTGGGCCAGTGCCGGGAAGGGGGGGGATGCCCCCTTTGCACCCCCCTGAATCCGCCACTGCTACATGTACTTGTTTATACATGTAGGTTATTTCTACAGGGTTAAAACCATTGGTAATAATTAATTCAGTTGTCAGTGTTGCCAAGTTTCACAAAATTATTTACACACATTATGTGATTAGGTAGCAACCATTTGATTTTCATGGAGGGGGGGGGGGGGACGGCGGGAAGACTGTCAAAAAAAAATTCTGGATCAAGATTTTAGGGAGAAAATAATTTTCCGGCACCTGATCTCACTCTGTCTTTGATTTTAAATATGGCCGTGCTATAAACTATATATTTTCTGAAAGGTAATGATGCTCTGAGTATAGGTATAAGACTCCCAGGACTTAAAAATCAAAGGGGGAAAACTCTTGTACAACTTTGTTATTTTGCATATGTTATATAGAGAAAATAGACAATTTAAATGCTTCATCAGTAATCCCCCTTTGTTTTTCTGGCCCCAAAATTATTATTTCTGAACAGTGGGCTTTATAACCTTTCAGAAAATATATAGTTTACAGTACCTTACCAGGCATGGAAAAATGCCCTATTGTACATCGGATACCTTAAACTTTAAGAGTAATATTCAACATTGGAAAATTTATGAAAAAAAAATTATTTGGCTCTTTGGGCCAGCAAAAATTATTTTTTGGCTCTTAAAATGGCTGAAAAAAATTTTCTGGCTGGCAAAAGTCTTCCTGTCCCCCCCACCCATAAAAATCAAATGGCTGTTCCCTTACTACTTCAATTAAAAGGTATTCTTCAAGGTCATTTCTGGAGCTGTTTATTGACCTCATTCTAAATCTATGCTGAAATGACCAATATTTTTAATGATGTGGAGGAAAATTCCCAATAGCAGCTTGAGAAGTACTATTTAGTTCATCTATTAAAAGAAAAAAATTCACATATTTATGACGACTATGACTTAATATTTATAGCAGAAAACTCTAGAATATACGTGTATCTAACATTTTAGTGAATTCATTTCCTAGTTCCATCAAAATGATGGAACTACATTGTATCTAAAGTAAATTACCTTGATATTTCCCTGTTGTAAGAGATTTTATTCAAATTGAAGATGAAGTATGTATACATAGATTTTAGTGATGAACCAATTGTCGCCGACAATCGATTGTCGATCGCTAAAACTCTTTCGATTCCGATTATCGATTTCATTTTCTTACAATCGATTGTCGATGAAAGAAAGGTATTTTGTGTAAAGGTATTTATTTTTTTCTTTTCTTATGTAACATAAACCGTTATAAGTTGTCTTGCATGTAAACAGGCAGACACTTTGAAATTGAATGCTTTATATTTTGTTTTCATAAGAGTTTTCTGAATTTAATACAGAAAAATACTATTTTTCAATCTTTTTTGTTCCATGTTTCAAGGACTTTTTTTCCGATTTAAATCGATAATCGATCGGTTTACTCTTTCCGATTATTTTCCGATAATCGATTCTTAAAAGTCTTCCGATGTACAACACTAATGGATTTGTATGATCATGTACATGAAGTGTTTTAAAATGCTTTTGGTCTTGACTTAGGTCTTGAATGAAGAATGTTGAAAATTTGCTCTCAGTAGAACAACTGAGACTGGTGCCCTTGAGCTCTTGATATCATACAGAAATTGATGATAGATATGGACAATTTCAATCAAACATTTGTGTTTTTTATTTATATGGTATAAATTCGAAGACATACACTCCTTGAAAGGCTTATGGAAAATGAAAGATTTTGTAGTCATTTGTGATAACATACATGTATGCAAAGTTCACTTTAACCTGTAAATAATGACAATTTTAGTCTCTTGACCTTGACTCTGGAGTTTGGCCTGCTTTTGAATTAGAAGCTTTTAAATTGGCAATTTAATATGGCAGTATAGGGCTTTTATATTTCAAATATGCATTTCTTATGACAAAACATGTCCATTTTACCTAGTGAGCTTGACCTTGGATTTTGAACTACTTTTGAAAAACTAAGCTTGGCCGTAACACTGGATTGGTATGTGTCTTAAGTGACGTGGTTCCATATTTAACATATGGCTTCTTTGTTGCAAGGCCATTCTATGGCTACTAAAATTTCTGACTTTGTGACATTGACCTTTGACTTTGGCCCACTTTTAACATAAAAACTATTATGCAAATAGTAACAAAGTTCTGACAGGGGCATTTGTGTTTCACAAACACATTTTCTTTATGTTCTAAAAGAAATGAAAAAAAAATGTTCAAACAATTTACTCTCTCATTTTAAAGAAAGTCTTTTATTCACCTGAAGTAAAATGAGAATCAATTTAGTTTTACATGTACCTAATGACATGGTACATGCATACTTCATTCGAATTTGTTATGTTTTATTACCGCACTGTCTTTTAAATGTATCCTTCTTTAAGAGGACTTTTAATGGACACTATTTGTTTACATGTCAACACCAGTGTATTCAAAACAGGAGGCTTTATCTCCAAGTATATAATACAAGCGTCCATAGAAATCCACCCAAGATAACTACGTCGTGGAATGCTGTTTTGATTAGTGAATAGTCATGTCATTGACATGTTACAGATATATTGGACATCCTTCAGTTGTATGAAAGTTGTAAGAATGTTTATGAAACACCTTAATATCTTACAAACAACAATGACGGTATTGTAGGTGACTTGATTTTTCAAGATCATACTATAAATTGGTCAATTTTTAGATGCAGACCAGCGAACCAAGCAATTTGTAGGACTAAGGTGTATGTATGTGGGTGGGTCTGTCAGTTCTGGGGGGGGGGGGGGGGGCGTCAGACTCCCCACTTGATGCTAATTTAAGAAAGTGTGAGAGTTTTGGTCATTGTTGAAAAGTACCAGAGATAAAGGATAAGATAATGGAAAAAGAAGAAGGGAAAACAATGCATTCTGTCTAGAGCTGGGAGGGGGGGGGGGGGGTGTGATTGATGTTGATCTGACCCGAACTTCATCTATGTATATGCGAATGATTCAACTAGAAATTCAGTTGAATGAACTTGTAACAAAACGAATTTGAAGAAGATGGAGTCCTTCCTTTTGTTCATAAGAGTTTCCCACAACCTAAAAACGGATTGTGGACAGACGAACGGACGGCCAGACATAGGTGCATCTACTTAATTGCCTCCGTGTCTTAATTAAACAATCTGAAACACTACATGTCCAGTTTACTATTATACAGTTACATTCTTTATCGCATGCAACGCGATGGAGGCATAAAGGGATAACTTTGTCCGACTTCAAACTGTCTGGAAACATTGCAAAAACTTAGTTAGCATGATGAGATTCAGAACCAAATGTGGATCAAGATTACTTAATCAGGGTCATGAGTAGTCTACCGATAGCTGTTTACATGTATCTTCTTTTTAATTTCTACTTTACAGAACTACTTTGTCGAAATTCAATTGTTTCCATGCTTAAAGTTGCATTCTCAATCGATTCAGGCAAATTTCATGAATCATCTTAAAATTCCTGGTAAGGTTTTGCATACATCCATTTCATATCATTATTACTGTGTACATGTATATGGACTTATGAATTAATAATCATGTTTTGCGATGTACTGTCAAAATCATCTAGGAAGCTTTTCCTTTGCCTTGGCGAGGATCACTGAGCATTGAACGGCCCAAAGGTCTTATTTAATTGGCTAGGATGATAAATATTTGATGGTGTTTGTAATTAACTTCTATAGGAGCGGAAAATACAGAGGTTCTTTTCTTTGTATTAGTGACTTTTCATCTAGTGACTTTGGAAAAAAAAATTCTAGGAAAGAGAAAGTTCGAATTTGAATTATTATTTGTGAGGAACCCTAATATTCAGTGTGTGAATTTTGCATGGAAAGCTATATTTTCAAAAGGATTACTAACGTAAGTGAAAGAATCCGTACTAAATAAGTTTTGTGTAAATGTGGCAACATGGAGGTACATTGTATCATAGTAAACTACCGAGCTTATAAAACATGCTTTCTCATTACGCGTTCGGCTGCCATTCTATTAGTAAGTCCCAACAAAACAATGCCTCTGTCAATTGAAGTATTGAAGTTCATTTTAATATTTATTGAAAAGGCATTTCGTATTACACAACTTGTCAAAGGATTCTATAGGCAGTCTAATGGTACATATTGCACAGTGGCTTATCGGGACCATCTATATATTGGTCTTTCATCATGGAGATTGCAATTTGAATAGAAAATAATCCTTTTAAAGATGATACAAAAAAGGATTTCATTATGCTAATTAAGGGAATACGTGTATATGTATACGGCATAAACGAAAAGACTGATTTGATGATAGATTCCATTCTCTCGTGTTGGATCGTTAATCTCCTTACGATGAGACCTGGGGAGACTACATGTTTCCTTTCCGTCTGTTTGTCTGTCTGTCTGTCTGTCTGATACGCTAATGTTCTCCAGACTTCTCAATCACAATTATGCATGTGTGTTTTAATTAAACCAGGTGTAGATCTTCAGAGTGGTTAGTTACATCTACAGAAGAGGAGTTACTACCGCTGAAGGAAATTCTTTTTCTGGACTTTACAGTGTAACCTTACTCAAATTCAGTCATCAGTTACATACCGAGTTTGACAATGGTTGGTGTCGACCTTCTTTCACAGGAGTTGTTGCCCTTTGAAGTAAAATATAAGGGGACAAATCAAAATTGTCATGTTTCATCATACTGATATTTTTGGGGCGCATATCGGAAAAAAGGATAGGGTGATTTATGTTCCTTGGGACGATTTATTCTGGTGAGGTTAAAACCTTTTCTGAATCGATTCAATAAACGGTACAACACTCCGATAAGATTCTATCACGCTGAAACTTTTACTTACACTGTTCAAATATTTTGTTGGTTTATGGTTTTAAGTGTGTATCAACTATTTACCTGAATGAATGATCACCTGAGCCGCTCACCTGTGCAGTCCCTGCAAATTTGTTCCTCTCACCTATGAGTTTATTCTCAAATTCCAGGGCTCTAGATACCTTTGGATATACTACTGACCCTTTGATAAAACTTAAACGGTAGGGATACAGAAGAAATCAATTGAGATATGATTGTAAATGTGTTATTCTACTTTAAGCGGCTCTTTTAATGAACGTCGGAACTATTTGTCGAACTTTTTATTTGGCTAGCAGTGACGGAAACCTGATAATGTTGCCAGTAGTTACTTCTCTTTACGATTACAGTACTTGCAGTCTTTACTTATTTGAAAAGCCATGCATGTCCGAATTTCTTGTTCTTTCATGTTAATTTTGTGAGGAGACATCATTATTATAACATAGTAAAACATCGTATGGGAACAAATATTTGGCGTGTGAGAGATAATGTTCATGGTATAGGAGAAATGACAACCTGATAGTGAAAAAGTGTGAAATAGGAAAACTTATTAATAAGCTTTTAATAATTACGATTTTAAGTGGTAACCATGGAAATTGAACAGTCAGAAAATCCGGAGCTTAAGGAGCCCAAAAGCGAAAGAGCTGATGAGGAGGAAACTGAACCTGAACCGTCCAGTATGTTGTATGATGCTCTAGGCTACATGTAGTTGTTCATTTAGCTATTTTGGTTGCTGCGCTAGTCTAGTCCGCCTTGTCTTTATGCTCGTCTGTCTGTCTTACGGTAGATGAAACAGGTTAATTATATGTGGGAGATATATCTCTATCTTTACATATCATAGTTAGGTGAGTGGCGCTTATTATTTTTTTTTTGTGAGGGAAAAATCGGACAGAGAGAAAAAAAAGTCGGACAGTTAGATACATGTACCTTAGAAATGTTCATTTATCGATATTTCATATTTTGTAGATTGCTAGTGATTTGTTTTGTATCAACATGTATTTGTTGTTGGGTGAGGGTACCTGGCGGTTATCTGTATATACTATCTGTTGGAAATGAAGAGCTTTTTATATATTATTATCATGCATTATTTAGAAAACTTGAAGTTTTGCGCTACATTATAAACTGAACGATAATGGTGTTTATTCAATACGTAACTTATTGTCAGACATGATGTAGTATGGAAACACTGAATGCCATGGGTGACAATGCTTTCAATGAGAATTAGATGTAGTGACACAAAGTAAATAGTAATGGGACTACTGTTTCTGCTACCATTATAAGAGTATAGGGAACCAATATACATTACAAATCTGTTTTGTTGACAGAATCATTAGAGGAGGATATAGTTAAGACAGACAAGGGGACGGACCCCAGGGAAGTGGATGCCGACCCCGCCCAGGAGGAAGGTGACAACACAGACATGGAGGAGGCCAGACAAAAGTCCAAGGTCCACGAGTCCCCACGGGGATCACTCAGGAGGAAAGGGTCAGGACTCTCTCGTAACCTGTCAAGGTCAATGATAAAGACCAATGGCAATGTAGAGGCTGGGACCAGCAAATTTATTGGTATGATTCTTATTTTGATGACCACTATGGATATGTCTATACTTCATATGACAGAGAAGAGGCGTAGTTTTTTTTAAAGAAAGAAGTCTTTTATATGTGAGCTTATATGTGAGGTATATTAGGTACCTGTATGTATATGTACCTGATTTCTTTTTATGAAACTGACCATGTATTTGTAATCAGTCTCTTGTTCTACCAATAGCAAACTCCCTGGTGTAGAGCCCCCTTGCAGAAAAAAGGAATTAGTTATAGTAACTTATCACTGGAGGAAGCTTGCCACCACTAGGTGACAAAATATTTCTCATGAAATTGCTCAGTTTGAATTACATGTATTGAGTTATATTTAATAAGTAAAATTTTATAAATTACAGAGGGTGTAGAAAGCCCCATAATTAAAGTATCAAAAAATGGATTCTCAGAGCCTGAAATTGTTATAATGGAGGGGATGGAAGTTACATTTGAGTTCCTTGAGAAAATTAAACCAGAAGTTGTACAGGTAGGGATAAATCTTCTTTCTTCATCCTTTCAAAGGTACATAGTGCAAATGTTATCACAAAATTTGGTCAGTCAGAAAATGCCATATGCTTGATCAAATCAATTGACTAGTGTATCAGAAAGTGACAGAATTTGCTGTTTTATTGGGTATATCACAATCAAAGAATGAAGAAACAACTTGAACTTGGACTGTCTCCCTCTTTCTCATGGAGTCAATTCTTTGCAAAATGGATTTTAAAAAAGAGGGAAAACCGTATAATTACACAAACAAAATGACTGGACACATGTACACCAAATAAACATAGAAAATAGGGATGTTTTAATGTGAGAAGCAAGATCATTTCCAAAAGTTTATTGTTACTTTTTTGGAACTGATTTCATCCGATTGTAAAGACAAAATCACATTTATAATACTTAGCATATATATGTAATTGTTCCAGTGCTTGTTTTCGTAAAATCTACGAGAGTTTGTATAATTACAGGTTATTCATGATGGAGACAAACTACGACCAGTTATAGGAGGATTAAACTCTAAACTTGCTGAAACTTTTGATGAAGAAGGAAATTATGTACAGAAATTCACCTTGGAAGGAGAGTACAAGTTTGCCATGTAAGACTTAGAATTTGTTTTCCTTTTTATTCAGTGTAACATCTAGACTGAAAAAAAAATCCATTAATTTCTATTCCCAGAATTTGTTAAAATCAAAATAAAACTTTCATCTCCCTTTCCAGACCCAATTTTTTTCAATTCTGACAAATTAAAGGGTATATAGATCCTCTCACCTTCCCTTTTCTCTCTGAAACTATTAGATCGTATTACCTGCATCATGAAAACTTGTTTTGAACATTGAGTCCTCAACATTGATACTTAAAGGCTAGAAACACATAAATTTATTATTACATGTATTTTGTATCACTTGTATGTTATGACATTGCTTACATTCGGTTATCAGTATTTTTTAGGAAGCAATATTACCTTCCGGCAGTAGATTAAACTTGACCAATTATAATCCTAATTCCATCAGAACCTTACTGTAACACATTTTGTGTTCAATAATCAATTCATCTGAGAGATTTTTATTAGCTCAGTAAAGGTTAAGCAAACATTTTTTATAGAATATCAATAAAATGGAAAATTTTAAGATTCATTAGATTAATGAAGACTTTATAATACGGTTATTTTGGGTATGTGGTTTTTGTCTGTTTGTTTGCTTATAATATCATAATGAAAGTATGGGTTGTTAGGCTATTTCTATTCAATACTTATGTGACCTTAGGGGTTACGGGATAGTATAGTAAAGAATATATCTCTTTGTAGACAATAACACTCTCTTATTCATTGTCAATTTGTTAGCTCAGCTTTATTTAAAAAAGATTTCTAATTCTCTTAATCCAAAAAAAAAAAAAGAAAAGCGAAAAAAAAAAAACCCAAATTGATATCATAAATGTCAGTTAAGTTAAAAAAAAAACTTTCATTGCCTTTTATATCATGCAATGATATGATTATCATGTCATAAAACTTTTATGAAGTTAAACGTACGAAAAAAAGCATTTGATAACATTATTGACCTTCTTTATATGCATGTCTATGTACGTTATATTATGATATGACACATTCCGTCCCTCTGTTTGTCTCCATTGATGGGTTTAATATAGTCTGTAAATGTTAGTACAAGGAACTTCATACTTACAATAAAATACAAGCCTTTCTAGAAGAAGAAGTCTTTTCAAGTTTAAGTTTACAACAATAACACCAGTAAAACCTGAAGGTATGCTGCAGACTGAATCTTTACCTCTAGGAATTTCGTACATACTACAAGGTCTTTAAAAACGTCAAAGGAATAAATAACCATGACATCAGGAAGGGCCATATTAAATATCAAGGATAAAAGTCAAAGGTCAAGGTTACATCTATACAATAATCATTGAGGGGCCTCTATGATGTGTTTTCAGTACTTTACTTATTTCCATTCTCTGTAATACAAGTTGCAGATCTATAAGTATAATTCTGACTGAGTCACCTTTAGATATTCTGTAGTAGAAAGATATAATGAAGCATTTTTCTCCAATATTCACATAGAGTTATCCTCATAAAAATGTAGAATGAATTATAAAGGAGGGTGATGAAAAGCTGCTCATGTGAACGTTAGGATATAAAGTCATTAGAAATGAATGCATCTGATCACACTAGTCTAGATCAAAGCAGAACAGAAAGGCATAAATTATTATTATTTTGGACCTTTTATATAAACAGGGAGAAAAATAATCCCCTGGCATCAAATGTGATCCAAGATGGAAAAAACCAACCCTTGAGTTTAAGGAGTTGCTTTTGTCTATGACTTAGCAAGCCTCATCCTAGAATACTCTGGTTGGATTTCCTTGTCAGAGATCACACGAGGTGAAAGGTTCTATTAATCCCAGTATCATGACTCAAATGAAAATGACAGCACTACATGTACTAAATAAATTGATATGTCTTTCATTTCTCTACCTACAGCCAATCAGTGCGTTGTACACCTCTCAATGTGATAGTAAAGCGTAGAATGCCCCTCCAGGCTGCCATAGTAGATGAGAAGTTTGATCCCCAGATTATAGAGATTGACCAGGGTCATGCCATCAACTGGTCTTGGAATTTCACGGAGGTGCCCCACTCAGTACAGGAAGTACAATATGTGATGGATAAAGGCTGCTTTATGAAGGTAGCTGATGAGGACAGTAGGTAGGTGACCATGGAATTAGTATTTGATCTTTTTGCCATACAGAGTTTCTTCCCATTTAGGATGGTATTTGACGTATAACTAAAGGTGACATGATGACATAATTAAGTTCTATGGAAATCAGCATAAAACTCAGCATGCTTCAGGTACAACAATTCTATAGGAATTTCATTGTGTCACAATGCTTTTACGTCAGATATCGTCCAAAATGTGAAGTAATTTTGTATACTGTAAACGTGGAAATTTTTGAGTGGGGGTAATTTTCATGTACTTTGCAAATCAATGGACTGGTGAAAAATTCCCCCAAGCGAAAGTATCCCTGCTACATTCTTACAATAGATGACATTTTTGTATCGTGAATATTTCCCCCAAGTGTAATGCCTTAATATTTTTATCGTGATAACTTCCCCCAGCAAAAATACCAAGGTTTACAGTATCATAAAGATGGAATTCAGCAAAGAACATACAGATTTTTAATGCATTTTGGCCTAGAATTTACGTTTTTTGTATTGCAAGTGTGTTGAAGGAAATTTTCAAAAATATTTGTTTCAAGGCCTTCAGAAATCCATGCAATTTTATTTTTCTTACTGCTTGATATCTTTCTTGTTCTATTTTAATGCTTAGGTTAAGAAAGTATTAAAAAAAAAAAGATTTACAGCAGAAGCATATTCTCTCATATCTAATATTGTAAAAGCTATAATGAACCAGTAATTATGTGGGCTATATAACTAAACAGCTGCTATGCCAATGGACAGTAAAATGCCTCATAATTATTGCTGCAATTCGAAAGAGAAAAATATGAGTGAAACTGCACAAAATATCCATTTTCTATAGGAAGAAATGTGAAAAAATATGCATTGTGCATAATCAATATCATTTATTACAGTAATGTGGTGAGGACAGTCACTGGTAACTTCCAGAAAAAGTTTCCGTAAGTAGATAACTACTCTAAGTCTAGTGTAAAAGGAAAACAGACTATTAATGAAAGCACTTACAACAACTATTTTGTACATTTTCTTTTTTAGATATTTGAATCAAAGTTTTATCAAGATTATAGCCCTACATGTATTAAGAATCTTTGACACCATTGAAAATTGTAAAACATGTACCTTAAATACAGAGAGCTGTAATGGACTATTATTAAAGATACAGAAGGTGTAACTTTGCTTTTACTTCCTATTTGTTACCATGTTATGACTGCTTAGAAAATCAAGTAGTTCAAAGAAGATTTTTTTCATATAATTTATTCTATGAGAAGAGTACTGTAGTACTACATGTAACTGTGATCACTTTGTAGGAAACCAGGCTTATTTTTCTTCCAAACTGAGAGCACAGAGTTGGATAAGGTACATTTATGTGCTGTCAGAGTCAATGAATGCAAAAGGTAAATACAGAGGACTTTCACTTTTACATTTTTGGCGGGATTGGAATGACATTGAAATTCGAACCCATGACCGATGGGTCTGTAGTCCACTGGGCTAACCACTAAGCCACCAGCACTTTCATATTTGACATAAATATTCTGTATTACAAGACCTTGTGAGTGAGACTGTGACCTTGACCTTGAACCTTTCATTAATGACTGACCATGACCTTGCAGTCAGCTATATCTCTCTATAGTCATCTTATACAGTTACAATATGTAAGATAAAATATGCATCAGCTAAAACCAGCGCTTCGCAATCCGGCTATACATACAGCCTTTTGTGGTTTAGGGTCTATACAACTTAGTAGCGAATATTTTTAGTGATACACTTCACTGACATCTCAAGAGTATATTTTTCTGTAGAAATGAAAAAGTGAGATCAGATATAAGCTTCCACAACGGTATAGTAGAAATCCTTTTTTTGGTACAATTCAATCTTTATATTGATGATGCATGATCCAGATTATGTTGAAGCAGAATTCATGATTTGCTAAAAAAAACTATGTCCAATTTTTTATTACAGGGAGTACAAAGTAGAGATTTTAGATCGGTCTTTTAATCCACCGGTAGTGCTTGTAGAGACAGGAGACAGAGTGTGGTGGTACTGGGATAAGTTCAAGGTAATTCATCTACTTCATAAGAAAAGTATTTTAAAAGTATTAGACTTTTGAAAAGTTTTATGAATCCCTTTATCAGTTATGGAAATATAAATATTAATTCTGCTGAATGACTACTAAAATGATAGCAGATTATAATCTAAAACATAATTCATCTCTTTTGTTAAATAAAGGTATAATTTTAGTTCCAAATGTAATTTCAATAAGTGTACTGACAGTGTAAAACTTTTCCTGTGCAATATACAAACTATGAGATTTTGTGTATTATAGTGTAAGAAGCCTCACAGTGTGTACCAGATAGAAGCACCGAGGTTAAACCAGGATGACGAGGAACCATATGTCCCAGTAACCGATGGATTCAGGTGGACCGCACCAAGGTAAAACTCCTCTTTAACTAAAATACTGCATGTCACATTGAAGAAGAGAAAACTGCATTTTAGTAAGAGCATGTCATATTTTACATTTTTATGACTGATACAAAAGTTTACCACAAATTTATGTGAGTTTTGTTCTATTGTCAAAGCTTGTCATATAAATTTCGTCGTATTATCAAAGTTCTCCATATACTGGTATTCACATGTATGTATTTTTTTTGTCATTTACAGTAAGCAGGGACTTTTATCTCACATCTTTACCAAGCCGGGTGTGTATTATTACTCGGATCAGAACTTTGAAGAAGCTGCAGAATACATTGGCACAATCATAGTCAAACCCAAACCTAAAGAATACTTTGTTGATCTCACACAAGATGGCTTCCAAACTGGTAGGTACATGTATAATAGAAATGAAGTATTCTGTATATCTATTGCTTGATATTGTTCATTCAAACTTTAATCTTCTGAGATTGTGACTCTTATCTTGTTGATTAGATTGATACATGCACAGTAGTAATTATGGTAATAGCCTGACATGAAAATACAAATGTGAAAGGATTGGGTTTGTACTCAAAATTTGTCAAATTATGTAAACTTTAATGTATGATAAATGTTGTCTTTTCGATTTAGAACTGCTGAGAGTTAACACAGGGGAGAGAATCTGGTTTTGCTGGGACCCTAAAGTCTGTGCTGAGAAGAAACAACAGTTCCACATCATAGAGTTGGAAAAATGTCAGAATCCTGTAGCAAAGACTAATGACTCACCAAGGGACAACAGTATGTGCTTTTATACATGTATATACCTTTCTCTGTTGCAACACTGTCCTTTCTTACCATTGATTAAGGTCAGGTTGTTTCTTTGTTATTTTCTGTGTCCTCGTGCGGGTAGGTTTTGAACCCCAAAAAGACAACAAACAAAATAAAGTTCATTAAATCTTTTACAAATTTAACACATTTTCTTTCTTGATAAAATTTCATATTTTATTAAGAAAATGTAAAGGTACAACAAGGATTCTAGCCATTGAATCTTATTTTAATCTGTTTTGCATAATTTATATAATTCAAATGGAAGAAGTTTTGTCACATTTTTTTTAAATGGTCAAATAATATGAAAAAGCAACTCTTCCTGATTGGCTTGAAGGATTTTTAATTCCAAGAGGATGAAAACAAGAATTGACCTTACTTTTTGATGATGCCTGCTGATTTTTGCAGCATTTCTTTGTTATTAGCTAAATTGCAAGTTTATGACAATATATTTGCTAATATTTGTCACAAATCTTTTCTATTTATAGAACGTCTCCAGTTCCTGGATGATGAGGCCCTGAGTTTGTGTACACAGATAGGCTATTGTAGTGTGTTTTACAATACAGTAGGTGTGTACCATTATAGAGTAGCCAATGGACCAGACAACCTAAATACATGCTCTGTTATTGTTAACCCTGGTGAAAAGGTGAGAAAAATCATTAGTTAAAGAAAAGGGACATTTTGTAGTTACATTTATGCGCTGCTCTGGTTATTTGTTTGCTACATTTTAGAAAATATTTTCTGTTTACAATTCAAAGAAAAGCCTTTATTCATGAAAGAATTAGGGGTATAGAGTGCATTTTAAAACTAGTAAATTTCTTCAATTGCATTTGATTGAAGAAATGTTTTCTTTACTCTTTTCTCTACTTTTGTTGATCTTCATAAAAAAAATATTTATGGAAAGTTATGTTTGATGTTACATTGTTGACAGTTTGACAAGGAAAAAAAATTTCATATATGAATTTTCAGGAATCACTTCTTTTCAGTTACAGTATATCAGATATTGAAATAAATGTTATTTCAGAACCATACAATTCACCTGACTGATAATGGACCTGAGCAGAAAGTCATTATGTCTGTCCGTCCGAACGATCGTGTATGGTGGGTATGGCAGACCACAAAGAAAGCCCACAATGTTATCCAGGTCTCCCACCAGGGGGAGCCTATAGAGGGAGGATTTTGTAGCGGCATGCCAAGAGATGCTCCCTCGGCTTTCGTCCATTCCTTCAGTAGTCCTGGTGTCTTCTACTACAAAAGGTACAGATGATTTTAAGAGGACTAGGGTTTTTAAAGTTCCATTTTCCATGATGTGGTACATGAAGCATTACAACTGGCATATTGTAGTGAAGACCAACATGTCAGGAGTTTGAATTTTTATTTCACATGCCAGTATACATTCATTTTGATTTCAAGCAAGTTACTTTACTCTGTATTGTTCTGTCCTATGCAGGAGTAAATGTACAAGCTAGCAAAGGGAAAGAATGAATTTTAGCACTGAATACTGTAGCTCTACTCTGCCTCCTACTCGTAGAGAGTTGAGGATGTACAAGACAGACCTCTTCTTAGGACAGACTTGTATTTGGAACTAGTGCAACAATTAGTTGAAAGAAATTCCAAAATGCTGCAAGTTAGCAAAGCCCATCTTTATTATAACCATAAGTAATTTCTGTGTTACTATTTCTTATCCTGTAATTGAGAAATGTAAATTTAGAATTATGGCACATTTATTAATGATGTCGTATTCACACTCTTCCATACTTTACCTTTTTCAGTCAAAGATTGCCAAAGCTCTTTGGTGCTGTAGTTGTCACCACACAACCAAGGGTTCATGAGGTCAAGGTCGGTCTTAGTATTGACCCTGACCCTGTAGAGGTCAAATTAAATGACATTGTGTGTTGGGTGTTCAGTAGTAATAAGACAGAGGATGTGGCTGAGATGGAAACGGCAGATCAAGTCACAGCAAATGAGATACAGTGCAAGAAAATACTCAAAAGGTAGGAGTCTACATGTATGTTCTAGAATTTTTGTTTTATTTTTTGTTTCCCTTTGCCAAGTATTTTGGAAAATGCAGCCTTATGATTGAATTCTTTCAATATTATTTAAAAAGATGATGACAATTTTGTAATATCTTTGCAGTTTGCAATGACTGTCATGCTATTTTTATGTTTAAAATTTTTACTAAACCACATGAAATAAAATATGGGTCAAATATTGAAAGTTTTCATGGACTTGTCATGCTTATATGATATTTCTTGCTTTGTAAAAGTTAAAAAATGAAGTTTTTTAAGTACATGTATTAGTGAATCTTGTCGTTTTCTATATGAACTATTTTTTATTGTGAACAGGAGATGTTTAAATCGAGCTATCACATCTACTGGTGTTAGACATTACTACAGTACGTCATTCAGTAAACAGAAGAAAACAGAAAGCAATGTAAGACTTAATGTGTGATACATTTACTTTTAGAATAAATCTATAGAATTTTAAGACATTTTATGGCAATGGCTATGAATTTCTTTGTGCATGTACTTCATAAGTTCAGACTTCTTTTAATACTCGACACGTGTTATATTAGAATGGTTGGAATTGTCGAGCAAGAAATTGCCATTTAGTTCAAAAATAAAATCAACATATTGTGTAATACATCTACATTTATTTCATATGTTTAATATAATTATTTTTCGCAAATATCTATAACTGATTTATTACAGTTCATTGAGGATGTGCGGTTCAGTAGTGTTATATGTGATGAGAGATATGACAACACAGTAGTGAGAGTGGATAAAGAGGGATTCCATCCACACTTTGTATATATTGAAAAGGTGGGTTTGGTTTATTTGTATCTTTTGTGTTTCACTTACTGAAACAATACATCTATCATTGGTTTTCAATTTCAGAGCATGGAAAAATTTCTTGAACTAAGAATCATGTCTTAGCTTTCAATCTACCAAATACTGTATTTATAATGATGCATGATGGGTTTTCACCATGCAGATAGATTGGTGGCTTTGTAGGTGGTTTGGTAGATGGTTTCTGTCTGTAATATTGCTAACTATATGTAACTTGAAGAATGGCATTTCATCTTTATGAGTTTTAAAGATTCATTCTTTTGAGAAGGAATAAAGAATTGAAGGCCGGTTTGTATGTGAATTGTATAGGTTAATTCAACATTTGTATATAGGTTTTGAGAAAATTTGGATACTTTGAATGTATTCCTCCACTCAAAGATCTTTGACTTTGCATACAGGTCAACACTTTAGTCTTTGAAATTGTGAAATTGGCTTGTGTTTCCACATAGTTTGTTTTTTTCTGTAAAAATCATAAATCTTATTCAACAATTATTTTATAATAGGGTGAGAGTGTAAGATGGACTTGGCTCGGTACAGACCAGGAACATAACATTATCCACGTCAGCTCTCCAGAAAGCAAGGTACGTACTTTATCTTATTATACATGAGACAACAATATTATTGACTTCTGAAATGTTATTTCATGCACCACAAAAGAATAGGATTGATTTACATGTTATACAATTATCTTATGCAAGATATAACAATTGTAAAAAGGGATGATAACATTTGAAATAATTAGTGTAATAATCGATAACATCAAAATAATTGGTGTAAAATTTGAACTTTTTTTCGTAGAATGGAAAAGATGCAGAAAAATTCCATTGACATGACACGACTAAATTGTCACATAATTTCAGATATATTAATGTCAGTTTTAAGATATGGATGAGCATTTTGATAATGTTCCTATGGCATGATGTTGTAGACCACCATGAATTTAAATTACAATATGCATGCTCACACAGAGAAATCAAAATGATTATAGATTTGTTGATTTGCTTCTATTATTTCATTCTGTCACCTTGAAACAAAAATTTGGCATTTGTAATGTGTGCATGAATATGTCACATGAATGAAATGCATGTGTAATTTGTATGACACTAAATTTTACACAGGATGCAAATGGACAATATAGTAGGAATGTGAGTGTATATTGTATAGCACTATAGGAATTATTTGTACGAGTCCTAGAATTTCTTGTTCCTTGATGTAATATATGCACCTCTTCCACTATACATCACGTACACATAGTCCTAATATAATAGATTAAACATATTAAGATATATACATTGCATCAAAGTAGGCACAAATTGTCTAACTTAGCTATTGCCCTCTCCGTTAACATTGGAAAAACAAAAGTTATGGTAGTGATATTTCTGTAACATTCATAATAATAATTTCTGTTTTGTCACATCTGTGTATTTCATTATTAGATACAGTCAAGGTCTCCATGTTATAGTCAAACAAATGTTCATGATGATTATAATTTGTTTGACTGTTGTTGTATATTTAAGCGTAGACATGTGTAGTACATGTAGTAGTGTAAGAATACAAGATTTTATTTGATATATAGTACATGTAAATGATTTAATGTCCTCATATCAAAGCTAAGGGGCATATTATTTTCATTCTTTTAATTCCTTACATGTTATTTTTCATATTTTATTCCCTTTCATGTGCTTATAAGTTGATACTCGTTAAGTTTCATTTCCTCAGGGAGGTACACAAAACATCAAAAATTCTGAAATTGGTCTGTTATGACTTTGAATAAACTATTTTTCTCCCATGTAAATTCTAATTCTTTATGTTAAATACAGTATAAAATTTCTAATTTTACATGCAAGTTCCATCTCCTTTCACCATGTTTGATTTTGTTGTACATTTGTAATATCTTCCAATTAATTTGATTCTTCATACTTAATTTTTCAATACTTTGTCTGCATCTAATCCCAAAAATCCTTTCACATATAAGATTTTCCTCACTGAGTGCATCAATATTTAAAAAAAAACATGTCTCCTTTAATTAATATGTAAATGTAGCACTGTTTCTCATTATTGTTATTTCCATATTTCTTTACTTTAGTGAGGCATGCTCCTTAGTGAGGCATGCTCCTTAGTGAGGCATCCTCTGTAGTGAGGCATCCTCTGTAGTGAGGCATGCTCCTTCATTATCATACAATTTATATGTTTTGATTTTGTCACATTCCTTCTTCCATATGAACATGACATACATATATAAGCCATGTATTTGGTTTTTAGGACTGTTTGTGGTCCTTGTTGCATGCTAAGTTAAATAATACTACATGTACTTGTAACAGAAGAAAAGTCAGTCAGTGTCACTACTAGTAATTTTTCTTTAGGCAGAGTCTTGATACATATGTGTGATAGACCATTTTCTGGCTTTGATAGCTTCATTCGATTTGTCTAGACTGATATCTTTTAGCATTATTTTTATTTGAATGTTATGGATTATGTATATTATAAGTTGTATTTTGTCGCCAAAAGATGAAATGTTTTATCTATCAGCTCTTACACTTTTAGAGACGACTTACTTTCAAAACTGGAAATGGTCTATTACTGTTACAGTATCTTTATTTAGAACTTTTTTCACATTAGGAACCATTGAATGTCATTCATGGAACTAGGTCATTTAACAGCGGAAAAATGGTTAGAAATAACAGCTTCCTCTATACATTTGATGAGAAGGGAGCATACACGGTGGCTTCCCAGGGTGCACCTGGATATTCCTGTACTATATTTGTGATAAGCGGTGGTGGTAAGTTATTATGCCATATTTATGACGTTGATTATATAGTTTATATTACGATACTTTATTGTTCTGCTTGACAGTTACCAGTAAAGGACCGAGTCGTCCTTGGTCCACAGGCGTTTAATAGCCGAGCACCTGCCAAGGACAAGGAATTTCTCCATACATTTTATGAACTTGGCACTTATTATGTGATATCAGAAACTATCCCCGAGAGTTGTTGTACGATCTATGTGGTGGATGGTAAGACTAGTAGATACAAGATTGTTTGATAGCTACAGGTTCACGGCCAGGACTGGGTACTGCATAATACAGGGATAAAACGGCATTTTTAGTTGTAGACTGCTACTGGATGGGTTTGAAGCACAGCATTTTAGAGAGGGATAAATACACTAAAATAACGCTTTTAAGAATTTCTGGTACATGTAGTGGAAGAGTGCACTATATTTAGTGACTTAGAAGTGAAGAAAGTATGGAAAGTTTGATAAATAGAAATGTTTGTCATAAAGTGATCCAGATGTTTTGGCAAGTAGGGAAGTGTAGATTCCTTCGTCATATTTTTGACTGCATATACAAGATACGAAATCAGGTTTTCAGAATTTTGAATGTCTCTTCCTATATTTTGTACATAGTGTAATGCTTTAAACTCAAGATTATCTTTAGCCAATATCCATAGAATGCTGAAATGACTTCAATTAGTAAACCAAAAAAGGCTGACAAATTTACCCTTTAACATGAATAAAAATTTGATTGCTTGGTTGTCATTTGGCCATATTGTTAAATGAGTTACTTTTGGCAAATATTTTTCTGAATGCAAGGGGAAAATCGGTGGCTATGAAAATAATATTGTTTTGGCTATTTTTTGTGCTTTTACATGCAACTTATTGGGTCTTTTTACATTAGCTTGGTGGATGCTTTTGCTTTTCGTTTGGTATAGAGTTTATTAAGGTATAATTGCCATTTTAATGTTAAATTAGTATAAATCTTCTTCAGGTTCTAGCTGTATAATCTTATGTTACATTCGCATAAAGATCATGTTTTATCACATATTACATTGCTTTTATTGAAGTTTTCCATTGTTTACATTTTTATGGAATACATGTTCCTTCAAGAAACTGCAGAATAAGATATATTGTTCATTTTTTTTTAGCACAAAGAGTTCTTCCCCCTTACATTCCTACCTCATCCGTAAATGGTGGAACCGTGGATCGGTATGCTGAAGTTGCTCTGAATTGTGAAACAGAGGAGTCCAAGATATTCTACACAACAGATGGCTCACCCCCTGAACTTCACATGGACTCTGCCAAGGTAGTTATATCATGTATAGTACTGTCCAATTCTTAGAATTATCTTCCATGTATTGAATTAATTGCTAATCAAAATGGTAACTTGTAACAAAGAATCGTGAAAATAAAATATCTCAAAAGAAAAGGTAGATGCATTACAAAGAAAAACCAGAAGTATCAAAACTTATTATGGAAAGAAAATACATGTCACTCATGTTCACAACAGAGGATTCAGATAACAATTAGCATCTTCATCTTGAACTTAGAATTGACCTACTTTTGGAACACCGAGTTTGGGAATAACTATTGAATATTCATTCATAGGATGTATTAGACTTGTTCAAGTCCTTATATCAAATGATTTTGGAATTAAATACATTTAAGTAACTTTTTATTAATAGAGTGAAATCTCTTTACTAGCAAGCAAAAGTTGTCTTTTCTGTTTTGTTATCTTTACTGCCTATAGATTTAAAAGGGTATTTCTTTCTACTTTAGAAATTTGATAAATAATTGCAATTCAAAACTTGTGAATGGTAATTGATAGGACTTTCATATTCCACATGTAGGTACTTTCAATTAACATCAAGATTTTTGACCTCATGACCTTGAAATTGGCATTTTACTTGCTTCATTGTGACCAAATTCCAAACATACGGGATCACAATTCTTTGAATTTTCTTCTATTTAAGTTTTATAAGTTTATGGTGTGAAGACAGTTTATAATTTACCTCCATGAGTTAGAAGAGATAGTGTTTATTACATATCAACATTTCATCTTTTAAGTGTGGTATTACAAACCAACCTAGAACATTTCTACAAAAAAATAATGAAAGAATACACATTTTGCATTCAAAAATGTTTAGCAACAGATAGATTAGAGGTTGTTTATCTAAATAAGTTCTGGTTCAATTATTATAAAAGGCAACACACCTGCTTGTTTGTTTGTTTGTTGTATAAATAAAACTTTATTGACTTTATCCAGTCTTTGATTGAGGGTGGCATTTTTTTCTCAGGAGATTAGAGAGATCATCAACAAATCTCAGATTTCATGACTAGATTATACATAGAGTATTAGTGGGACCAGGTCTGTTTGAATCTTAACTTTAACAACCTGTTCCTTTAAAATCAGCATACTAAGTAACCTTGCAGATTCTGTGTAAAACAGACTTGATTATGCAAAGTCTATACTTTAATCCAGGTTGATTACCTATTGTTGGGCATTTAAATTTTTTACTATTGATTTGTTTACGTTTAAATGGACACTCATTGATCTACCTATGTAATGTTAATCTTGTTCATTTAAACTATGGGTTCCATTGTGGTCAATGCAAATATATAGGAGTTAATATATAGATCTGTGTTACAAGTACATGGAGATAAGGATTTTGTTGATAGTGACACATGTTTAATAGGAAAGCTTGCTAATTAATACCGGTATTGTTACATTCTAACTTTGTGTGTCATTGAGATATACATATGTGGCAAACTTAATTTAATTTTGTGAAGGGAATTTATACATGAGGTAACAAATTATTTCAAACTTTTTGTTCCTTTTAAATGAGAGTAGAAGTGCATGGTCGTACCCATGATTGAGTTCTATTGTTGCAAGGAACATTTACATGTTACAGTCTGACATCAGTTACCTGTTTTTCTTATAGTTTTGTTATGATTTCTTTTGAATGAGAGAATCTGGAGAGGAATATAATGTAATCCTTTGAGTTCTTTTCTGTTTCTCTTTGTGTTATTTGTTAAATTCATATAATTGTTTGTTATTTTGGTCAGTTTCTGTTTCGTGAGTTTAAGTTTCAGCCATTGAAAAGTACATTGTACATGTTTTAAAATATTTGTAAGTTTTCTGACAGTGCTTGAAGTTACTGGTACTGTAGGGACCAAGTGTAAGCCTCTTAACATAGTAATTCATTCTAACTCTTGTAAGTTCTAAAGTAGTGTATGCAATTTTGGTTTCGTCCTGTTGTATTATTATCTTCTTACGAATTATAAGGGAAATTATTTTTGCACAATTTTATTTGACTTGTTGACTTTGTCCTTCAACTACACAACCAATAGGACTAAAACTTCCCTCCACATTGTCATTTGTAGACATTATTACTGAATATTCTGAAATTTTCCGTTATTTTACAGCTATATAAGGATGATAAAAAAGTGAAGTTAAAGGAAGCAGGTTTATGTTTTCTTAGAGCTATGGCTGTTCAGGAAGGCAAGCTAAACAGTCCTATCTTTACTTCAAGGTAAGTAATATATGAAGATTTATTAGTATGTCTGCAATAAATCAATAAATCTTCATTTGTCATTGTATGGATAAAGGCAAACCTTATCTGTTATTATGAAGAAGAAAAAAAAGGTCTGAAATGAAACAGAAGATGTAATTGTATTTTTTGTGGCAGAGCCAATATAATTTTATTAATGACACTTTTATAGAGTTTGACTTCATAAATGTATTGAGGAACTGCCAGGGACTGACATTGCATTTGTTGGCAAACTTATATATTGTATGTCATAATCAAATGGTCCATCAAAGCAATGGTTTTATAATGTAAAGTCGACCAGCAAGTGCAAAGTAGGACTTTCGGCAATCTGAAAATTGATCAAGTGATGACTGAGCTGCAGTTTGAAGCTCATCATTACTCCTGATACCATTGTGTAATAGAGTCTTAACGATGTTTGTATTGCTATTAGAATAAAAGTTTTCAAATTTTATTATCTATATTTCAGGAGATTCTGGGTGTTACCCAAGGATTCAGAGAAAGATGCCGAGTCAGACTCATCTTCAGTACAAGGAACGGACAGGAGGGAACAGAAACAAGTACAAAATGTATGTCATATCTGATTTTGTCAATAATAACTGTAAAATTTAAGGATTCTTCTCAATTTATATTAATTATCTCACGAGAAATGAGTGCTTATGGATTTGTTGTAATTTTGCAGAAATGATGTCACAAAATTAATGATACCCATATTCTTGAATATCTTCTGCTCTTCACAATATTCTATCACATACTAGATAGAGAGAAAAAAAAAACCAGATTGAAATCAGAAACAACTCAATTTGTCCTCCAAAAATTGAAAAAATTTAACCAAATGTACAAGGTTCAGTAAATTGTTCTTCATTACATATTACTATCAGACAATTCATTCCTAGAAAGGATGAATTATCAAATTAATTCATCAATAATTTGTGTTATTTGAAGACTGACAACTGGGATTGGTGGAGTTGTGTACCGACCATCAAGGCATGTTTTACTGACCCTGGTGTTATGGAAGTATTCTGGGAGGAACCTAACGCAAACCAGAAAAAACTCATCAAGGGATATCAGGTAGATAACAACATAAAAATTCTGTTTTAATATTCATAGAAAGTGATGTAGAGCTGTTCGTAGCTGTTTCAGGCATTCATTTGTTGAGATGGAATAATGAATAATGGATAGTGGATAAGTTTGAATATGAAAGGTTTCAATGGCTCATAATTTATTAGAAGAAACCACCAAGATTTTACGATCAGGACATAACATATTAATTTGTCTTCCCAAGATTTACCTGAATGGAGTTTCGTACTGTGACATATTCCCGTCTACGGATACGAGCCTGAATATCAGCGGCTTGGCAGGGAACCATGTGTATGAGGTGTATGTGGAGGTATACTCAGTAGACCCCGCCCAGAACCCACAAGGCTCAAACAAACTGGTCAGTACTTCACTGTCATTTTTAGCTCTACTGGTCTCAGACCAGTCGAGCTTATGCGATCACCCTTCGTCCGGCGTCCGTCCGTCTGTCCGTCTGTCCGTCTGTCCGTCTGTCTGTCTGTCCGTCTGTCCGTAAACAATTCTTGTCCGGACAAGTCCTCTGAAACTGTTAGAGATAGAAACTTAATTCTTTTTGTATTTTACTTGGTCCATGGTCTAGTTGTGCACCTGACATTCAGTTTCAGTCCCTGACTCCCAGGGTCTTAGAAAATGGGCGTGGTCATTAAATTCTATGTAATTTTGTCCGGATAGCTCTTCTATCACTATAAATGATAGAGACATAATTCTTTTTGCAATATGATGGGTCTGTAGTCTAGTTGTGCACCTGATATTTTGTTTGAGCCAATGACCCCCAGGGTCTTAGAAAAGGGTGTGGCCACTTTCTTTTATATTATTCCATATAATCTTATGCTTACAGCGTTGACACTATAAATAATGGAGACTAAATTCTTTATGCAATATGATGGGTCTGTAATCTCGTTGTCCACCTCATATTTTGTTTGAGTCTCTGACCCCAAGGGTCTTAGAAAATGGGTGTGGTTGTTTTCTCTCTATTAAACTACATGTGATCTCATGATAGCTAATTTCCCAGAATTTATGGATAATAGTTAATTGATTTATTCCAAAATATTATCGGTTTGCAGTTTAGATGTCATTACAGTATTTTACTTCAGTCCCTGTTCCCTAGGATTCTGGAAAATGGGTATATGGCTATTTTCTCTTACCCTATCTACATGCATTTAGAGTACAAAAGTGACAGAAACTATAAATAAACAAAGATATTGCAATTTTACAATATTATCATAGATGAGTCTGTAATTTAGTTTTTCTCATATTTTATTTGGGACCTGACCCAGGATTTTATCTTCAATTCTATAGAAACGCTAGGAGATAGTTTCCGATAGTTTCGGAATTTCCTCTGATCAATCAATCAACATGAAAATCTTTTCTATAGTGTTTATACAGTGCAAGAAAGATATCAAATAGTCAAAATGCATGTATTTCTCACTTATTTTTTATTTGTTTAACATGTTTAAGGTGTAAGATTTTTGGGGAGAGTAGTGAGAATTTTTGTTGCAAGAGTAGAATGTCCGAAGTGATCACAGACTTGAGCTGTGCTTTCTGTTAAATGGGAACACCAGAATCACAAAGATTGATCATTTTATCAAATATAATAGCAATAATGCATCCTTCACATTGCCAAATGAAAGGAATATTGTGCTTGTGTAAGTTTTTTTTTTTGGGGGGGGGGGGGGGGGGGTGAGGGGGGAGGTAACTAGAATGTCCAAAGTGATCACAGACTTGAGCTGTGCTTTCTGTTAAATGGGAACAACAGAATCACAAAGATTGATCATTTTATCAAATAAAATAGCAATAATGCATCATTCACATTGCCAAATGAAAGGAATATTGTGCTTGTGTAAGCTTTTTTTTGGGGGGGGGAGAGGGGGGAGGTAACTAGAATGTCCTAAGTGATCACAGACTTAAGCTGTGCTTTCTGTTAAATGGGAACACCAGAATCACAAAGATTGATCATTTTATCAAATAGAATAGCAATAATGCATCCTTCACATTGCCAAATGAAAGGAATATTGTGCTTGTGTAAGCTTTTTTTTGGGGGGGGGGAGGGGGGAGGTAACTCTTACATCTTTCTTTCTTCTTATAAATTCCTCCACTGCTTGGAGTACCACCCCCAATGGGATGTAAAACTGTGTGGTTTGATAAAATTTTTCATAATGTTTACATTAAAGCAAGTGACACATGTTTTAATAGAAGATAATATAACAAGAGATGCCTTATTGCCATATCTACTATGTGTTAATCAAATTTAAAAAAAATTAAAATAAAATACTAAAAAAAATCATTTGTAAAAGCCGACTCATACAAAAATATTTCAACCCAGGAAAACTTCTACCAAAATTTTCCTTTATTGCCATTTGACAATATTATCATAGATGAGTCTGAAATTTAGTTTTTCTCATATTTTATTTGGGGCCTGACCCAGGATTTTATCTTCAATTCTATAGAAACGCTAGGGGATAGTTTCGGAATTTCCTCTGATCAATCAATCAACTTCAAAATCTTTTCTATTATGTTTATACAGTGCAAGAAAGATAACAAACAATAAAAATGCATGAATTTCTTACTTATTTTTTAATTGTTTAAGGTGTAAGATTTTTAGAGAGAGTAGTGAGACTTTTTGTTGTAAGAGTAGAATTGTCCTAAGTGATCACGGACTTGAGCTGTGCTTTCTGATAAATGGAAACACCAGAATCACAAAGATTGATCATTTTATCAAATAAAATAGCAATAATGCATCCTTCACATTGCCAAATGAAAGGTGCTTGTGTAAGTTATAGAAGTTGAATTTGTAACAGGAGAGGGAGAGATGTGACTGTACCGGGAATCGAACCCGAGATCTTCTGCTATCAAGGCAGACGCTCTTACCAACTGAGCTATCTGGGCACAATGCCCGTTCCTACCACACTCCTCTCTACCAATTTTTCAGGTTTCCATGCACTGGAAACCTCACACAAAACTCCACTTCACCCTGAGTCATTTAGTTTGGTGCCAATTCTGTAACAGGAGAGGAAAAGATGTGACCGAACCGTGAATTGAACCCGAGACCTTCTGCTATCTGGGCAGACGCTCTTACCAACTGAGCTATCTGGGTACGATACCTGTTCCTGCCATAAATTAATGGTTATAAACTAATGTTTCAGGCCTTTTTGTCAATTGGACCTCGAGTCATTTTGTCCTTTTAAAATTTGACCAATCAAAAACATCATTTCAACCTCATGCAGATTTTGAAATATTTTTCTGAACTGGGATATATGGTAGAAATGTTTTCTATAGAGGATCAAATATTTCATACCGGTATGTAAAAATATTTTGTATTATATTTTAATAATTAGCTTCTGTCTACATTAATACCACATTCGCCCTAAAAGTTCATGTTCTTCATTCAATATTCTTTTATAATTTACATTGTTTTACATTTACTAAATAAATAGCCTAGCTAAAAACCTTTTTAGGTTTTAGAACAAAATGGCCGATTCTTTTAAAATTTCACTCGGTAGGCCACATGTCCTATTATATTTAATTTCAATCTGAAACTGCCTGATTACTTGATCTAAGTATTTTCACGGGTCAGTATAAGAAAGAAGGAAATATCTCTTATAATAGAGTATCCTATGCAATACTATTTCAGCTCAAATGAGAGATTATTTATGCCTTTAGTCTTAATTTTATAAAAGGGCATATAGTGGTAGGTCTGTCTGTTCATCTGTTTGTCTATCCATCCAACTGTCAGTATATCATTCCATTCAACTAAATTCTGATGAAAGGGTATAAGATAATAGAGCTGTCATATATTGCATGTCTATGAACCTTGAGAAGGCTCATCTTTTGGAGCCAAATTTTTAACCTTTGACCCCATCACTGACCTTTGACCCACATTTTTTGAAAAATAAAAACATCTGTTATTTTAGTTTTGATACATAT